>OY744539.1:66796810-66819310 GCA_963556195.1 Sepiola atlantica | reverse complement strand
GCCAAGCCATTTGCATTACTAGAAAGAAAAAAAAAGTTAAAAAAATTTCATAAAATTAAGAATTAAGTAGAATGTCATTCTGTAGAATTCATACTTCTGCCAAGGCTTAAAAATAAAAATTACTACATTAAGAAAATACTTTAATACATTTATTAAAACATGGAAAGTAAAACCTAAAATTATTTAAATTCTGTAGTCAGTTTCAAACTCTAGTCGCCTTAGTACTTAACTCAGGAGAAAAAGGCAAAATAACTAGCAAGACAGCCAGACAGTTTTAAAAACCATCATCAGGGATGTGATTGGCTGACAGCAAAGGGGGGGGGGCAGCTTGTAAAGATGGTTTACTTGAATGTGTTAGTGATAAAGTAGTAAAAATAAATTGTTTACACTTTTTTTTTTTTTAAATAACTTACAGATACTGCTTCAACGAAACCAGTTCTCATAAGTTTCATAAGGAAGTAAAAATTAGGAAAAAGGCAATTGGCAAGTGAAAGGAAAATGCACTTTGATGAAACAGCTAAAGCCATCTCACTTTTATCTTCTACCCCAAATGTCTACATTCGTTTTCTAGAAATCATTTGAAATTAAAGTCCCAGCAATGTATAAACTAACCCACCCTTATCATAAAATGACATTTTTCAGTTTCAAAGAAGGCAGACAACTGTCATCTATACAACTGAAAAAGGTTTATAATTGTAGAAAATCGTAAGGGAAAAGCAATACAGGTGAAGATAGAAAGAACAAAAACAGTGGATTTCAGCCAAATAGCAGAATAACAATGGAGGACGTAAGGCTCAAATGATGAGTGCATTTCTGTCTATTAGCAGAGAACTCACATCCCCGATTATGTGGGAAATAAAAATTTTATATATATATATATATATAGTCTCGGAAGTTTCTCAACCATTAAAACTATATAAAAAAAAAATTTTGCAGTCACTATACTAGTTTGCTTCCAAGAACTTACGTTAGTCTTAACATTATTTAAGGGATCATCAGTTGTTTATCATGAAAAACTGTTTCGGGAATTTAAAAACAAAACCATATTTTATTTCATGGCTTCCCAGCAGAGTTGATCAGACCCCACTTCCCTTAAAAAAACAAGAACATAAACGTTCCATATATTAGATCTAAGTTTTGTTCCAGATAAATGTTTTGCTTACTTATTTTGTTATGAAAAAATTACCTGTGTTGTTCGTCTGTGTCTAAGATAATGTATCCGTTATTTACAAAAATGTTGCTGTATTTTAAAGTGTTTGGACGAATCCATTACACTATAAATAAATATACATATAGTAGAGAATGGTAGTTTGCTTGAAGCATTGCTGGGTATAGTAGTAGTAAGTTTTTGAAAGGCTGTGGGCAATGCAATTCCGGGTAAGATGCAAGTTGAAAGGAAAGGAACAAAAACAATAAAAATAAATCGAATACGATATAAGACTTACTATTTATTTTTCCTTTTTTTTCCTTTTATTTATTTATTTTTTATTTTTTTCTTACATAACAGCAAGAGTGTTTTAGCTGTTCGTGTGATGTCCGGGTGATTAAAAATCACTATTTGATATTTCGGGAAAAGACATCCCTTTTTCAAAAATAATTAGACCAGAAGAAGAATAATATTTTATTCTTCTCCGACTGTGTAGAGAATAATACAAAACAAAATGGCTGCCAGATATAGACCGCAGCAAAAAAGCAGTTTCACAGGAAATATAAATTAAGTTAAGTTTTATTTTAATATTATGTTAAATATATGATTGGTGTTTAGAATATTAGTGTAATGTTGGTTAGGTGTATGGTGTTCGATAAACTGTTAGTTTTGATAATATATATATATCATTTTTTTTATTTTATTTTTTTTTTATATTTGAATATTTACTTTGTTTTATCTTCGTATTTTTATTTTGTTTATCTTTCTATCGTAATTTAAGAATTTTAATATAAAGTAAAGTAATTAGTCTCATATTTTAAATATTCTAGATCTATCTACTTATCGATTTCGATTATCATCTATTAAAGAAGTGTTATTAATAATATACATATATTATATATATATATATATATATATATATATATATATATATATATATACCAGATTTATACCTTTTTTGTAGTGCACCTGAGCACTGTACATAATGATTTCAGTATTATTATTATTATTATTCATAAAATATAGAAAGAATTCTTTATTTGGATCGGCATAAAGGATTTGACTTGGGTGACAACTTTCCACTAGATTTTATGAAAAATCTGTTCAGTAGTTTCGTAAAACCTTGTTAACTAACAGACAAGTGAAACAGAACTTTTAAAGAATTCTGAGCTAGTAGCAAATGGAGCTAAAATCAATAAATATTCACAAATATAAGGTGTTTTGGAAATGATTTTCGTTTTAGATAATTTATAGGTCAAATTAGTGAACTTTATTATCCAAACTAATTGTATAAGAAAAATCTAGTCTAAAATTAGAATATGCAGTTGTAAGCATGCACCAGGCGGCTGCACGTTTAGTGGGTTGCATAGTTGCAATGCATGTGAATAGCAGACTTGCTGCAGTTAAGAAATATTTAACTAAGAAAAGTGAAACCAGCCAGAAATGTAAAATATCTCTGATTTCGGGTGGACCACCCTGTATTCGATTTGTCTACTTGAAAAAGATTAATGTCTCTTTAAATGGGAGTTCATGCTGAGAGATAAAGCCTCCAAAAAGTAGAGTTATTTTTTCAGATACAAGGTTCTCTGCTGTGGTTATGACCTACTCGAGTTTTGCAAAAATGATGACCAGCTAGATACAGGGACCTCCTGGACAGTGTTTGTTTTGTGTTCATAGATTGGCAGCAGATTGGCCTTTTCAAATGGATGCTGGCTGGCCATTATCTCAAGTTGTCTTTTCTGGTGTGGCTCCAGAATCTCTCTCTCTCATATATATATATATATATATATATATATATATATATATATATATATATATATATATATAAAAAATAATAATATTTATAAATAAATATTAATTATTTATTACCTACAGACATCGATGTTTCATGCTTACGCAATCTTCAGTGCAGGAAGCTAATTACCGACGGTCGACGGGCGCAAACTCCGATCACAAATCGCCACTGATTCGCAGTTAAGAGAGTTTCCAGTTGGCAACCAGAAATTAGTTTGGAATTTTAGGAGGAATTTAACTTTGTAAATACCAAGTCGGCGAGTATTCACAGCAAACGGCGCAGAGTGATCAACAACAACAAATCATGTAGGATCTCGCAATGAAGCTAGTATTACTGATATATATATATATATATATATATATATATATATATATATACAGGGTGGCCCAAAAGTAGGTTTACAGTTATCATTTTAATATTTGAAGTTTTTTAACTAGGTTATTCGAAAAACTTAAACCATATAAAAAATAGTTTAATAACTGTAAACCTACTTTTGGGCCACCCTGTATATATATATATATTATATTATATTATATACCAGTCAGAGTTGACCCTCTAAACATCTCAATCAGTTTTGTTTTACTGTTGTCTGACAGCTGAGGTTGGTGTATCTCTCCAAACAAGATGGGGCGTTGGGCTCTTAGCTAATCGATTGTGCTCCTAGATTATTGTCAAAACAAAGTATGATATAACTTTTTACCACAACAAAAGTTATACTATGAATTTAGGTTTGGTTTGGTTTGGTAGTTTTGTTTTACGGCATATCAACCCTTTTTGGGTTATTTAATGCCGAATCTGGTCATTATAGTAAAAGTTTTTATCCTTCAAGTTCTTTATATCTTCAAATGTTTAATCATCGTTTTTGGTTTGGTAGTTTTGTTTTACGGCATATCAACCCTTTTTGGGTTATTTAATGCCGAATCTGGTCATTATAGTAAAAGATTTATGCTTCAAGTTCTAAAAATAAAATAAAAAAGGGGAGGGAGAAAGGCTGTTGTTTTTGTTTTTGTAGAACATAATTAAGTTTTACAAAAAAAACAAAAAAAAAACAAAAAAAAACGTCAATGTAGGTGAATTTCGTCTCAGGGAGCCACAGGGCAGCCTTATCTGGTATCACCAGAGTTGAGGTTTGTGTGCCTCTCCAAACAAGATGGGGCGTTGGGCTCTTAGCTAATCGATTGTGCTCCTTGGACTTGTATTTTGATTTAGTCTGGCTAAGATTTCTCATTTGCAACGCTGTTGTTCAATGGAAGAAAATGAGTAACATTGTAACCCCAAAAGAATAAAAATTTGTTACTTGTTTTAAACGGAAGTTGCAATTTTATTTGGAGGGAAATTTCTTCTGTTGCAACACTGAGTCCATCTAATTAACACTGCGACCAGTGTCAGAATCGAACAACGACTTTGGACCGACACAATGAGCGGACGATCACGATCTATGCAATGAACGCACACAAGACCCACGTTCATACAGGGGTGATAGGTTTTTACTGTTGTGGGTCTTAAGGATACATGGGGTGGTGATTTAGATGTACCTACCAGGTAATTGAGTGTATCCCAATTAAAGTTTCTTAATAAATAGATTTAAAATACACGGCTCACAGACTCATTTTTTTTTATCATCATTCTCAAAAAAAAAACAAAAAAAAAAAAAACAATTTTAATCAATATCTCGATTTACTTAAATTTATAGAATAAATTTTTTTGTATTTTTTTTTTTATTGACAAAAGACAAGATCTTTTTAATTAAATTAATAAATTCAAAATAAAAACAGTCAATGGCAGTTCAGTTAAGAAAATATATTTCATCGAATTATGATAAAAAGGTTTTCGTATTTTTATTAAATTGACAGAACAAAGCCAGCCCCCCCCCCCGTTTTTTTTAATAGACCTATGGTTCAAAGCCAGAAAAGTGAAAACAAAAGAGTTTTCTTTTTCATGCTACTATTCTTCCCAACCGTCAACATCTCTCTATGGCTAAATTGACAAGTTGAGGTTGAGATCAAAGAGAAATAGGATAGCGAGGGGAATACATTTTTTATAACCGTCTCCTCCTCTAGAGATAGGCAAACATTAAAGGTTCGGAATTAGTTTATTTCGAAAAGTAATATTTTTTATGCAAAATAAAATTGCACAACCATCCCATGGGAAAACAGAAGTGTGTCCTGAGGACGTATATAAGGGCTTATGCACAGATAGCGGATTTACGGTGTCATTTTAGATTCGCATGCATCAGGGACGTAAGACATGTACCATCTCTGGTTAGATCAAACAGCATTTCACATCTTTTGATAGATTTGGTGGACAAGAGTTTAAACATCAAACTTAAGACTTGTTTGTAATAAGAAAACAAACATGAAGTTTTTTTTCTAGCAAATGCAAGGCATAGGCGAAAGTAATTTTTTTTATCTATAATAAATGAGATGCTTATGTCTGCATCTATATGTTTGTTTGTATCTACAAAATAATGCTATGCTATTAAACATAAAAATGTGAAATTTGGTAGGAATTATCCTCAACTTATGTAGATTATCTTTAGGTAATGTATGTATTAAAGAAAAAGAAATAAAATGTCCCCAACACTGTGTGAACATCAAACTGAATTAAAAAAAAATCTTATTTTAATAAGAACTAGGCCACTCGTGACCCGTTGGGTCAGTATTTGTTATATGTATTATTAAATATTAAGTATTATTGTATATATTGATAAATATATATAACAAATATAAATTCATGAAAACCCTTCTGCACAACATACAAAGCTGATGCCATCTATTTTGAAATTCTGAAAGGTTTTTATAAATATTTGGAAATTCCAAACATTTATGAAACTCTTGTGAAGTTATAATAGACACCCCCCTCTATCTTAATTATTTATATCCTTCCTTTCTTCTCACCATTTCTCTTATCATTCACCCTTTATTTATGTTACAAAACCTTCCCTTCCTACCACAATATAAAAATTCATGTACAGATGAAAAGTGTGCATGATGACTGACAATATTATCAAATGGAAAAGGATCGATTCGAAACTGGACCCTGGTTTTTCCTAAGAAGGCTTTCAGCTTATTTTGCACCAAAGAAAGTTGATAAGAGAAAGAAAGAGTTGTTTTCTTTTCAATATTTTGGAAGATAGGAAATCCCCAAATCAAGCAATGACATTCATCATGGGCCACCTGGCTTTCGTATGTCACAGAGGCAATAGGTGTTTTTCTGCCAAGATAATGGCGATTGTGACAATATTGTTGGATTGAAAAAGATGAAAATAAGAATGGTCATGTTTTCTTTGCCTCGAGATTTGAGGTATGGAGAGGCCAGGTTAAAAAATGAGTGATCCGCTAGATGTTCACGGTGTCACAACAGGTAGAGCTATTTACATTCTCGGCATTAAATGGACTTTGAAATATCAGGATAACATGCGTCCATAAAATCAAACCTTTGTAAGAAATGAAAAATTGTTTTTATTAGGATCCCATATACCGAAGGGCCTGGCATGGCCATGTGGGGCAATGGAGAGGTGGAGTGTCTGCTGAATTACACTTCCGTCTTTATCGTTAATGTAATTAATGGAAATATATGATTCTCCTCCCCCCACACTGAGGTAACAGTAGGAGATAGAAACAGATGAAGAAAGAGGAAAGAATACGGTGAGGTAGAACCCGTTGACCACTTAGAGCTGAGAGGGCGGATCCCTATGAGTGGAAATTACCAATATGGCAAGAAATAATGAGAATATATATTTTTTTTATTACTGAATTCTATTGAGAGATGGGCGGAGTCACGCCCAGTCTGAAAACATCTGAATCTCAATATAAGCCAGCACAAATTGAGATTTGGAGACTCACTTTTGCTCACCCACCGAATCCACATTGTTGGGAGACGGACCCCCAGACTTAGGGTTGATATCAGTCAATCAAAATCGCCCTGAACTTTTTAAAATTTGCCGGTTCGAAACACAGAAGTAGAAGATAGAAGTGTGAAAGTAAACTGCTTGCAACTGAACGACTTTTCTACCCAAATAATTATTTTTATACAAAAAACAATTGACGGATTTGTTAATTACTTTTCTTACATTGTTCTGCTTTGAAATAATCCTTTTCCCCTCAGTGGTACTAAGTTGCTGACCAGCGCCGGACAGTTGCCCTCTGATCTTTTAATCACAACATAGGAAAGCGACATCCTCGGCCTTCATCAGTGCAGCAACTTTTCCCGAGTAGTGTCAGGTGACCAACAGAACTCAGGAACGGCCAAATTGGTGACGTCACCAAGTCGAGGTGTGGGGTACAGACAAGCAAGTCAACAACATCAGAGTTATAATACTATATGAATCAAATCATAGGGAAATGGCACTAAATTATAGAGATTCTCAAAAGTTTAGTAAATTTCGATCATTTTAAGATTTTTCTCATGCAGACTGATCTCCACCAAAGTAAAACTTCTTTCAGCCCATAACTTAAGACATGTAGACTATTTAAAGCTTTCACCATATTTTTGGTTTCTTTGAAGTATTTTGGTGTCAGACTTCTTGCATTTACTTAAAGGGTCAGTATTATGAACTTGTCCTGGGCAAGGCTGTTGAGTTTCAGTCAAAGTAAATTCATTGCTTTAGGACCTTTTGAAATTTAAGGAAGCAGTTAAGTGTTTGTACTACTGACTCCACAGCCCCGTTTTCATGTATCACTTTATTTTTTAAATTTTTTAATTGAAGTTTGTAGATTTTGTTTATTAAATTGAATTTATCACCTTAAAAACAAGCCTGTCCTCTTTAAAATCAAAATGTGTGACAATAAAGAGGAACACTCACCATCAGAAAAAAGAATGAGGTGCTTCGCATGTCGTGCATGCAGATTTAAAAAGGGCTTCTCTTCATAAGTGCAGGTGTTTATGGTGGTCTGATTTTCATATGTGGATATCAGGTGATATAAATGAAGAGGACAGCTAGGAAGGAGGGGAAGTGATTTGGATTGGAGAGAGAAAGGCAGAGAGAAAGTGGGTTGCACGAAATTCGGTTGGAAATTGAATTACAGTCAACATTTTTTTTGTAATTCTTTTATTTTTCTGGCACAGTTAGTTAACAAAATGCTATACAAATATATGTATAGTATACTAGTTGTACCTACTCGGCATTGCACAGGATGCAGTGAAGTAATTTCAGTTCTTAATTATTAATTGTTTGCACATTTTAAAACTTAACGTAGGCAACTATTATATTCTTCAATTTAAAATTAGTTATCCCCTTGCTGATTTATTTTTTATTTTTTGGTGATTATTTGAAAATGTTTCATATTAGAAGTCATCTGACCCAACGGGTCACGAGTGGCCCAGTTCTTATTTTCTAAACAAATTGTAGTCAATAAGATTGTACAACAATAACAAATGAAAATTGGCTAATCAGAAGCAAAGTGTGATTTGTCAGCTTAAATGCTATTTGGGTCTGACTTTGAAAATCCGACAAGATAACTTTATATGTTAGATATAAATTATTACTAGTTGTGAAGAAAAACCTTTTTAAATTTCAGGAGTTGGAATCAGAGTTGAGCGTTTGGATTATCAACTTGACAGTCGATATTCTTGTTAGTATTAAATATTATAAATGTATTAACAGAATAGCTCTTACAAAGATTAAAATCAAAATACAATGCTACTAAACCTTATGTCTAGAATCCTTATTTCAATTTTGATCAAAATCCATTATATGATTTTGATTCTAGAAAATCACTAAAGCTTAAGGACTCTTAAGAAATTGAAATTCAAGAAATCTTGCTTAATTGGGGTCTAATTAATATGGATGAAATTTAATGCAAATCTGAAATATTTGAATTTTCAAATAAGTTAAGCTCATATTATGCCCCCTTAAAAACTTTTAAAATGATCCAAAGAAACTGAAATTTGGGGAATATTTATTGATTGATGTCTAATACCTATTGTTAAAATATCACAACAATCTAAGGTATCTGAATTTTCACGAAGGGCTTTAGCCTCTTTTTACCCCACCCTTTGCAAAAAACTAAATATAGTCCACATTACGACCGTTTACACCTAGCAACAGTGTTTCAAAATTAATAATGATCGGTGAATTAGTTTAAGAGTGAATCCTGTACATACAAATATATAAATATATAACCATACCTCACTTTATATAAATAGTAATTAAAAAAATACTTTTATAATATTTGGTTTCACTGTATTTTACTGATGCAATTATTTTTATTTTACATCACACACAAATAACAAAAATAGCAATTGTCTTTTCTCCCTTCTGATAATCTATGGTGGAAAATAAGACTACCCCCTGCCCATTTGATATTACACCATTTCAAAGTAATCTATACTATATTATGGTATTCATCTGTCTGTCCAGAGATGTAATTGATAGTAAAGCTCTATACCAAGATCAAATACAACTTTTTGAGTAAAATTTTTATGAGATATCCAATGGCGGTATGACATTTTTTTTATTAGTGATTTTTATAATAATACTGTGGGGATCTGTGTTCATGTCAGACATTATAAACATCAAGGAGAACCTTTTTTAAAAATTTTATTTATAACTTAAAAATTTTAAATTATAGAAAGTAAAAAATAAAAATCGTAATATGGAGTTCAGAGTTAGGAGCAAGAATACACAAGAAATCCTCGTTCACAAATAAATAAATGAATAACGAAAAAAACCTTCAGATTCAGAAAATATTTACTGATAAATAAAATTTAAAAAATATTAAATTTCCAAAAAATTATTATTTATATAATTTAGAAAAAAAAAAGATCAAGTGTTGACATTTATAAGATATCCACTTCGATAAGGTATACAATTTACACAAATATTGAGTTTGAAAAAGCCTCAATCTATGAGATTCCGATACATCTCTTTCTTTCACACACAAGTATCGGCCATTTGTTGCATTTTATAGATAAAGAGGTCAAAAATAGCCGATATCAAAATGCACTTTTCCATCTTATCTCCACGGTTCAGAAACCACTTTGATTTCCTTCCTCGTAAACAATAATGTGAGTTTGTATACAAAGTTAAAAGTGCTTTAATAAAAATTATAACTTATTTCCAAAATAAAAGACTAGGGAAAATAAGATTTAATTTGGGAAGCAGACATTTTTTTTTTTTTACCAAAAAGACATAAAATATTTTAAAATTCAAATGTTATCTCAGTTTCACATCCAGACAAATAAAGTGAATTTTCTCTCATGAAGACAGTTGTCAGTATTTACTTGAAGGAATTAAAACTATTTGTGTTTACTTATATTTATATATGAGGTGTGTCTGAAAAGTAACAGGACTGGTGTCACAAACAATTTATTCAACACAACAAATTACTAACGAGTCACCGCTTATCACGACGCAAAGACCACTTGATGATAAAGTTTACCGAGTGTCAGGTGGACGGCGATGCAATACCGTGAAGATTTGTAACGATGTTTGAAACTGGGCAAAATTTGATTATTCAAGAGGACGGGTCAACAAGAATTTGTTAAGATTGGACTTGAAAACGACCACATTGTAGTTAGCTGGGAAGAAGTCCTGCGGTATTGTGTTCCACAAACAGGTAGTTCTTGGAAAGAAACTTTGCTAATGGAAGTTACGTTTAGTTTTAGGTACACAGAGGAAGAAAATAACATTATTTACAATGGTTGTAGCTAGACGAGTTTTTGTTGTGAATGTTTTACACAGGGAACCATTGATTGGAGTTCATTCGACCACTTACCATTAAAATAACGATTGAGTAGAGAAAGACTAGCAACCTCTCTTCTGTGAGAAAGCGACTGTAGGGAAGAGAAGAGGACATCCCACTAGATTTCAAAGTCGGTTTTGTACTCTGTAAAGGCAGGAAAGAGTGCTTTGAGCCCCCCCCCCCCAATTTCAAAGTTACCCTCTTTAAGTATAATGCACTTTTACATACTTTGCTGAGATCATTCCAGCAGTGCATAGACGGATTCTTCTGCGATGTTTCTCAGCTCTGCTGTTACAAACTTCTTGATAATAATCCCATTGAGTTTGGTGAAAAGAAAAAAAGTCACATTAGATTAGGTTAATAGGGAAGTTGTTCCAGTACGGAAATGTTCTTTATAGCCAAGACGTTGTGCGCAGATAATCTAAATACAAAAAATGCAATGTTTGCAGAAAACTATGATTACAGTTAAATCCGCCCAAGATATCATGTTAGATGATAACACAATTTACTCTCTTTCGTCCATGGCTCACACAGCACACCTAGACTCCACCTAAAGTCAACTCTTCCACACTGTGGTAGAGGTGGTGGCAATGTGGTAGTGTCAGAGCTGCCTAGCTAATAAGACTTGTGAAAATCCAAGATTTTATGTTGACCAAATTTTCCTGAGACACAATCTTCGTGAGCTCTGTGCAGAAGTCCAATTCACTCCACTTCCTCTTCAACAACAACAACTTCCATCATCACTACCACCACCACCACCACCTGTTACTTTTCAGACATAACTCATATGTTCTATGCATTTGTACAAAGTAAATAGGTAAAATTAATTCATATTAGTGCACAGTGCATGTGAGGTGTTAGTTGTGGTTTGCACAAAATAGAAGAAAACAAAGAAAAATGTTTTTGATGCTATTTTTAAGCAATATTCAAACATGTAAAACGTTTGTTTTGGTTTTTAATCCTCCACCCTATAATAAAGACCAATGTGTATTTATTTGTATATAAACAAACATAAATCCATCCCGTCACGCAAAAGTTAACGAGTAAAAAAGTGGCTTTTTCTAGCTCTTGGTCAAAACCATTACAAATGGTGAGGGGGAAAGCAAGACAGCAAATAGCAAGTCAGACAACCCCCGTCACCTAAAATTAACTTGTAAAAAAAATCCTCCACTTTAAATTAACAATCAACAGTTATTTTTTTTCACTTTAGGTCATCAGAAATGATAATTTATGTGAAAAATTAAATTACTAACGTAATTCTATGATTTTATATGAATATTAGTGTGAACACTTGTGAAGCATATTTTTTTTTTTTTTTTTGATGGAGGATATACACTAGTATTATTTAGCTCCTCTGCAGGAGGTTAGACACAAGGTCAGGTGGGGTTTTGAAAAGCCAGCGCACTAGGTGAAGTGCACTCCAGCCTACAAAAAATACCCGAACAGCCCCGTCGGCACTCCCGGTAGGGGCGGCTCAGGCGATTAGCAATAAACTAACCCCTTCTCAGAGAGAGGGTAAAGCCTGGCAGGTTGGATCTCGTTGGATTGAACAGAACCGTACCTCGGAAAAAAAAAAAAGGGTGTATATTAGTAGTTAGATAAGAAACTAAACTATACTAATATAAAAAAATTGAGAAAAGATCTTGCATAATATATCCCCACATTTTGGGGAATATTTTGAGTAATGGCCAACCAGGTTGACAATGCTTTCACTTTCAAGGTGAATACTATTTGAAAAAAAATTATAAGAAATCAATTCTTTTTTAACAATTTGAAACAAATAAAGAGAGTACACTCATTTTTTAGGAGCATAAGAGGCTATGGAGCTGCTTATATTTGATGATTATCAAGATAATCTGGTTCATTGGCCAACTTACATATTTTTTACTTTTGTTCACCTCAAACAAAGCACATTGCCATTGAAGCGTAAGGGGCTACTGTGATAGGAGCCAGATTTATAGGGGGGTGGGGCAACCTATGTTGAGAGTTGGGCAGCAAGATGTTTGTTCACATTACATTTAAATTTATGCATGTTGATACGGTTGGGGGAAACAAGGAGCAAGGAGGGAATTTTAAAGACAAGCAGCTATTAGAGCAGAAAATCTTCTGGCATGTGGAGACCTCTACAGTGAAGAGGTGTGATTTCTGCTAGTCAGTTGAGGTTTTATGTTAAAGGAGGGGGGTACAAATGCAGTTAGTTCATCGGAGCACGTTCCATGGAAGTACTTTTAAAACAAGTAGAGGGATGCAACACTGCGGTGATGACGACAGGGGCTTAAAGCTTGACAGACAGTGCAGGAGCTATTAAGTTAAAAAAAAAATTTTTGCACTCTGTCCAAGAGGGAGAGGCTAATAGTTGGTGCACCAGCCCAAATATGGTAACAATACTCTATATGCGTGGTAGGTCAATCATAAAAATACTCAACAGTTAAAAATTGTGACTGATGAAAAAAGGATTTTGTGGAATTATAAAAAAATTTTTTTTTATATATTGCTTAATATTTTATACAGACTATATATATATATCTTCAATATCTGGAGAAAGTTGCATGATAAATGAAATGCAATGTTTAATAAATAAAGTAAGGTTCGCTTATCGCAGTTTCTGTAATTCTGGAAGAAACCAGAAGAAACTCCATAGTCTTATCTATAAGAGAATCCAAATGGAGATCTCTCATTGGATAATTCGCCGATTGAATAATGGTAGAACTGTTAAAAGCAGAAACCACCAACAAGTAAAAATGTCAGAAGGAATCACAGTACGTAGCCAACAAGATGTGAATTTGTGTCTGGTCAACTCCAGCGGGGAAATTTTGCAGAAAGTGAATGACATTGAGAAATACCGAAACATTTAAGGAAGCAAGGATAACATCAAAGAGCACATCTTGTAGAAGGAAACTATGTTATGAATATATATATATATATATATAGATAAAACATACGGGAAGAATACCTGTCCCAGGATGGGACAAATTAATTACCTTTCTACAACAGTTTTGCACTACTTTTATGTTTCTTATGATTTAAATGAAGATATAATGCTACTAAAGCTTACGTCTAGAATCCTTATTCCAATTTTGATCCAGATCCATTACATGATTTTGATTTCAGAAAATGTCTAAAATCATATCATATTAATATATTTAAGGCTTAAGCGGTGTGAAATGACTATGCATCAAATTTAATGCATATCCGAAATATTTTAATTTTCAAATCGGAGGTTTTCTCATATTATTCACATTAAAAACCCTTTAAAATACTTCAAAGAAACTGAAAATTGGGGGATATTTATTAATGTCTAGTAGCTACTGTTAAAATTTAACAAAAATCTGAGGTATGTGATGTCTTTGTGGCCCAGGGAGAAACGATGGATGTTTCTCATGATCCTAGCCGGAGCTAGACTAATAGTGTGGACTTCACGCTTAGACATATGGAGTGGGGAGGAATTGCCTTCTGATTACAATCTGATTTTGCACTTTAAACATCAGCTTAAAGTCAAAATTAGATGTTATAGGAGATTGCACTTTGCACCATTTAAAAAGAGATGGATACACACTGCTAGCTTATGTGTGTTTAGACGAACCAAGTTTGAGTACGTGTTCCCAGCCTAGGCATGGTGCATGCCGACCTATGGTCTTATCAGACCCCATCCCAGTTACCAAAGTCTCTTAGCTAGTGATACAAACGAGTCCTACCCCAACCCCACTTAGAAACTGTCTTGCTTGTTTTTGGCTCTTGAAAGAACCGAGTAAACAGTGAGCAGTTCATACCTCGATAGATTTGAGAGGGTCCTACTAACCACCACACTTAGCATTTTATTTTTCAGCGATCTAGGTTATTTTTTTGCACCCAACCATCCCAAACTGATGAATTTGTACATACATTTTTTGTAAATAAAAACGTCACATCATTGGGGATAATGTTAAGTAGGTTTTACCCATAGAGTGAATGTGGTGTTTTGGTGACTGAAACTGGTTTAGAGAATAGACCAAGAGGACGACAGCCGACCTCCATCACATCCCACCCAATGTTGGCCTTGTGCCACATTTTATTTATAAAGTTTTTTTTACTCTGAAGTTTTTTATAAAATTTTAAAGATAAATAAAATCAATATCTTTTCTTAGATTTGATTCTTGTAGATTTATGTTTAGCCCTTCTGTAAATAAATATTGGATTTTACATAACCCGTGTTAGTTTTGTTCCTTTAGTGATAGGTTTGTTTTTTCTGAAATCCAAAACGAATCTTTGGAACAAATAAATATTTATTTATTTTTTTTATTGAATCTAAAATTTCACATTTTATATCTTACAGAGGTGTGTCACTTTTTTCAACACGAATCTATAATTTATAACAATAGTATATTACTAGCGGGACCCGTGTAAATTACACAAAATAATTTTTTCAATACCAATTATCTCGTTCCTAACCTATAAAACCAGTTTCGTGTCCGTTGTCCAGACTTTTTTCTCGATTTGATTAATCGACTAATTCCGATTTCGACGACTAAATCGTACTTTGTAAATGCTTTAGATAAAATTAAATTTGGCTCCAATTCATGAGTAGCATACAACGATTCGGAAGGTTGTTGCTTTTGATGTAAGCGTGACACACAAAATAACACATCCTATCATATTAATATGTGTCTTCCCGGTCGTCTCCTCCCTACCTCTCCCCTCTTCAATGAAGAAAAAAAAAAATCTTAGAGGTTGGTTGGGATCGAACTATAAACGAGTCGGGCCAACGTCAAACTCCTACGTCGCTAACCGTTGTGCCAAAGGGAAAATATTACGAAAATTAGGTGACTTGAATGCTTTTCCAAATCTAGGTGCGGCATGCATGTGCAGAGCTTTTGATGTAAGCGTGACACACGAACACACAAGCTATCATATTAATATATAGATTATAGTATCTTGTTTCTTATAAATAGGCTGTAGAGAGTATTAAATCATCAACCGAAAAAGTTTTAACCTCTAATATTGATGAAATTTAAACTACAAACAAATCACAAAATTGTACAGACTCCCCAAATTTGAGCAAATTTCAATTTATTTAGTAAGAACTGAAGTCAACAAAAGACGATATTTTCTCAGCCAATAACTAAGCTCTATTTTCAGTTTGTTTTTGATTGTTTTCAAAATAATTTGGTTATTCTTTATTCTGAACCAATCCTAGGATGGTTAATCCTGCCAGTAGAAGCTATAAAAGTTTCATATTCTAAGTTTAAGTCATCGTGCTTTAGAATTTTTGAGATGAGGATTGATAATTTGTATTATTTGGACTACTGTTCTCATCTGAGATATCATTCTCACAATGTTTCAGCCAATGTAAGTAAGTAAGTACTAACAATTGTTAGTTGCCTTGATGTGAAACTGAGATAAAATTTAAATTAAAAAATCTTTTCGGTAAAAAAAAAAAAAAAAAAAAAAAAAAAAAAAAAAAAAAAAAAAAAAATGGATATAAAAATGCTTGCTTTCAAAATTGCTGAAGAATTCTACCCAGTCATGGCTGATGAAACGAGATCAATCCAACCCCGTGAATTAAATAAAAGGTGAAGTTAAAAATTCCGTACAGATTCTTTAGTTCAACAAGGTGCACCTGAAGGTCGGAGGTGACATCGGCTGAAACGTTGTGAGTGTGAAAATGCAGTAGGCTGCATTTTCTTTAGTAAATGTATATGAATGGCGGACGTTGCAAATGTTAGATGCTCAACCAGAGGAGGGGGGGGGGCACACAAAAAAGTGAAAATGCCTTTGGTTTGGTTTTGGGCCACCCCAGAGGGATCCATGCTGGGATGTTAATGGATTGTCGCCATGATAATTCTCTGTCTGACAGTTATCTCAGGTTGAGATCTTAAGTGGCTAAGTGCTTGGGTGGCCCACTGATGACCAGTGAAGAGACCGGGTCACCAGGAGGGGAGAGATGAGCATGACAGGAAGTTAGAGGTTTGCTGGGATAGCTAGGAACAGTTTGAAGCTGAGCGCTGCCTGGGGAAGATGGCTCATCTGTGTCTCAAAGCCAAAGGACTGTGGGGAACTTGTTTCCACCTCGTCAGGATATAGAGATCTCATTTTGCAACTCTGCCATTCCACTTAGAGACACGGGTATCTTTTGTAACATTCAACAAATAAATTTGTTACTTGTTCATAAATTGGACTCATGGCTTTTTACTGGGCATGAGAGTATCTGTTCAACCCTGAGACGAGATCAAACAACATCTTTGGACCGACACAATGTATGGGATGATTATGGTCAAGTGCACTAAAAGCGCATACGCACATGTTCACAGCGAGTATATCATCCAAGATGAGAATTGTAGTCTGAATAATACAAAATACAAATTTAAGTCACTGTATCAATGACTCTTAAGACACATTTCTAAGCTAAATAAAACAAACATTCTGGAAATAAATAACTAAACTAGCAATTTTGATTGAATTTAAGTCGATTGCCCTTTTGGATTAATTTGTAGAAAAAAAAAACCCAACTTTTTTTTCTATTCTATTTAGAGTAATTTCACTAACAACAGTAACAACATTGCTAACAAGGAGAACAGAGAAGTGAATCTGATCAATTTGAAAATGGGGTTGTTTGCCCCTGGATTGAATAAGAAATCCAGTGAAAAATATTGGGGGTGGGAATAGGAGGTGGTACTATCAGTCATCGTTACTATAGTAACAAGAAAGCAGACTATTTTAAGCTGAAGTTTTTCATCTTCAATTCTTTCAGTAAGACAGCCACCCACACATCTGTCAATAGTGAAAGCTCTTCCTAACCTGATGTCCCAAGGGTAAGATGATGTGGGTAGGGAATGAGCAAGATGAAGGGGAGGGCGAGGAGACCGGATGTTAAAAGTCAGTATTTTTCACCTGCTTGTCTTGGCTGATACAGTGGTACACATTCCAGCCGTACAAACTTGTGAATGAGGTAGAGGAGAATAACTTTTTCGAAGGTTAAAAACAAACCCAGCTGACAAAAGGGAATTAGAAGCAATTTTTTTTTTTTGGGGGGGGGGGGGGGGGGGTCTTCTGTTGTTGCTTTAATCTTACTGTGTGTATTAAAAGAAATATTTATCACCACCACCACCACCACGAGTTGTACCTGTGGGCATTTCCCAGAGTTAGGTAATATACATAGGTAGTAAAAGTGAAACATAAAAATGCCCCCACTCCCCCAGGAAGGATAGTGCTGAAAAATTGGTGCAACTTAAATCTAGAACAGACTCTTTTGGCAAGGAGTAAAGTGTAGTATCTGTTCGGATACTATGCTTCATCTTTTCTGTCCACGGTCAGTTCAGAAATTTTTCTAAACTCAAGCAATTTTTATTTTTGTCCCAATCCAAAGTGACCATTTTGGGAAATCTGGGTTTTCCCCCCACATTAAAAATCGACTTTGTGTCTAACTCTGCCCTCGTGGTAAGTAAAAATGGACTTAAATCTTAAAAAAAAAAAAAAATAAAATAAAAAGTGAACAAAAAAGAAAAAAGTTCAATGCATTACTATCGATTAAACACCAAGTGTTTAGATTATCGAAAACATTTGGAAAATCTAATTTATTTAATATGAGCTGTATCTATCCAGCATTACCCAGGAGTTTCACTTTAATTTTTTGAATAAAAATTTTTTTTTGGGGGGGGGGGGGGGACTATGCCGTTTTTTTATTTATTTATTTAATCAAATTATATTTTTATTTAAAAATAAAATTTTAAAAGTTAAATTTAATTATGGTATTGTTTTGTCATTAAATTATTAATTGAACCAAATTATGATAAAGCTAACTAATTTTGTTATGGTAATGTTTTAATCTTTATTTATTAAATGATTGTATGTAAATAACTTTAAAAAAACACTCAATATATGAGAATTTTCTAAGAATTTTAAAACCAGAAATGAATTTCTATTTGACATTTTAAATGCTTCCAAATATTAAAGGGTCACAAAGTAATTCATTTAAAAAAAAAAATATTGACAAAATATTAAAATGTCTGACTTGTTAACGAAAAAATCGAAATGCATTATGGGTGATTTAATTTCGTAATTAAACTATTTTTAAAAAATAATATTGTTAAAGTTATTTTTGTTACTTTATGCTATAACATTTTAATTTCAAAACTAATATAACCATCTGTCAATAATTACATCTTTTTTCAACTTTAAGTAAAAATAAATAAAACTTAATTAAAATCAAAAATATATGAATTGGAAATTTGTTTTTTTAACAATTTTTTATTGAGAGTAAAATTTATTTTTAAAAAGATTAATTATTTAAAATTCTATTATTTTAAATGGTAAGTATGTGTGTGCGTTTAAATACTAAAAAATATAGTGATTACCAGCCCAAACTGCACTCAGCATTTCATGTTCTGTAAACTATTGTATCACTTGTCCTGATCGAATGTTTCTAATTGCGATTTACAGAACAAACCAGAAATGGCAAAAGAAGTTTACAATTTGAAAGGCGCAAAAAATATATAAATTAAATTAAAAATGTCAAAAAAGTATACGAATGCAAAAGGGTTGGATTAGGATTGAAAAAGTTTGAGTTAAAAAAAAAAAACTTCACCAAAAAATGAAAGATAAATAAAATAAGTTGATTCACTTTATGATTTGAAGAAAATTAAATCCATTCTTAACATGGAGGTTAATTAAAAAAGTTTCATTTAACGTCAGTACTAATTGACTGTTAGGCGACGGCTCATCCATTTCTGGTCTGTTCTTTAAATCACAAGCAGCAACATTCAAGTTGACATGTATACCAACTATAAACGTACCAAAATGTCTCATTCTGCTACAGAGAGAAACATCTGAAATGTAAGTTTAAACTGCTAAAAAATTGTTCGTCTTTCTAGATTCAGAAGTGTTTGTTAGAAAGACAAAATTGTGCGTGTGTTCGTATGGAAGACCAAAAATGCTACGAAAATATGTGCGTAAAAGTTAGCAGTTACGTGACAGAGCGATTTAACATTCTAAATAGTTTCTTTAAAGAAACTGTAATTGTATAATATAAAATTAGACTAATTACCATAATCATGTATTTATTTATTGGAGCTATATTGAAACGCTTCTGGCAGTTATGATAACCTATTTTAACAATTTACAGATTATTAGTGAAGAAAGTTTATTTAAGAAAAACTACTGTTAACTGTCCTTGTTCTAACATGTTATGAATGAACAACAAAAAGCATATTATATGAAAATAGTTTTAGATTAAGGTCTAGTGTAATGTAAGCACTAAAATTGCAGATATTAAAATGTGGTGACACAGTGAAGAAATCGCAAGAAAATGTTGTGTTGTTTGTGCTTTTAGTATGGTAGACCGACAGTGCTATGTAGATAACTATGGAAAAATGAGTCGTGCCAGGACAACTCTTCCTTTGCTTTACTTCTCCACCTTCTACCCTCCTCAGGTACCCAACCTACAACATACAGTATCTATTGCCTCCCTTACTACCGTTTTTCCTCACCTTAGTTTTTCTTCCTTCACTGTATAAAATGTCGAGTTCTGTGTAATAAAGCTTATTTCATCAAATGAATATGGTCGAACGAATGATGTGTTTTTGTCCTTATTTATACCAGCATGTTTCCTTGCTTATCCACATTTCCATAAACTCATTTTCCATTTTGTCTGAAATTTTATTTCATATTTATTCCCTCATTATATATATATATATATATATATATATATATATATATATATATGTGTATGTATGTATGTATATGTATGTATGTATAATATGCTAAGGCATATCATGTTCGTGGGTACGATCAACAAAGATGTCGCTAAGGTCAAAATTCTCACTTTACCCATTCTAAAATGAATTGTTCCAAAATAAAATGATGTCGTCCTGTCAACTAAAACAATACAATTTTAAATAAATACATTTCGAAAAGTGATATTCGTTTTGTTGATTTGAAGAACATTTTAACTGACGATTATTTTTATGGTAAGAAAAAAAAATTGTTTTAGAAAGAATTAAATTGCTACAATTTTAAATAAATAAAGAAATATATTCATTTTATTTAAAGTATTTTTTTCTCAATAGTATTGACTAACAGACATTTCAAAAGGAATATTATTATTATTATTATTAAGAGTACATTATACAGATTAATGTAGGAAGCACTGGAATTTCCATGGGATCCCACTAGTTAATAATTTTATATTAATTTTAAAATTGCTAAAAAATTTTATTAAAACAAATATTTATAGAAAAAAAGTTATTTTTATTAATCAGATGAAAAAAAAAAATTTTTTTAAGTTTTCTATAGATATTAATTAGACTTAGGGTAATAACTTGAAAGTTTGCGATCATTTTTTTTAGGGTTCTATTTGAAACTATTTTAAAATATCTAACTGATACGTATCGCTAATTTTAGTAATAACAAACATTCGAATTTTGGTAGTTCCTTTGACTTATGTTTAATTTGTATTTCAAAATATATCTAACGGTATTCTAATAAGAACCCCTACATATAAGGTTCACATTTACTGCCGTGACCATGTGTCTAACTTTACCTTTGTGGGGAGGCAAGTAAATACAGACCATACCTCCTGAATATATTGCTCATTTTCACAAAGAGAGTTTTAATTGAATATTTAAACACCATTTATTTTTATTACAGTAATCTATTGAAAGTGATTATAAGATTTCATTGTATTGAAAGAGCTGACTTAAGTAGCGGTGGAGAGTCGGCTGAAAAAAAAAAAAAATCCCGCTCAAGTTGAGTCAACGTCCTGCAAGAATTGCTGATTCCAGAAGTCATAGAAATTGGCCAACTTCTAATTTTCCATCTCTGGATGAAAGAAACCTTTAACCTTTCCTTCTTTGATACTTTTCCTCTGCCTATTCTCGTCTCGTTCGTTTCTCTGAGCCAAGTTTTGAGCTAATTCTATATCCCCCACCCCCCGCTTCTGTTTTTCAAGTCTCCATTTTGATATTTCTCAGTTGCTTTCATCATCTCAATTCCAATAATGTCGCACGGAAACAAAGGAGACAGAGACGCTGAATGATAACACTGTAAATAGCTTCAATGGCGGTAAACAGTTGCCATAGTAATATTCCTCATCCAGCTGTTACCATGGTAACTCATTTCAAGCTAATTATCTCATTCTTGCATTGTTTACAGCAAATCCCTTACAAGTTAAGCTGAGAAAAAAATACCATTCACGCCACACACATATATATATTATACACACACAACCTGTAGACATATTTCTATTACTGACATATTGCTGCGTGATACCACAAAGAAAAAACTGCGATTATTATTTAAATAATTACCTTATGAGCCGGACATATTTTATATCTTTGATAAATAATTTCTCAGATAAACTGGTCACTGCACTTCTGAGAATCAATTTTCTGATAATACTGCTTAAATTCTTTACACATTTTCGACAATAAAAGCCATTTCTTGATAAATGGTTTATCAGATTTAACTAACAATAGTAATATTTGAATTTTTCAACCTGTAAACATCCATTCTGGGATTTCACCTTTGCTGTCAACGTCATCATGCTCCTAGGATGTACATTTAGCAATGAGGTATTCCCGTCTGCAGGTAACCTTTTACATAAAGACTCTGCAGGTGGTTTTGAAGCAGTCAACAATTATTTCTGAAGAAGTGTGTTTCCATGTCAATCAACAGTGTCAATCAGCCGAGTGTCTGCGTCAAGTAAGTTTTATTCCTTCCAGGTAACATTTCCGATACACCATACCAGATATTCAACATTACTTCTAAAGTTTAACCAGAAGTAAAACTGAGTTTATTATTACATAACTATTAAAATCAGTAAGAAGCTTAGGAAGAAACTTTTTACATTTTTGATTGCAGTTTAAAAAAATTTTTTAAAAACGGGTCTTAAAAATATGTTA
>OY744539.1:66716810-66791810 GCA_963556195.1 Sepiola atlantica | reverse complement strand
AAATGATTCTTGATTATTAACCATTTGTCAGTTTAGTTGGTACATTTCTCTTCCACTGACAAGACAGTGAAAATTTTCCAACATTAAAAAATGTAAGTATACTTTTTTAGACTATTTCAAAGACATTTAAAATGTGTTTTATGAAAAAAAAACTACTAACATGTTTTTTTATTAATTTTTGTTTAATATTGTAACTTATATTTTAATGTATCTTTGTACAAATTAAATAGATTATTTTACTATATAAGAACTTATAAGTATTATTATTGTAAATTAACACCCTCAGCTTAATCACCCCTCCAAACAAAAATGAGATTCTACTTTTTTTAGGCGATAACATGTGAACACCCTGAAAAACTAAATGGGAAGAAAAAAAAAATCAATTATTTCAGAATTTAGAGTGGGGGGGAGGGGGGGATGATCAGTTTCACATATAAATTTAACGTAAAATTAGTTCCCATTTCTGAGACATTTTAGCATTTTAGAGCAGTTAACCAAAAATGTTATTTTGCTCTGAGAGATAAATTCTGTGTGTTTATTGGGGGGGGGGGGGGAGCAAGGGCTACTTTTTTAAGTGATTACGCATAGTTTTACGACCTTGCAATTCGGACTTAAGGTTAGTGGTAAAAAATATTTAGTGCACATCACTAAAAAGTTAGAATCTCCCGGAAATGATCATTTTACATTAAATGTATATACGAAACTGATCTCCCACTCTAAATTCTAAAATAATTGTTTTCTTTTCGTTAAGTTTTTCACACATAATCATCTAAAAAAGTAGAACCTTATTTGGGGGAGGGTGGATTTAGCTGATATTGTTAATCTATAAATTTGCCATTATTATTATTAAATTAGAAGTATTACTATTATTATCTGTATTATGTTTTTCTTTTTACAGTAAAACAAATCAATCTTTTACATCTGTTATATTGAGAGTAGCAATAACCGACCAAATCTGTATAATTAGCATAAAAACATGAACAATCTTTGAAAGAGGAAGGCACAGAATAGTTAAAGCATTCCTGCCCAGCCCTTCTCATGTTAAGAATGGTTTTCTAAATATAACATTTTTATTTAGAAACACATTCTTAACATTGGAAGGGGGCTTTCTTAACTATTATGTTCCTACACTGTCTTCTTATTTTGCATACCAATTGTCGACTACTAGTCTCTCCCTCCTTGACAAGGTTTAAAAAAGAATCGCCAACCTAATATGACCCTCACTGTCAACCAAGCTTCAGCCTCTGTCCCATCGCCGCAATGTAGCTTCCTTGTGCTTGTTTTACAAATACTTCAATGGATTATGCTCTGATGAATTGGCTACTCTTGTGCCCCCTCGACGTAAATTCACTAGACTAACTCGACAATCAACTAAATCTCATTCATTCACTGTGGAGGTCCCCAGATGTCGGAGAGCCTTCTACTCAAATAGCTTATTTCCTCGTACTGCTGGCCTCTGGAACTCTCTCCCTGCCCCCTGTTTCCCCGACAGAACAGACATGCAGAAATTTAAAACTAATGTAAACAGACATCTCGCTGTGCAGATCCCAAGTTAGGTTGACCCCCCCCTTCCTTCTCCCCTTTTCTTTTCTCAGTAGCCCCTTACGTCTACAGTGGCGGCCTGCCTTGTTTGGGGTGAACTATGTTAAAAAAAAAAAAAAATTCAAATAGCATTTTGTCAACTAACGAGGTTATCAATATCTAAAATAGCAATGGATAAAAAAAAAATAAATAGAAAAGATTATTTCAATCACACACGTGTAAAAAAAATACGGTCAACTGTTAATGCGAAACATTAAAAAAAGGTATGCGCGGCACCAAAACAAAAAAGATGTCAAGTAAAGGTACGCCGGGCCTTTGTTTGAGAGAAGCTCAGCCATTGGCTAATAAAAACATAAACCTATGGAAGAGAAATAACAACAAATCTGATTGGTTAATGTTATGGTACCTTACCTATACGGACTACTTGAACTCTTCCACTCACCATAAATACTGGGAGCACCGGCTTCTCAGTGTTGGGCCTCGCCCCATCCCATTCAGTCTCATTAACTTTGGTTGATTGAGGACGTTGGGATGGGGTCATACCAGTCGAGGATTCGTTGTCGACAATCAGTCCGGTAGGAACTGGGCCATTTCAGTAGCCTTTTATCTGCCGGGCTGAAGTATACTGTCCTGGGTTGTCCTAGGAGGTGCACCCTTCCAGGCCTTGCCTCCCCTCTTTGGGGTGGAGTAAGATCATTGTTTACTGCCTGTGGCGCCCTGATCGGGGAATGCCAACGGGGCTGCCCAGACTATTTTTGCTAGGCCAGAGTGCTCCTTCTTTAGGGGTGCTGGCTTGACTCTTCCCCCAGTTTCCGACCTTGTGTGGGAAGCAATTAAATACCTGGACCAACACCAGTCAAGACTGACGTACAACCGCTTTTGTACTTTGTTGTATTATACTTTTTTAATATACTTGTTTTCTCTGAGTTTGTGTCTTCGTTCCGGACCCTTTACAGAAAAACAGTTAATTAGCTATACTAAACATCACGTGTGTATATAAAACCAAACACTAACATAAAAGCTGGGTACGATACGACTCCCTATGAGGATGAAACACGGACACCTCTGTGTAGCTTAATTGCCATAGATATATTTTAATATTTTACTAATAATAGTATATATACTGTATATATATATAGATAGATAGAAGAAAAAAAAGAGTGATAAATATGCGACGATTGTCCAAATTTATTTCAAATTTCAATTGTTCAATGCAAGGTGCATTCAGTAATAAACTAGTGTTTATTATTCTTTCCTTAAGCCAAGGCTTTTCAAAGATCGAAATCTTATCAGAGGAAAAATACAGATAGATAAGTTGGCTTTCGAAAAAAACAAAGTTCAAATATTTGAAAAATATGAAAAATTATTAAAAATTATTAAAATAATTTTTGTTAAAAAAACGTATTGAATGAAAAGAAAAGTTCCGTGAAAAAGATATGCAAATTGTCCGGGTGGTAAATTTCCGTTGAAAAGAAGTCCGGTGAAATATATATATATATATATATATATATATATATATATATATATATAATATATATATATATATAATATATATATATATATAATATATATATATATCTATCTGTACTTACCTGGTAGTGTTTTGACTTGCACTTTGTTTTTGTTCTTTTGTTTTGCTTTTAACTATGCCCTTTTTTTCAAAATATCATTTTTAGGTTCCAAACAAAGAGAAGTAACTCTGTATTGACGAATACAGAGTTATGTACCTTGTTTTAATAAAAAAATTTGACCCAGTCAAAGTATTTTCTGAAAGGAATTAAATTTTATTGTTCTTAACAACATGCAACAATAATCCACCAAAAGAACTAACCAGAATCAAATATTGATTCTGTAGGAAGAAATCTATCGATGAAAAAAATTTAGAAAGATACTGACTTTACTTTATATATTAAATATATATAAAATTATCGATCACTTTTTTTAAAATTTACTACCTCTTTATACACGATATTTCGTTTTTACTGTGTTTCCTATTTACTTTTTATAATTTTATAAAAACAAACAATTGTAAATATCAGCATAAGTGGTTATACATCATTCTTCATATATAGGCATGAGATACAAAACACATTTAATCCTTTTTGTAGAAGTGTAACGCACGTACAAAAAGGAGAAAATCTTGCTCTATAGATTATCATTAAAACTTAGAAAGTTGTTTAAACTCGTTCTAATAAATTGAGACATTCTTGCTTACCAACTGTTATGATAACTAAGAAGACAAAAAATATCAATCTTCTCGCTACTGGCTTGGAAGACTGCCATATTCCTTGAGGATTGGTTAAGGCGGTCAGGATGTTTCAGCCAGTCTTATCAATTAGATATGAACAACGAGGAGTAAAAATAGAACATTTTTACACAGGAGAAAAAGGAATGAAAAATCTCTCATAAAAATAATAACTGATACTGAGAAACCTTTTGGTTATGACAAGATTGTCTTAATTCCATAAAACTAACACACACACATATATATATGTAAAAATAAAAATGGAATAAAGAATAAGCAATTCAACAACTAACAAAAATAAACTGAAAAACTCATGTTGTATAGTTCTACCGAAATATTTCAATCAGTTGGTGAACTTTAATTAAAAACATATACATATATATATATATATATATATATATATATATATACATATATATATATTAAATATTATATTAAAATTGAAAATACAATCTTTTGTCAATGCAAGATTTTTCATTATTTTTAAAAATTATTTTAATCTAAAATTTTTCGAAATAAAATTATATCAGAGTTGACCAGTATTGTCATTTTTTTTTTTAGAAAAATAAAAATCTTTTTTATTTTTAGAAAAATAAAAAAAACTTTTTTTTTTAACATCTGTGTTATGGATGTCATTCGTGATGTTGTTTTGAGGGTTATGAATTCAAATTTTGGTTATTGAGCGAGAAAGCATCAAGCATGTTGGTATTTTATAAAGACGGGTTTTTCATTTGGAAGCATTCATAGGTTAGAAATATTAAAATTGAAAATAGAAGTCTTCCTCGTTCAACAACAAGAATTTTAATTCATAACTTCTGAGACGACAATGGACGTAAAAAAAAAAAAAAATTAGTTTATTTTTCTAAAAACAACAAAAAACAAACAAAAAAAAAAAAAATTGCCACGAGTGTTGTTGTACAAGTCATGCATATGATTGAACAAGCAAGGTTTTCATTGGATGCATGTTGTGTAAGAATTGGCCGATGGTTTTGTCTTTCCTATGGTTTTCAGCTTATACTGCCATCATTGTCAAAGGTTGGGTACTTTTCAGAAAATCATTAACTACATTTATTTATGTATTTTGTATACTGATTACAAGCTATCCCTCTCACTACCAGAGGGAGGATATATAGCAGCTGTGTTGGGTGCGTGATGCTGTACGGAGACGAGTGCTGATCCTTTATTCAGTCCTCATTCGCCCATCTTCAGCGTAATTTTTTTAATTTTTTAACATGGTTCACCTCAAGCAAGGCAGGCCGCCACTGTAGACGTAAGGGGCTACAGAGCAATAGATGGATATTCAATGTCTGTTCAGATCAGACTCGGCATATCAGGTCTGATACCCAATCGGCTACATTGATTTAGCCATGTTGAGAGGAGTGACTTAGATAAAAAAAAATAAAAATGTTGAGACCTTGAGGTAGAGGGCCAGAGGAAAGTTGGACGAGCCAAGCAAAGATCTTAAAAAAGTGGAATTCGAACGTAATCAATCCTTAAGACTGCCAAGCTTGGAGATTGAGATTGCAGGCCGTCAGAAAACGTAAGATCCTGACCAAGGGAAATAAGATGATAAAATGGATGATGATGATGATGATGATGATGATGATGATGATGATGATGATGATGATTTTTCCTTCAGACTTAAATCTAATGAACTGATTATTTTGACGTTCATTTTTAAATTTAGTCATGCAAAACGTGACATAAGAAACTTTGTGAAGTAGGTTATTCGGAAAAGTAACCCAGCTCTGATTTATACGTTTAGCTTTTCTAAGTATGGATGTCTGAAAGGACAATAATCTCGGTTATAATGACGCTCACCACATGAATGAAATGCAATTTTTTCACCAATATCTTATACTATATCCGTTTGTATTATGAAGTTTAAAGAAATAAATTATTTGTGAACACAGAAAAAATACATAAATTTTGGACAAAAATAAATTTTAAAATTCCATGACATTAATTTTATTAACTAATTGTTTTAGTATTAATAAATAAAAAATTCATAATTTTGGGCACATACAAATTTTCTTCAATGAAAATTCCATGATGTTAACTTTATTTAATTTTTTAATAAAAAAAAAATTGTATGCAAAAAAAAAAAAAAAAAAAAAAAAAAAAAAGAAATAAAAAAGAATTCCAAGACTTTTTTTTATTAATTTTATTTACTTTTTATTCCATTATGTTAACTTTATGTAATTACTTTAAAAAAAAAAAGTCATTGACCTATTGACCTAGATTTTAGATTCCCCCACCCCCCCATGATTATTGTCTTTCGGGACATCCATATTTACAAAAGCTAAACGTATAAATCAGGGCTGGGTTACTTTTCCGAATAACCGTGAAGTGTGATGTAGACGAAGTTAGATTTAGATTTTCTACGATTATATATTTATCTTCCAAACAACATTAGTAGAAAGCGCTAGAAGACAAAACCATCGACCAGTTCTTAGATGGCACCAATAAAAGACTTGTTTGTTCAAACATATGAAAGACTTATAAGACGGTACTTGTGGTGATCCTTGCCAGTCACCTTCAATCAAATTTGTGCATATATAAATATTTGTTTTTCATGTCAATCTACGTTAGGGTTATGTATCTACCATATAAACTGCTACTGAACAAAAAAAAACAAAAAACTATCAAAATACAATGTAAATTTTGTAACCTCATTTTCAAGAGAGTTACAACATCTGCAAGGTTTAAAAAAAAAATCTTAACCTTTTTTATGGTTACAGATCATCACATCACTGTTACTGATGACTCTTTATCAAATTACTGTCCTTTCTTTGAATATGTTGGCATTTTTATTAGTTTTTTTATAGTCGTTTTACTTAGTTGAAAAAACTTTTAGATTTTACATTTATGTCCTACAACCAATGAGAGAAATTGAAGACATCATAACATGCCAAAATGTGATCCAACAAAGAAAAATTCCTTTCCAGAAATCAACTGACTAATAAAAATTTCACATTCTTATACAAAACAATGTTTAGAGTGTTGACTAATGGGCCAGGGGACTGGAGTTCAATCCTTGGTCACATCATACTGAAGACTCAAAAATGGTACTTGATGCCTCTTTGCTAAACACTCAGCATTATAAGGTGAGGATCAAGGGTAAGTGGAGTAATCCAGGGAAAGGAATGACGCTCTCCCCTACATCTATGTAGTAGCCAATGAAAAGAGCCTTTGGGTTAACGGTCGACCTACTACTGAACAACAACATAAAATAAACAAGAGAAAAGACAAAGTTAACTACGCCTCCCCAATAAATATATCTTGAACATCCGAGAAACATTTACATTACATGCAGAGAAGAGAGAGTCTTTCAGGTCACCTTTTTTTTTAATTATTGTACTTAAATGTGTTGTTGCATCTCAACAGGAGTTTTGTTGTTGGTCTGTCACACTTAAGTTCTAAATACTATTTTCATCACAAGCACAGGTCAATAGTTAGATGGATCTGCGATATAATATCTGACCAAACCCATTAGGTCTGACAATTTACTGAAAGCACTACATTTTCCCATTTCCCAGCATAGAGGTTATCCTAAGGACGGATCGGTTATGCTGGTACGATTATGCGGAGCGTTCGTCCTCCTGAATAAACCATTGCAAACGCATGGATATCTTGAATCGCAGAAAACTTATGCCTCGAGTATTGTTCCCACATCTAATCCTAACCCATCAACTTCTTGGACAGGGTGCCTCTCCCTCTTGGACAGGGTGTCAAAAATAATTTCTAACCTAATAGGTCTCGCACTATCTGCCAAGCTCCAGTCCCTGTCGCATCACCGTAGTCTTGCATTTCTGTGCTTGCTTTACAAGTACTTCCACGGAACGTGCTCCAATTCATTTATTGCACTTCTACCCCCTCAGCAAAATAAAAAATAAAAGCAAACAAAATTATCCCTGACTAGCAGCAAAATCCCACCCCTTCACTGTAGTGGTTTCTGAACAAAATTTGTCTTTGCCCAAAACTGGAAAGGATCCAATTCCATTAGTTCAGAATAAAAGAAAGAGCACACGTGAAAGAAAACCAGTGGAGCGCTTCAGCCCGGATCCTAAAAGGAAGAAATATTAGAAGCAAAAATTTCAAGTGAGATTTTCAGCTTCTGGAGGGGAGAGGGGCGTGATGGGATACCAGACTCTCCTCAGTCACTATTAAGTGAACTAATCTGTAGAATATATATACTATGAACATTAGTATGTGTATTCAACGGTATTCTAATGTATTATATTAATCCTATTGGACTATCGGTAGTGCTATTGTTTTGTACAAGATATACGTTTTAATAAACGATCCTCTTTTAAAGACCTTACACTCTGGTTATTTTTGTTATTATAACTTCTGACCAAGTTATGGCAATTCGTATGAAAACTAATCTTTTGAAATTGAAGAGTTCAGTTGATTTCTGGGCAGCAGAGAGTGAACAGTGAAAAGTGAGCAGTTGACATCGAACAGTGGAGATTGAGATCTTTCATGGTGGTGACACCGAAGGAATGTTAATTTAATTCCATTATCAGATTACAAGAAACCAAACTTTGATTCATTCAGCTTTAGTATAATATTAGAAGATATATAGATTATTATTAGTGGAAGAAGATTTCTTGGGTTGGAGTTAGACCGTTTTAAAATATCAGGAGTCTGAATCGGCGTTGAGTGTTTGAACTATCGCCGCCACAGCTTGCAGGGATTTTTACGACCACCCGATTTCCTGTTCCAAACAAACAAACTGGATAATAGAAACTTTGAAAAAGAATTGCTCAAGAAAATTAGGTTTAGCAGTTTGGTATCAAAGTGATTGAAACAGACAAATGTTGGTTAAAGTCTGAAATTGCATATAGTTTACTTATTTGTATATTAGCTCAGGGCAGCTTTTTCATGAGACAATGGAATGCCCTGTAGTTACAGGTACCATCTGCTCCTCTCCATGTCCAATGTGGTTCTCTCTCTGGCACTTCTTTCAAAGTTTGCCCTTTAATCTTGGCCCTGTCTCCCCCTTGCGGCCGACATCCAAACCAAGGGGAGATAACCTATATATATATTTTCTATAAGTCTTGAGTGTAAACCATCTTATTTCAAATCTCTCTAATCCATTTAACCAATCAAGACTTTGTATTTATCTATAGTCTTTGTCTAGATAATCGTAGTGCCCTATACACTCCTTTTTTTTTTTTCCATATAATGGCCTTATGGATAAAGTTTTTTTATTTAAAAAAAAAAAATTTTTATTAATGAAAAATGGTTAGGTACTTACATAGATTAAAAAAAAAAATTTTCAATTTTTTTTTTTTAAATTACATTTTTACACAAACCACCATCCACAAATTTAAGATGGGGAGACAAAATAAAATTTGACTGATCATGACTTACTTTCATATTCTTGTTTTCCAGCATCAGTATCACACGTGAAAAATGTTTGATGATCTTGGGCAGACAGATTCATATCATAGTAAGTCAGAGGCTCCTTCTCTGTCTCCCAGGTAAAACGTTGATATTCTGCTCCACGCAGAAGGTTCAAAGGGTTCCGCCAGACTTTGCATTCTAGAAAAAAAACAAAAAACAAACAAACAAAAACGCAAAAAAAGTATTCAAGTAACAAACAATGTTAAAATTAAAGTTTGAAATGATAACTACCTTAAAGTGAAACACTTATCAAACACTAAAAAAGAAATAGTATCTTCAATTTTTATTATTTGATTAAACATAAGATTGGCTGATGTGCCAAGGATAGTAATCTTATGTTTAATCAAATAATAAAATAATAAAGATAATGTTTTGTTTTCTTTAATTTCTTACACTGAAAAGACACGATTTTTGTTTTTCAAATATAGAAAGCCATTTTCATCTTCCAAATTTAATAAGTTCGAAAAATAAAACTTATTTCAAAATATGCGTATTTTGTTAATAACATTATTGATATTAGCTGCATAAAATTTAATTAGAAATTACAATTTATATTATTTGGTTTATTCGGACTACTGTTCTCATCTTGGATGTTATTCTCACGTTTCAACCGATGTAACCTCTGACCTTCAGATGCATCTTGTCGAACTCAGAAATATGGAATATTGAACGGAACCCGTTGTTTAGCTTGCTCTCGTTCCATTAGTCATGACCGGGTAGAAGTCAAGTAATTCGTAATTGTATTCTTAACATCGCCTACACTGAAGATTGAACCTTCAACCTCCAGAAGACTGTTACTTAGAATTGACCTGATTATTACTTAACACTTATATCCATTAGGCCAAGTTCGACAAAGATTCCAGACTTCAACAAGACACACCTGAATAAATTTGGAGGTTACATCGGCCGAAACGCTGTGAGAATAAAATCCAAGATGAGAACAGTAGTCCGAATAAACCAAATACAAATTATCAATCTTCATCTCAAAATTCCAAAACAAAGAATGTACGATTTTCTACATGAAAAATAAAACAATCTTATTAATTATTTTGCTATCGACAAAGACTTTCGGTTTAGTCAAGGCTTCAACACTTACCTTTCATTAATCAGACAACGAATAAACTTGATTTTGCACTTTTACAAAAAAAAAAAAAAAATAAATAAATAAATAAATACAAAAAGCTTCCTTTCATTCACTTTACTATGTAGACAACAAAATGGAATAATGTCTTTACAGTTCAGGTAATTAATGAAAACTTTATTATTTAAAAGATTTTATACATTTTTTTTTTTCTTTTTTAAACTTTCTATTTTTAGACGGTGGTTTTTTTTTGTTTTTTTTTAACTTCACTGACTGAGTCGTTATTTTATATGAATATTTGTGCAAACACTAGCGAATCATATCCCCCCCCCCCCGTCATCTTTGACGGATGGTTTAATACTCATAATATAAATAAGAGTAACTGTAATGTTTTTGTGAAATTAGTCCAAAACAAGAACGCATTTGAATGCTATGTTGTTGATAATGTGTTTTGAATTTTCGTAAGGAGACTTCATAATTTTTTTTGTATCACAAATGTAAACATTGAAACATCAATTGAAAATTATCTTTTTTATTCCATAGGTAGGAAAACATCAGTACTTGTGAGAGCACATGAGTTAAACTAAATATAGCCCACATTTGGATCTGTTACGCCTAGTAACCATGTTCCAATATTCGTGATGCTCAGTTAATTAGTTTAGGAATAAATCCTTTATATAGAGCTATGTTGTGTGTTATAAAACTGACAGGGTACGTTTTAGTCATTTTTTAAATTTTGTTTATATTAGTTTTTAATATAAAAAAATTAAAAAATGACTAAAACGTACTCTGTCAGTTTTATAACACAAAACATAGCTCTATATAAAGGATTTATTTCTAAACTAATTAACTGATCATTACGGATATTGGAACACGGTTACTAGGTGTAACAGATCCAAATGTGGGCTATATTTAGTTTAGTTTTGTGCAGAGAGGGTAAACAGGGGGTTGAAGCCTTTCATGAAAATTCAAATACCTCTGATTTTTGTGAAATTTGAACACTAGATATGAGACATCAATTAATAAATATTCCCAAGATTTCACTTTCTTTGCATATTTTAGGGGTCATAATATCGACACAATCTCCCATTTGAAAATTCAAACATTTCAGATATGCATTGAAATTGTAAGAGGACATAAAATGGTGCAAAATTGTTCTGTTCGGAGAATTGATTTTACCTGTCCTGGGACAGGTATTTTTCTGATACATATGCAAGTGCTTTTTAAACGTCTTTAAACACAAAGCAGACCCCACACTTATCATAAAAGGTTAATTCGAATCTCTTTCCCAATTCTAAAAATGCTTTACAATTCAATTTTTTTGATTTAATTTTTTTTAATTCTTTGATCAAAAGGCCCATTTCCATGAGATATCGCTCTACCTTTTTTGATCTTCACGATTAACCTAGGCCAACTTTACATAACACATGACACTACCGAAGACACAGCTTATCTGCATGACAAATGTAGCTGAAATACATCGAGTAGTATTTGAATATAGCTGAGAACCAGACAGACTTCATTTTATTTGTATAGATTTTGAGCTAGTGTGTGTATAGTTTACGAGAAATAAACAGAAGAGGCTTAATTACATGTCTAAGATCAATATTTATTCTTGGCGATACTATATAAAATGAAAATAAAAATAGAAAACCATAGGTATCGCATGGCTAACATGATATGCAAGATTGTCCAAGGACAACAATTTCAGTGTCATACTTTCTTCAGTCAAAGTCATTAACGATTTGACTGAGGAAAACATGACACTGAAATTTTGACCTTAGACAATCTTGCATATCATGATATCACATGGCTATTTGCTTTGATTTTGTATAGTATCATCAAAAATAAGTAAATATCTCTATATACCGTTATGTATGTGAATATTCACTACTAAACTAAGCGATCATTATGAATTTTGGAACATAATAATAATAGTTTAATTTATTTTGATGCAAAAGAGGTAAAAAAGTAGAAGCCCTATGTAAAAATTCAGATACCTCAGATTTGTGAAATTTTACCAATAGGTATTAGATATCAATTAATAAATATTCCAAATTTCAATTTTGTTGGGGTATTTTAATGGGTTTTTAGGGGGCATAATATGAGCATAACTTCACATTTGAAAATTCGAATATTTTAGATTTGCATTGAATTTGATTTATAGTCATTAAACACCAATTAATTAAGCAAGATTCTCTGAATTTAAATTTCTTCTTAAGACATCTTAAGCCTAAGCCTTAAATTTTAGACATTTTTCTAGAATCAAAATCATATGATTTTGATTAAAATTAGATAAGGATTCTTAACATCAGTTTCATTAGCATTATCTCTTGATTTTAATCTTTGATATTTTCGTGCATACTCCTCATGTGTCAGGAGTGTGCTAATGTATGGCTCCGAAACCTGGGCTGTCTCTGCCGGCACACTAAAGAAACTGCACGGTAATGACAAGGCAATGGTCAGATGGATCTGTTTGATGAGGCCTGAACAGAGCATACCTTTTGAGTCTCTACTCGCGCAAGTCAACTTGGAAAGCCTCGCAGACATCATGCAGAAGAGCAAATTGTGTTAGTTGGGGCACATCGAGTGTAGCAATGGCTGGATTGCTAAAGCCCGATAGTTGATTGTGCCAGCAGAGAAAACCACCTCTGGCAGACCCAAGTTGTCTTGGGAGGATGTGATCAAATGTGATAGGAGATTCTTGGGTATGGATTCCGTCAAGCCTCACTAAAGACAAGAATGGAGGAGAAGACTTAGATCGAGGCTAGACAATCAGGCCCCACCCTCATCAGAGGATTAATTGTGATCTGATTCAACAAATAAACCGGTTGATGATTATGAGGAGGACATAAAAGTGGTGCAATACTGTTCTGTTCAAGGAATTCATTTTACCCATCCTGAGACGGGTATTCGTCCATTATATGTATACAATAAATTTGGTTTAACTGAACATTTTACTGTACTTTTATGGTTTATCAATTTTTCAGAAGTGTTTTAATATATTCCTGATCAATCTTGTAATTTGAATACATTTATTTTTATTCAAACGGATAAGATCATTCAGGAACATATTAAAATACTTCCAAAGAATAGATAAACAATGAAAATGCAGCAAGTGTTCAAATAAGCAAGTATTGTCATTACTATAAAGCTCTGAAACGATCTTGAACACTTTATAGGCACAAAGTCTGCTGGCTTGATTCAATTCATTTCTAAATTCATACCTGAAGAACTGTGTTAGAGAAGTTGATTTCTAAGTTATGTACTAGCTGGCTTGACCAGCTCACTATTGCTTCGCACAGTTTGCTACTTGAATTTAAACACTATAAAAAAGAAAATATGGCGTCACTAATGAGAAAGAGAGAGGGAAAATAGAAAGCGAACAAGTCAACTAGTCTATGAATTCTTCTCGCTTATGCCTTGTCTGTATTTTTTCCATGTTAGCGATGTTAGTTTAATTTAAGGATTTAAGTAATGTATCGTTTTTTTTTATTCAATCACTTCAATTAATAAATTTGTGAAAGAGAGAGAGAGAGAGAGAGAGCGAGTGACAGAGAGAGCAAGAGAGCGAGAGACAGAGAGAGAGCAAGAGAGCGAGTGACAGAGACAGAGCGAGAGCGAGTGACAGAGACAGAGCGAGAGCGAGTGACAGAGCGAGAGCGAGTGACAGAGACAGAGCGAGTGACAGAGACAGAGCGAGTGACAGAGACAGAGCGAGTGACAGAGACAGAGCGAGTGACAGAGACAGAGCGAGAGCGAGTGACAGAGACAGAGCGAGAGCGAGTGACAGAGACAGAGCGAGAGACAGAGACAGAGCGAGAGCGAGTGACAAAGAGAGCGAGAGACAGAGACAGAGCGAGAGTGAGTAACAGTGACAGAGACAGAGCGAGAGCGAGAGCGAGTGACAGAGACAGAGCGAGAGCGAGTGACAAAGAGAGCGAGAGACAGAGACAGAGCGAGAGTGAGTAACAGAGCGAGTGACAGAGCGAGAGCGAGTGACAGAGCGAGAGCGAGTGACAGAGCGAGAGCGAGTGACAGAGCGAGAGCGAGTGACAGAGCGAGAGCGAGTGACAGAGCGAGAGCGAGTGACAGAGCGAGAGCGAGTGACAGAGCGAGAGCGAGTGACAGAGCGAGAGCGAGTGACAGAGCGAGAGCGAGTGACAGAGCGAGAGCGAGTGACAGAGCGAGAGCGAGTGACAGAGACAGAGCGAGTGACAGAGACAGAGCGAGTGACAGAGACAGAGCGAGTGACAGAGCGAGTGACAGAGCGAGAGCGAGTGACAGAGACAGAGCGAGAGCGAGTGACAGAGACAGAGCGAGAGCGAGTGACAGAGACAGAGACAGAGCGAGAGCGAGTGACAGAGACAGAGCGAGAGCGAGTGACAGAGACAGAGCGAGAGCGAGAGCGAGTGACAGAGACAGAGCGAGCGAGAGCGAGTGACAGAGCGAGAGCGAGTGACAGAGCGAGAGCGAGTGACAGAGACAGAGCGAGTGACAGAGACAGAGCGAGTGACAGAGACAGAGCGAGTGACAGAGACAGAGCGAGTGACAGAGACAGAGCGAGTGACAGAGACAGAGCGAGTGACAGAGACAGAGCGAGTGACAGAGACAGAGCGAGTGACAGAGACAGAGCGAGTGACAGAGACAGAGCGAGTGACAGAGACAGAGCGAGTGACAGAGACAGAGCGAGTGACAGAGACAGAGCGAGTGACAGAGACAGAGCGAGTGACAGAGACAGAGCGAGTGACAGAGACAGAGCAAGTGACAGAGACAGAGCAAGTGACAGAGACAGAGCAAGTGACAGAGACAGAGCAAGTGACAGAGACAGAGCAAGTGACAGAGACAGAGCGAGAGCGAGTGACAGAGACAGAGCGAGAGCGAGTGACAGAGACAGAGCTCTTAAAAATTTACAAATAAATTGATATCTTCTGTATTGAAAGCATGAATATGAAGCATCTTCCTTGATCTGCCCATGTTGTCAAGATGAAAAATCATATCATCCCTCATCGGGTTCACATTGCAAATTGCAATCTGTCAATCGTCTATCATATTTGGTTTCATGCCCGTTCTTAATATATTAAATTAAATGTCTAGTTAAAAAAACTAGTGAAAGACATCTTGGAGACAATTAATACATGATAAATTGGATTCTGCAGAATGTGGAGAAAACGTTTTTATGATGATGACGATGATAAATTACAATATGATGTCTTCAATTTTTAAGCCCAGTATCATTTATATCCGGATTGTAGCCTCATTCTTTCTCATGAAACCAAAATTTAAAGAATTAAAAAAAAAAAAAAAAAAAAAAAAAAAAAAAGCTTGATTGCTGCAGATAATCTTTTTTCTTTAAAGGCATAAACTGAACAAAGTCCTCATAAATTTAAAGAGGCAATACACCTTATTTAGAAATCATGGTATTTTGATGGTCCGATGTGCACATCGTCTTCTTGTCTAGAAGGAATGGTGGAATGATGCAAAAAAAGAAAAAAAAGAAAAAAAAGAGGTAAACTACAGAGAAGATAATGTGATAAGGTATAACAAACGAACTCTACAGAATCCAAATAAAAAAAAATTAGTAAATTTTGCTAAATTGCTAAAATAATTATTAAAAAATCTGTTTAATTATATTTTGTTATTGTTATTATAAACCCCACTCGTGGGGATCGTGGTCAACCACACACACAGGTGTATGATATCCTGGCCGCGGTGCCAAATATGAACCCCAAACGTGCACACGATCGTCGTAGTGGCAATAAAAAAATATATTGATCGAAATTCCTCTCGGTCGGGATGTCAACGATGATGACGATGATGATGACGTCGCCGATCTTGTCATCTCGTCCAGCTACAAATACACCCCCACGTTGAAACTGTTTATATCAGCGAGCGATCACTGGGCGAACAGACACCGGTTGGCTCTGTGAGGGCGAAAGATCATTCAAAGCAGAACAAAAGGAAAAGAACAATGTTCAACAACTCGGTCGGAGTTTTTTTGTATGGAAGAGTAATTATTAATAAAATAAAAGAATTGATTTTACATTAGATTAATGTCTACCGTACTCGTAAAAGTTGTTTTCTCTAAGTTATCTCGTTAGTTCTGTGTGTGTGCGCGAATTCGTTTCACAAGTAGTTGTTTAGTCACAAATTAACTGGCTACGGTGACGATGGGGAGTTCATTCGGTTTTCTTTTCTTTCGACGCACGCCGTCTTGGCGTACATCAGACGAACGTCCAACACTCTCGACAATTCAACTATCTGTCTGTTCTGTTATCTTCTCTATCCTCTTATTGAAGGTGTCTATCGTCATACACCCCCCTTCTCTGCCATCTTTCTTCTCTACGTGTCCTCTTCTCTCAAGGGGGGTGGGGACAGGCGCCTCACTTCGCTTTTCCCTAAAATAAATGGAATTTTCTTTCTGGCCTGGCATTATCGCAAAAACAATTGCTTTCTCATTCTCGCCATGTGGGCCGAAGGCGCTCTGCCGTAATTAACGATGACAGGCCCAAATAATTCTCTGCCAAGTAAAACAGAACATCGTTTTATTGATATTATTGGAATTAAATCTAAGATTATGGATTTTCATAATCTTAACTTCCCATCTGCCAACTGTCTCCTCTTTCTGGTGGCGATCGATTCTGAGTGAAAAACACGACTCAACCAGACTGACTGACACCTCGTTCTTGTTGTTTGAATAAGTTTGTTTCTACGTCAAATATATACTAGTTTTATATTTCCACTTCGTCTCTACGCAGAGCCTAGCCTCATCACCAAGATGCATACTAGCGCATAACCAGGGTACCCGATCCCCATGGGGCCCCGGATACTTTGTCACATTATTAAACATTGCTAATTATTTGAATAAAAAATAATTTGTTAAATTAAGTAGATTTAAGCATAATTAACCATTAGTAAATTATTTTAGTAACCAAAGCAGCTTATAAATACTAAATGTTAACACTAGTTTTAGAAAAGTGTGAGAAAGAAATGTAAAACATCCTTTTCACTTTTTTTATAGTTTTGTTTTATAGTTTGTTTTTTTTAGATTAGCAGATACAAGTGGTGTGGGTTGGGAATGAATGAGGGTCTCTTCTCCCAACCCTGAATACCATTTGTATTTTTTTTTTTATTCTATAATTTAAGTTATAAATAAAATAAAATCGTCTTTGCTGTTTATGCAAAATTAATACCACTATTGGATTCTATATAAAATTTTACTTAAGAAAAATTGTGTTTGATCTTGACATAGAAAATTGATTTCAATCATATCCTCGGACAGAGACACCATATTTACATTATCGCTTGTTTGTATAATTTCTCATGGGTGCTTCAATTAGATCTAAAAATCACTGAGAGTTTACATATTCAACAGTTTAAACAGTTGCAGGCTAAAAATAATTCAAGAAATAAATAATCAGGTTTTATTAACGTTAACAAAATGATTGTATTTTTACCACATCTATTTAAAAAAAACAATGGTAATTCTAAAGAATTGCCAATTGCCATTGTTTTTTTAAAATAGATATTGAAAAATGTTGCGTGTGTGGTTCACATGTTGATTTCTAAAATAAAACAAATATATTCTTTCTCCTAAAAGTGACATAACATTCTAAACACCCACTGAATAATTACAGAGGGTTCATAAAAACATCACAAACTCCTATTTCTGTTACAGATTCACAAGAGATTTGAACAACAGCGTTGAACAACACCTGCCACTTGATCACTGGTTGCTTGAACCTAACCCCAACCTGAACAAACTATTTCTCCTTGTTAGCATTGCCCCTGCAGATGTGAGCCAGTCGAGTAGAGATCAGAAAGGCTACCAGGGATGAAAGCCATCTCCTTCATGAACGTGAACCAATGACTGAAGTCAAAGAGAAGCTTCCTCAGCCATGTTGAGCTTCTAATAACATCTCAGGAAGAGACCAGACTGTAGCTGTGGATCAGAGGGTTAGAGAATGGGCCCCCTTTCTACCGATATGAGAATTTCCATTCTGAAGCCCTTCCTCCCGACTCAGAAACACTCTACATCTAGTAAAAGACTCAACTGCCTGAGAACGAAAACGTGGTGATCAAAAACTGCTATGGTCAGATTGGGCTACAAAACTGACCCAACCATTTGCGAATGTAGAGATGAGGACTATACGATGCAGCACTGCCTTGTCTGCCCTCTACTACCCAACCAGTGCAGCTTGAAAGATCTTGCAGATTACAATAATAATGCAAAGGATTGCGTAAAAAGTGGGAAACCGTCGTATGACTATATGCTTCGAAGATACGCAAAAAAAAAAAAAACCCTGATTTCTGTAATATACATGGTGTTTCAAAAGTCTTGGGAACATTACAAATGCGTATATCTCATGAACTATTCCAGGTAGAAAAATGAAACTGGTGCCATTTTAAAGCTTGCTTAATCAAGTTTTTGGTCATACTAATGATTTTCGTGTTATCTTTCCAGGTGCAGTAATGGCGTTCTCTAAACAAGACAAGGCATTTTGCGTCCTCCAATTTGCAAAGACTGAATCGTGGACATGTGTTCAGCGTGCATTTCGCAGGAAATTTAAAAAAGAAGCCCCTGAAAGGAAATCCATTGTCAGATGGCATGCTAAATTTGTGAAAGATGGGTGTTTGTGCCCAAGTAAGCGAACAGGTCGCCCTTCAACTTCAGAAGATGCAGTTGAGCAAGTTCAGACAGCCTTTCAGCGGAGCCCCCGTAAATCAGTGAGAAGAGCCAGCAGGGAACTTCAGCTTGCTCCAGCAACTGTCTGGCGTGTCTTAAGGAAACGACTGCAAATGGTACCTTACAAGCTCAAGTTGGTCCAAAAGTTGAAGGACACTGATAAGCCACTTCGCCGTGACTTTTGCATTGCAATGCAAGAGAAGTTGGAAGATAACGGCTTTGATGACCAGCTTGTTTTTAGCGATGAGGCGACCTTCCATCTGAATGGCAAAGTTAACAAGCATAACACTCGCATATGGGGTACTGAGAATCCTCATGAACTTCTTGAGCACGAGCGAGATTCACCAAAAGTGAACGTGTTTTGTGCAATTTCCAAGAAAGGTGTCTATGGACCGTTCTTCTTTGAAGAGGCAACTATCACTGGTGAATCCTATCTCAACATGCTGGAAGACTGGTTAATGGCTCAGTTGGAACAAGCAGAATCTGATGACTTCATTTTTCAACAAGATGGTGCACCACCACACTGGAGTCTTAGAGTAAGGCAGTTTCTTAACACAAGGCTGCCTGGTAGATGGATTGGGAGATCTGGGCGAGGTGATGACGTTCTCATGCCCTGGCCTCCTAGGTCTCCAGATCTTACCCCGTGTGACTTTTTCCTTTGGGGCTTTGTCAAGCAACAAGTCTATGTGCCGCCCCTTCCAAGAGATATTGACGAACTAAAGGCTCGAGTAACGGCAGTTGTGGGAACCATTGACGTCAAGATGCTGGAACGCGTTTGGCAGGAAATGGACTATCGACTAGATGTCTGCCGTGTGACGAATGGTGCTCATATTGAGCAACTTTGAAGATTCCCCACAAAACTTGAAACTTTAACCTTTCCAACGGTACCAATTTCATTTTTCAACTCCTAATAGTTTTTGAGTTATTAAAAATCGTTATGTTCCCAAGACTTTTGAAACACCCTGTATTTACTTTATGTAGTGCATTTTTTTCACTCAAATAATTACCTGTTGACACGCACACATTTTTACTAGAATCAATAAAATGCAATACGAAGCAAAATACAATGTATGTCCATCTGACTTATTTATATAAAATAGTTTTTAAATAAACCCTGGCCATTTTTTACTCAAATATTTCCTGGCACTAACTGTGTGCATTTTGTAAATTCGCGAAGAAATCTCAAACCAAATTCATGTTCTAGCAAAGAACTGGGACAAAATACTTTGCAAACTTCTACTTTTGAGGTCAATGCTTTTTCTATGTGGAACAATATCTTTTTGGTAACCTATAACAGTGTTTTTGTTGGGGGGGGGGGGGGGGGGAGATTATGGACACATTAAAACTATAGGTCCCATGAAATAAAAAATCTTCATACAATAAGGGAGATTCTGTGTGCTTGTAACAATAAAATTAGCCCTTTTTTTATTAATTGAATAATTAATAATAAAAGGCTCATGGAAAATATTGCATATTTAATAGAATTCATTTAAAACAATTTGCTAATTTAAATTTATAGAAAACTAAAATTATGATCCCAAGATGGGTAAAGTTAATTTCCACAAACAGATCATTTTTCCACCAAAGATTAAAATCAAGATATAATGCTACTAAACCTTATGTCTTGAATCCTTATTTCAATTTTGATCAAAACATGATTTTGATTCTAGAAAATGTTTTCAGTTAAAGAGATCTTAAGAAATTGAAATTCAGATGAATCTTGCTTAATTGGTGTCTAATGATTACGGATCAAATTCAATGCAAATCTGAAATATTTAATTTTCAAACGGGAGATTGCGCCTATATGATGGCACCTAAAAGCCCCTTTAAAATACTTCAAATAAACTAAAATTTGGGGGATATTTATTAATTGATGTCTAATACCTATTGCCTAAATTTCACAAAAAAGTCAGAGGTATCTGAATTTTCATGAAGGGCTTCCAATCCCTCTTCGCTCCCTTTGCATAAAACTAGATTAAACTAAAGATAGCGCACATTATCCACCCCGACGCCTAGCAGCTGTGCTCCAAAATTCATAACGATCGGTTAATTAGTTTAGGAATGAATCCTGTACATACCAATATATAAACATATACACATACCTAACTTTATATAAATAGAGATTATAATTTTAACACTTACAGATGAAAATAATCTTTTTCTAAAGATCCATGTTTTTATTAAAATAAATGGATTTTGATTAATTTTTGTATCTAATGCAAGTGATATAATAGTTATGGATTTTTACCAAAGTTTCCAGGTTTAATCAATAAGAAAAAACATTTACTTAAAAGAAGGAATTATTCACAATTTTCATTCTATGTTTTAATCAATCAGGTGTTAGAAAAATGGCCACTTGATTTGTTTGTCATAAGTAAAATCTGTGTCTAACATTGGACATTATCAGCCAGAGGTGGAGAGCCAGCCAGAGGTGGAGAGTCAACCAGAGGTGGAGAGCCAACCAGAGGTGGAGAGTCAGCCAGAGGTGGAGAGTCAGCTTGGCATTTAACTGCTCCCCATTGCAGCAATATTTGGCACAAGGTCGGAAAGTGAGGAAAACCATCTTCCCTAAAGGAAGCACTCTAGTTGGGTACAAAAATAGCCATGAACAGATCTGTTGGCATTTCCTGGAAGAAGTGTCTCAAGTGAATGGCATATATACCAACACCCCTAAAAAAGAGGAGGTAATGCCTGAGAAGGTGCATCTCTTGGGACTGAGCTGGACCATACGTCATGTAGACATAGAAGAATCTGGTGCCGCCATGGCAGTCTAAGTTTTCAGATTGATTACCGATCGTTGGCTTGGAATGAAAACAACCATGAGGAAAAAAAAGAAATCCTCAGATTCTCAAATCGTACAAAAAGTTGCCAACTCCCAATCTGTTATTAATCAAAAGAACAGGATAAATGAAATTTAAGATGTTTCATATCTTATTAGCATAACACATCATAATAAATAGCAGAATCACATGTTGGATAAAAATTGGTGGATACAGGTTCATAGAATCAAAGAACGAGTGCCCTATGATAAATGAATGTCTACATGTAGAAAATTTACCAGTTTTGTACAAATTATACGAAACAATGAAAGCACTGAATATAAAAGCTAATAAAAGTAAGCTGTCAAGAGGGGAAGAAGTTTAAAAGTGACATGCATAGGAAAACGTGGGTGGAAAACGAAGCAGAAGTCAGGGACCATGTACCTAATTAGCATGCTGGGATCTAATAAAATTCTTTTAGAAGTGAAAATACCACACACGTAAAATATAGCTTTTGAAAATAGCCAGTGTGATACACTAACTTTCTGTCTCTGCTTCTCTCTTGCCCGAAGCTTGTAACTAAGATAAAAATTGTAATTGATGACAAACTGCCCAGCGACACGCTCCTATGAAGAAGCACCCACCAGACATATCTAGCCCAGCAGAACAGACCCAGCAAACTGTAATTTTTCATTCATTAATCGTTCTCTCAATCATCATATTGACACCAAAGAATCAAAACAATATCCAACATAAAAAAGAGGATATAAGGAAACTTCTTTTTTTTTCCTTTTACAAGCTTCAAGCAGACATATTTACGTTAGTGGTAACTAAGAAAAAGCAGCAAACTGTCTAGCGTATCACATTGAAAAGGACCAACATTGAAGGGGTAAGATGTTGCGACTCACGGGAATTTTTTTTTTTTTTTTTTTTTTTTTTTTTTAATATACAAAATTTTGTAGAAACTTAAATTCCCGAAATAAATTTTTTGCATCAATGAAGTTTCAAATAAGATTTACAGCATGCCCCCCCCCCCCAAACTAATTTTTTAAATTTTTTTATTTTTTTTTTTTTTATTATTAAAAAGTTGTTGAAATTCACTTTTTTCATATTGCTGATCTAATGGTTGACAATGTCCTTTGTTAGAAATACATTTCACTTGCATTTTTATCTGCTTACTTAAAAAAAAAAAAAATGCAAGTAGCATTTGTGTCTAACATTGGACAGAGTCAACCGCTAAAATATTTAATTTTTTTTATTCAAATTTTTTATATTTTATTCCCAATGTGATTGGAAGTATATTTAAGTTACTGAAACTGAGCAACTCACATGAATAAAATTGTGTGACCACTTCCTGCATGTCTGTACGTCTTGCATCAACAGAACTTTGATATTTATTATTTACTATTAATCAAATATTCATTAAAATAAAAAAAATGCAATAACATTAAAATAAAACGAAATTTTTAAAATCCATTGTAAACAAGTCAGCCATTTTAATAATTTTTTTTAATAGTTAAAAAAAAAATGAATTACTTCAACACAACCCTTTGAAATTTGAAAGGAACTTTGAAGCATTTAAATCAGAAAGTGATTTTTGGCCTTAAAATTCTTATCAAACTCTTACGTATTAAAAGATTGAAAGTTTTGGAAGCTATTTACATTTAATTTTATAAATAGAGACTAAAACTCTTGACAAAATTGGTTATAGTTTTATAACAATTTGGTTAAATTAATTAATTCAGTTAACAAATGATACTGTAAGAAATAAAAATTAACTTTCAAAATCCAATTTTAAAAAAAATTTGATAAAAAAAAAAAAAAAAATAAAAAAAAAAGGCGAAACAAAATAGAAGTAAAAAGTCTCCCAATTAACAACAGGTAGTTACAGCTGATATTTTATAATTTAGTCAATATCTGATTTTTTTTATAACCATTTGTAGCTGGCAAGGATAATACAGAAGATGGGGGGGGGGGGGGGGGTGAAGAACAAGAGGTGGGGTAGAAGGAGGAGGTGTGTGTGTGTGGACATTAAAACTGTAAGCAAGCTTCTGCCTGTTAGCCTACCAATGATATTTTGATTTGAAATTAGAGATTTTTGTTTTTCACCTACTTGAATATTTAGTGGAGTACCCACCTGGTACTGATTGTTGTTGACTGCTGCTGGAGCCAGTGTCACTGGAATTAGCATCATTATGGTTACTGTTGCTACTGCTACCACTGCTGCCCCCAAGAAGAGGGGAGAGATGGTTTAAGGAAACTTGTTCAATGAATGATGTACCATATTTTTTAAAGTACCACCATTCAAATATCTGGAAAATAAATAGATGAAACCATTAGCTAAAAGTGGTAAGAAATGCATTCAACATGGATCAACAAGTCTGGAAAAATAAATAATGAAACATACGATTGGTTATTTAAAGAACTACAATAATAAAAATCCGAACGAATTATCAAAATGGCTGTACAATAATAACAGTTGTTGATGCAATCCTCTACAAGAGTCAGATATGTTCTAAGATGAAGTACTGCTACCACATCTGGGGAGGCACCACTTTGAGCACTCTTTGTTGCCTAGATAGAGTTCAAAATCGACTACGAAATCTAATGGAGGGATGATCTCTTGTTCCTTACAACCCTTTCTCAGAGAAGGCACGTTGTTAGTCTCTTTCTACTCACTCGTTATTTCTATGGATAGTGCCCGACTGAGCTCAAACCTCTGGTGTTGTTTTTTGTAAGACATTCACAGTAAATACTGGTTTTGCTACCACAAAAAAAAAAAAAAAAATTTCTTTCTTCCTCCAGGTGTCTAGCATCAAGCGGAATTTACATAAAGAGAGCTTCTTTGCAATGGCTTCCCGTCTGTGGAACACATTATCATGAGGCTGCTTCCTTGAAAATTACAACATGGTCATCTTCAAATCTAATGTCAACAGATTCCTGTTATGAACCATGCCCACAAGTAACCGAACTTGGTCCATCCCAGCAATCATTCCCAATCCTCTCATAAAGGTTCTTCATCTCTTAATTGACAATCATTTCATTAGCCCTTATCAAGGCCAAAAGCTGCTGGAGGATAAGTAGCAATCCATTAATAGAAAATAGTTGTCACTTTTTGACCTAACTAAAGTGCATTAACATTTAATATAATTTTTTTTTTAAAATAATGCTTAACTAGATTTTAACATTTTTCTATGTTTGCCGATTTAAATCTGAAATAGAAATTTTAAAATATATATTTATTTAATTCAGCATTTTTTTCTTGTTAAAATCCTTATAATGCATTTAACAAAAACAAGGAATATCTAAACTAAAAATCCTTTGTTACTTTAATTATTTTAATTTATTTGGCAAACAATACAAAATATAAGACTATGACAAGGAATATGTTCTTAAACTGAGATTCAATGTAAGTTCGGCACAAACAAACCCCACAATTTTATTGTAAAACCCCATTAATTGCTGTTCAAGAGATAAGAAAATAATTTTAAAAGAATATCATGTGTAACCTATCAGACTAAAGTGAAAACCATTACTGCAACCAAATAACAATTATATGTATAAGATTTATAATGTGAGCAGCATTAGTAAAATAAATGAAAGGGGGCACACATGAAAACGTTCAGATTTGCTATTGGGATTTCCAACTATGTTTAATATAACTTTACAAGAGCCCCATCAGCCAGAGGTGTTAAGAATCAAGTGGGGTTTAAGCCACACTAAGTATGGTGCATAAGTATCCTAAAGTCTCTTTATGTTCCGGGATACAGAGCAATTTCACATCCTTACCTTGTTAATATCTCCCAAAACTGACGGACGGATCGGAGGTGAGATTTAATGAGACAAAAAACATTTAGTGGGTTTAGGGTGATAAGCAGCCGAGAGGTACAGAAGAAAAAATGTTACCTATTTTCAAGCAGATCGACTTTACTTTATATATTAGACAAACTAAGTTCAAATTATTTTATGGCTGTGAAGAAGGAGAGTTGTTGACTGCCAAATGCCATATTTTCTAAGAGAAGGAGATGGATTTCATTCCGTCTCTTGTATTTCTTCTATTTGAAAAAAAAAAAAAAAAACCCAAAAAAACAAATACAAACATTTAAGCTATTTTCAATAACTTTTTTTTTCTGTGTTCATTCTAGGTGTTCCTTTTGGGAAAATTGTCAGTCTGTTCAAGACTAAAAATATGAAAATATTCACAGACAAGATAATTACAATTCAATTAACGGAAATAAATTTTTTAATTTTTATGTTTAAAGTCTTGAAAACGTTAAAAATAATTAATCACTAACGTCAGAATTTTAAAAGATTTGTTTTAGTTTTAAACCCTTATTTTTGAATTCAATAAACATTCGATTAATAATAATTTTTAAAAAATCGAACTTCCATATCGGCAAGAAACATGAAATCTGATAGTTTTAATACAGATACATAAAATATAAATAAGCAAAAAAATTATAGTCAATATATGTAGTAGAAGTTACGGCTTTCCAGTGTTCTTCTAGCCTTACCTAGGAGGTAAGCTAAGGTGGAAGGTGAGACAAGCACTTGATAATTCTAAACCTCCAAAACCGAAGTTCATACACTTCACATTTCAAGAAATGTAACCTGTGGACTACTAAAAAACTAATTATCTTACAAGCTATTTCTTCACCAGCTATTTTCTTAACATCAGGTCTGCAATTTACATACAGAAAGTTGTGGTGGTAGGAGGCTTTGTGTTTCTCCTTTGCTCGCTTGCTTCCTGCTAATCTTTGTTTCAGGAAGAAAAAAAATAGATGCGAATCTAAAGAAAGGGACTGGATTAAATATTTTTGCTGTTATACGATATTCCAAATAGATTATTGTTGAGCCAAAAACAAACTTAACAAAATAGAAATTTAAATTGAACCTTAGTAAACTTGTTTATAGTAGATCTACAAATCCACACTCAGATCGACTTTACTTTATATATTAGATATACAAAGTATCTGTTAGTGCTAGATTAGAGCACACATATTTCAATTAAACTTTTTAAAATCTATTTTAGTTAGAAATATTTAAGGAGTGTTATGGACCGGGGTGATCCGCAAATACAAAGGATACCAAGAACAAGGAGAGAAATTTTAAATTGATTAAGAATGTATTCTCATCCAGGTTTATTTAAAGGAGAAAACATGAACACATAAAACAAGGTAAAAAACGAATATTGAATACAAATGCAGCTTTGCAAAATGCACGTAAATGCTTGTGGTTAATAGGAACGAAGGTTTCAAAGAATACAACTGGTGTTCAAGGGGTTTGAGAATTATGTTGTCTCATATATATGTGTGTGTGTGTGTGTGTGTATATATAATAATAATATTTATAAATAAATATTAAATTGTAGAATTTTGTATATGCGGACTACTGTTCTCATCTTTAGTGTTTTATCACGTTTCGGCCGATTTAACCTCCGGCCTTCTTTAGGTGTACTTTGTCGAACTCGGGAATCTGGACGAAATTTCGAATGGAACCCTTTATTAAATCCACAGGGGTAGCATGCTCTCGTTCCATCTGTCATGACTGGGAAGAAGTCTTCAGTAATTCGCAATGTTCGTATCGCCCGCACTGAGGATTGAACCTTCAACCTTCAGATGACTGTCACTTAGAACTGAATTTTACTTAGTACTATATCCACTGCGCCTAGTATGAATTTTGGGAGCCTTAAACTTATTCTTGTTTTTGATCTAACTTCTAATCACTATAGACCACTACTTATCTCTTATTTATAATTATAGGTTTCCATATTGTATTGAATTCTATGCTAGGTCTTCTTAGTAAGTCATTGTCACCTAACATATGTGCTGCTTCTTTGAGTTGTCTTACTCTCCACCATTCTTCACTATTTATAATTTTTACTTCATCCCATATGTGGTCAGCCATACCCGACTTTTCGATTTCTCCACGTATTACGGCTTTCCGGTGTTCTTCTAGCCTTACCTAGGAGGTGAGCTAAGGTGGAACGTGAGACAAGCACTTGATAATTCTAAGCCTCCAAAACCGAAGTTCATACACTCCATATTCCAAGAAATGTAGCCTGTGGACTACTAAAAAACTAAGAATCTTACAAGCTACTTCTTCACCAGCCTAAACATCAGGTCTGCAATTTTCAAGATGTGCCTCACTGCAGAAAATATTTACTTGTGATTTAGACCCGAAAAGACAGCCATAGGATCTCTGGAAAAGGTCCCATGGATATTATTGCTATGTGACTGTGTACGTGTACATAAAGATGTGTGTGCACATGTAAGTTTACACATAGATGTCAAACAGAACAAAATGTAACTGACCTTTCTCACCTCCCTGTTCTCTACGTCAGTACATTTTTAGGCATGTATACATCTGTTCCTCCCGCTTTTTCAACTCCTGACCTCTACCTCCTAAGCCCATAACAGTCGATGCTTTTGAAGTATTTGGGGGGGGGGGGCAACCGCCTTTGACTTATTAAAGGTGGCAAGAGTGTCAAAGTATTATGAATACATCCTGTGATGGGTAGACCAGGTAGTTCATATATTACATTAAGGCATGATATTCAATTAAACTCAACAGCCAATTGATTAGTAAATAAACTTGATATGGACGCAAATTTAGCTAACAAATTAAAGGATATGAAAATTCAATTAACAAAAGTTATCTAATTTCTGTTTTTGTTAATTAATTGAATTACTCATTAGTAATTGCCAAAGTGAAACCTCTAAGCAATTTTGCACACGCGTCCCTCCCTACCATCACCCCCGACCTGTCCTAAACATTGCACACAGAATTCCACGTGGAGGCAAAACTGAGCAAATTCAGTTTCATTCAATCAGTTAATTGACTTAGAAAATTGACAATTAAACTAATCTTTCAAATTCATTCAATATCATTGAGTCTTGAACAAACACGAACAGGAATAAGAAAAACCGTGGAAAGGAATAAGGCTCAACTGATAAAGACACTGCCCCTTTTTAATAAATTCATTATTGTAAACACACACTAAAAAAAAATCTAAAAACATTTAGGCAAGGCATGAATTCTTAAAACTACTTTCAGTTATCCTCCGCACTATAATAAAGACCAATGTGTACATAATTACATATCTGTACTTCCATCCATTAGATAGTAAAACACGTTCCTGCTTCTAGCCCTAAACGAGACCATTAAAAGGGGTGAGGGGAAGTGAGAAAGAATATAGCAAGTCAGACAACCACCTTAGATTTATCCTACTGCCTGAAATGAATTCAGAAAGAAATCCTCCACTCTATAAAGAAAGAGTCACAGTGGGTGTATTTTTAGGTCATCAGAAATGATAATTTATATATGAAAAATTAAATTACTGACGTAATTCTATGATTTTATGTGAATATTTTAGTAAGATATCTTTATCAACAGCAAGTACAAATACTGGCAAAGCATTTTTTCCCCACCGTCATTTTTGACGGAGGGTGTATATCAGTTTGAAAATAAACAACCCACTCATATGCTAATTTGAGTCGACAGTTAAAGAGCCACGAATGGAATTAAAGATACAAATTAAGCACTATGAGAAGCATTAACTATCAAATTGATGAGAAGTTACTCAAAATAAAATTAAACCCACATTGCTTGGCTGTTCAGTCCATATTTACTTACAGTAAGATGCAATTAAAAAAAATATTAAATCAGAAATATTTACAAAGAAATGTCATTCTAAAAACTAATTTATGAGACTAGAAATGTTAAAAAGGTGCGACTGACTCAAGAGGTCGTCATCCACTAGTAATAATTTATATATATACGACTATGTTGAGGAAAAAGTTTGTCCACCATGTTAAAATTGGAGCAGTTACATTTTGTTACAAACTATTTTCTAGTGATGTAAGCAAATAAATTTATGTCGAGTGATTGGCCTTATCGACCAATGAAATCGCTTTTCGCCGGGATACATCACCATTGGACTACGTATTCAGTGTTCTCACAAAAATTTAGTTGGAGATACGCCACAGCGATTATTCACATATTCCACATCCCAAATTTGTAGAACTGTTTATTTACTTAAACATTTCCTCTACTCATCTAACAATTAGCCTTTTGGCTAAGATCAAAGTGTAGTATCTGTTCCGATGGATACTGCACCCCATAGACTGGTATTGTCTTGGCCTTCGGAGCTTGATTCACGCCTGTCTATGGGTCTGTCCTGTGCAGTTCTAGGAGGTCCACCCTCCTAGGCTTCGCCTCCCCTCTTTGGGGAGGAGTAAGTTTATTGCTTACTGCCTGAATGCTGACGGGGCTGCCCAGGCAATTTTTAATGGCCAGAGTGCTCACCTCTCGGGCGCTGGCTTTTCAAACCCCACTTTCCCGACCCGACCTTGCTTGACGAACCAGAATCAAATACTAAGTTTGTAGGAAAAAAGCTATCGATGGCAAAAAAAAAAAAAAAAAAAAAAAAAAAAAAAAAAAAAAAAATCAAGAAATACACTAACTTTACTTTGCATATTAGATAGCAATAACACGGTCCTCAATTTATATAAAAATAATATTTTAAACTGAAAATTTATTGGCAAGAAATTTTTCTTAAATAAATCTACTACACAATTATATTTTTCTTAATAGAGTAATATTTTTTTTAGAACAATATGCTTAATCAGGTTAAAAATAGCACTAACGTATAAGCTGCATGAATTCAGAAATAATAGTTAAAAATTATTTTACAAGGACTTTTTGAGGTTCGCTGAAATATTAAAGAGGGAGAGAAAGAGGGAAACAAGATTTTCTCATTTGTTTTTTGACCATTCCCTAACCCTAATCCCCTCCTTCCAAACAAAATCCCAGCTCATCCTTTCTACTTCAGCAAAATTCTTAATTGAAGCACAATGTCTATGTTCTTCTACAAAGAAAAGAAAGAAAAAAGAAAACAAAAAGCTTAAAAACTTACAAATTTTAAGAAAGAGTAGTTAAAGAAATTTAAAAAAAATATCCAATCCTATTACAGAAAAAATTAAAACATCTAACTTCATTATAAAAATCAATAAAATAATTTTACCAGATATACAAAATGTCTACCAATTTACATCCCAAACAACATTGTCAGCTACATCGAACAAATAACAGCTACACTATCCAGACAAATGAAACATTTAAAAGTGACAGTCTTCTAGAGGTTGAAGGTTCAATCCTTACTACAGGGGATAATAACTCCAAATAAATAATAATTAATATTTCTACCCGGTCATGGCTGATGGAATGAGAACAATCCACCCCAATGGATTTAATAAAGAGTTCAGTTTAAAATTCTGTATAGATTTCCAAGTTCGAAAATATACACCTGCAAAGGTGTGTGTGTGTGGGGGGGGGGGGTGTAAATTAACTGAAGCGTGAAAGTAACAACCAAGATGAGAATAATAATCTAAATGATCCAAATTATCCATCCTCATCTCCAAAATTCTGAAACAAAACTAATTAAAAATACAAAACTCGTGATAAAATTAGGTTTGACCGTTTTTCTTTTACAGCATATCAGCCATTATGGGGTTATTTAGTGATGAATTCAGTAATTCTGGTAAAAAAAAAAATTATGCTTCAAGTTTTCAATGTTAAAATATTTATGGATTCATTTTTGTAGGCATATATTTTGCAAATAAATAGTAAACAATAAATTCTTTTTGACCCATAAATGGGATCTTGACAGATACTACCACTAGAAGTCAGAATGGACCTGGGAGTAATGTAGCAATATTTAGAAGCCGGTGTGTGAAAATAATGTTTAAAACGGTATTTTCGGCATTAGGTTAGAATAGTGGAAAATTCCATAAGTAAAAGGTTAGAATTATACCTTCAAGTTTTCAATATGTTAAAATATTTATGGATTCCTTTTTGTAGGCATATATTTTGCAAATAAATAGTAAACAATAAATTCTATTTGACCCATAAATGGGATCTTGACAGATACTACCACTAGAAGTCAGAATGGACCTGGGAGCAATGTAGCAATATTTAGAAGCAGGTATGTGAAAATAATGTTTAAAACGGTATGTTCGGCATAAGGTTAGAATAGTGGAAAATTCCATAAGTAAAAGGTTAGAATTATAACTGTCAGGATATTGCGTCACACACAAGAAGTCAGAAGTGACATGTAGCGAATAAACTGATGGAATCTTCCTCTTTTTTCTGGACTGCATGAGAGAGTGGTCTAGGCTACCTAAAACACCTTTAAAATACTCCAAAGAAAGTGAAATTTGTGGAATATCTATAAATTGACGTCTAATAGCTTTTGTTAAAATCTTACAAAAATTGAAGATATCTGAATTTTCACTAAAGGCTTCTACCCCTCTTTGCAGAAAACTAAATATAACCCAATTATCCACCCTTACGCCTAGCAGTTGTGTTCCAAAATTCATAAGGATCAGTTAATTAGTTTACAAGTGAAACACATACACATACCTAACTTATAGATCGCATAAAAGCCGTTTCATATTTAGTAAATTGTTTCCTCAGATCTTCTTTCAACTAACATTCCACAGAACAGTAATTAAATATTTAATGAAATCCTTACAAAATTTGGAAGAAAAGACTTTAAATCTAACATATAATTCTGTTATGTTCAATTTCAATTTCCTAGATAACTGATAAATATTAGTCGAAAGAATTTCCTCTTAAGAGACAATTTACTGAAATGAACCAACTTTTATTAACTACTAGACATACCCGTGAACCGTTGGGTCACAACAACCACCCCCTATTTATTCTACTTTGACATATCTTTTAAGACATTAGAGAGGGGGGGAGAGAGAGCAAAAGGTCACCTTCCCTAAGATTTTACTCAAGAAAAGTTGTGTATAGGTCAGTTTTCAATTGGATCCCTGGTAAGCTATAATTGGAACTGATAATTGGATCCTAGTGTGCTCAGATCAGATAGAAGCAAAATTGCAATGCTGTCATTAAATTCTTTGAAAAATTTAACTATTATTGAAACTAATTTAATTTCATAACTCAACACATTGCTCAATAAATCCTAGGCTTAACTAATAAAACAACTTTTAGACAAAATACTACTTTATTCATCAACATAGTCTCCTAGGGTGATACACTGATTACAATACTTCTCTAACAATTCGATGCATTTTTGGTAGAAAGATTTGTCTTTGTCCTCAAAATACACCTCAGTTTCCGATGTCACTTCTTCATTGAGGCCAAATCTCTTTCTCTGAAGCATTCTTTTGAGGTCTACAAACAGCCAGTAGTTGTTGGGGGTCAGATCTAAAGAATAGGGTTGGTGCGGAAACAGTTCAAAGTGCAATCATGTAGTTTTGCCATTGTTGAAAGAGCATTTTTTTCTTCATTTGTGGCCATTTTTTTTTTTTTAGCTATTTCTTACTTCAAATGTTTGCTATTCATGGATTTTCTTTTCAAGGTAATCAATGAACAAAATACCTTGCTTATCCAAAAATATGAAGGTCAAAACCCTGCCTGCTGATGTTTGCATCTTTCATAAACTTTTACATGCTGCTTTCCACTTAGCTAACTGCCTATTTGATACTGAAGTGGTGGATCAATGTTTCATCTGTGGATGCAAACCCTCATTTTTGTTACATTGAAAAAGTTGTAAACAATGTTCTCAATCGTCAACGCGTTATTTTGATCAACTGTGAGCAAACGCGGCACCCATTTTGAACGCAGCTTTTTCATTGACAAATATTCATGCAAAATGGTGAATACATTCGCCTTCTGGTATCTTCAACTCCTCTGCTATCTCACGCAACTTCAATTTACGATTGACCAAAACACGTTTGCGGACTATTTTGATGTTTTCTGGGGCAACTGCCAAATTTGGACGACCTGAGCATTCAGCATCATTTGTGTCTGGACGACCACGTTTAAAGTCAGCATACCACCTCTTAACCACTGTTTCCGAGGGAGCAGATCCGAATAATACTTATCAGCCATTACTTTGCTTAAACAGTATCCCCCCCCCCCATTACAAAGCAATGCCTTATCAACATACGAAATTCAGATTTTTTCCATTGCTTTTAAAATTTGTAACAGTAGCTTCAATCAAATAACTAATTTGTAAACTAATAATCCGATTAAGCTCAATTTTCGATAAATGCCATTTGAAGGTTAGTACTTTATAAAAATCAGAGTTTTTTTTGTTTTTTTTCATTATACATCAGGCCGGGACTTATTGAGTGATGTATTATCGATTTCTATAACAGCCAAACGAACATCCAAACAAACTTTCCCTTTTATATAGATAGCATGCATGTGAAACAGAAAGTGAAAAGTTCTCACAAAATTTTGCATACAATTCTAGAGTAAAGAATATTTAGTTTTGTATCAATGTTTTATTTGGTTCTTCAAAAATATCAGTCACTTTTGTTGCAAGATATTTAGATATATAAGCAGTTTGCAGCCTTCTATGGCATAGAGAAGTGGTGATGATGTAGTTGTCACCAGCAGTACAGACTATGTGCTCGGCATGTGGTGTTCGAGTTCCGACAAGATTACTGCATCACTTTTGCTAATACCTTTGGAAAAGAATGAATCCGTACAGTCTATACAATACCCCGACTAACCTGACAAGCAGCAAAATCACACCCCATCACTGTAGAGGTCCCCAGATGCCTCTATGCTTGAACCGCTTGCCTTTGGAATTCTCTCCCTGCCCCTTGTTTCCCTGATTGTATGAACATGCAGAAATTTAAATGTAATGTGAACAAATATCTTGCTGCCCAACTCTCCAGTTTGGTTGCGCTCCTATAAATCTGCCTCCTAAATCACAGTAGCATCTTAGGTCTCAGTGGCAGTGTGCCTTGTTTGAGGTGGATAAAAGCAAAATGAAAAACGAAAAAGAAAAAGGAAAAAGAAAAAAAGGAAAAAGAAAAAAAAAGGAAAAAGAAAAAAAAAGGAAAAAGAAAAAAAAAGGAAAAAGAAAAAAAAAGGAAAAAGAAAAAAAAAGGAAAAAGAAAAGGAAAAAGGGGGAAAAAAAGGAAAAAAAAAAAGAAAAAAAAAGAAAAAAAGGAAAAAAGAAAAAAGGAAAAAGAAAAAAAAAGAAAAAAGGAAAAAGAAAAAAAGGAAAAAGAAAAAAAGGAAAAAGAAAGAAAAAAAGAAAAAGGGAAAAAGAAAAAAAAGGGAAAAAGAAAAAAAAGGGAAAAAGAAAAAAAAGAAAAAGAAAAAACGAAAAGAAAAAACGAAAAGAAAAAACGAAACCCCGACAGTGGCTTTGTCACTGTCAGGCTGAGGTATGATCTGATACTGGGGAGTGCCAACGGAGCTGCTCAGGTATATTTTGTAGGCCAGGGTGTGCATATCCTAGTATGCTGGCTTTTCAAAACCACACCTGACCTTGTGCCTAACTTACTGGTAAGGATGTAAATAATGTGTTGTACCACTGCTTTGATTGTCATATCCCCGTAGATTATCCGGGCGACAGCAGCTCATCATGTAGACAGCTTGAATCTTGTTGATAGATGACATTCAGCAGTAATTCATTTTCATCTCATCTTCTCTCACATTGTAAACGTCTTTTTATATAACAGCTCTCGTAAGCGTTATCAAAAAAAGAACAGCAGAAATCCATTTGGGTTTCAACAATCTTGTTTTTATATTTTTCTTTACATACATGATATCCCCAACCGATCCCCCATGAGGGGTGGGAGCAGCTATCCAAAAACCCAACTGCTCTCTGCTGATTCAATGAAAAGAGAAAGATCTTCTCTGCTCATTTACCACATCACATTAGTGACTTCCTCTCTGTGATGTAACTGCTGAGACCGTAGCTCTCACTCAACTTCTAATGGAAAATTTCAGCCTACTTAATATGTAAATTTCCCATTCTAATCTTAGTTTTACACACATGCATCTAAATATTGTTACATCAGCTATTTGTAAAATAGTAGGATAGACTAGACTCTCTAGCCTTGGTAGAGAAACTAGTGAAGGAGAAGGAAAACTTAGAAATAACACTGGCTGACCCTGGCATTGTTTTTAGTCATCTTGGCTTCCTCCTTACCATTGGATTTGGGCCTGTGAGAAGTACAGTTGGTGATTGTGCAAACCTTGCTTCACTATAAACTCCTAATTGTGCATGCACCCTTTCAGGAAGTATCTATAATCTCTAGAAACAGAAGGTGGTATGTACATCTAAAGAGAAAACATATGAACAACTTCCGAAAGTTAGCATCGCTTGTAAGTGACATTAGTGGTATTAGGGTTAGGGACAGCTGGATCATCTTGAGTGTCAATCCAGGATACAGTGTTTGTGAAATAATTGGCACAAAAGTCCAGGATATGTTAATGGCAACATCCATCATGTATAATTCATATAATAAATATAGGGTATCTTTTATAATGATCAGTACAGTCACGGACGGGGTCCAAAAAACGAACGAGAACGGGGTTATAAAAATAAATATGCAACAAGTGAGTTTAACCTACGTCGAGAAGAGATATTTGTCTACTTACCTATGATATTTGTTTGTATTTTTACGTACTATAAATGGGTTTTTATTAGATGTAAAAAAAAATTTCTTGTTCATTTTTTACTCGTATTGTTTCTAGACAAAAATGGCGTCTTGTGCTCACTTCCTTACGAGCAAGCGTCATTTTTTTTTTTGCAAGTTCGTGTGACAAAACTATTGATCTCTAATAAATAGCAGTTGGAACGGTTTAAAAATACAAACAAATATCACAGGTCAGTTTTAAATTAACTTTTATCGACGACAGTTACTTTTATTTGTTGTATATTTGTTTTTTTGAGCGTTTTCAGCGTACGGATTATAATAAAAGATACCCTAAATATATATTATTATAATAAAGCTAACTTAATCAACGTTTGTTTCCTTAAGGCTTTTTTCCTATATATTTTTATCACACAAAATACATGCTAAAATACTCCATAGGTTCAAAGTTGAGTTGCGTTTCTAATTAGAATTTTGCAATTAACTTACCAAGTTACCCATATCTCACCAAGTTACCCATATCTCACCAAGTTACCCATATCTCACCAAGTTACCCATATCTCACCAAGTTACCCATATCTCACCAAGTTACCCATATCTCACCAAGTTACCCATATCTCACCAAGTTACCCATATCTCACCAAGTTACCCATATCTCACCAAGTTACCCATATCTCACCAAGTTACCCATATCTCACCAAGTTACCCATATCTCACCAAGTTACCCATATCTCACCAAGTTACCCATATCTCACCAAGTTACCCATATCTCACCAAGTTACCCATATCTCACCAAGTTACCCATATCTCACCAAGTTACCCATATCTCACCAAGTTACCCATATCTCACCAAGTTACCCATATCTCACCAAGTTACCCATATCTCACCAAGTTACCCATATCTCACCAAGTTACCCATATCTCACCAAGTTACCCATATCTCACCAAGTTACCCATATCTCACCAAGTTACCCATATCTCACCAAGTTACCCATATCTCACCAAGTTACCCATATCTCACCAAGTTACCCATATCTCACCAAGTTACCCATATCTCACCAAGTTACCCATATCTCACCAAGTTTCTGTCTATCACTCTCGTCCTCTTACTGTATATTGTGTGACACCCCAGGCTCCACCTCAGCTTCTATTTCATACTGTTTCTATCAATTTCGCTTTTGTGGCTCTGGCTGGCTCTCTCAACAGTCAAATGTAATAAAGAATAAAATGATTGGAATAGTTCATTATAAAGAAAAGGGAATAACACCACAGGTAGAGGGTGAGAGAAAGAAAGGGGAATATAGTGAACAGAAAGCAGCTAATTTGGGATTTTGTCTTAATTTTTTAAAATATTTAACTGGCTTTACAAATTAACTTTTTCCTGATTCAAATAATCTAACCCAAGCTAGATCAGGTGACCCAACATGTCACATTTTTTCTAGCATATATACATTATATATATATATATATATATATATATATATATATATATATGGCAAGTAAACTACACAGAGGCGTCCATGTTTCATTCTTGCAGGAAATTATCAGGCCAAATGCAGATTTTTTTGTTAGCGATTGCTTTTATATTTAAGTAGTGCTTGCTCTCGCTAACTAACCAATCAAATTCGTTGTTATTACTGCCTCTTGGGCTAATGTTTTTATCAGCCACATCAAACTCTCAAACAAAAGCTTGGCTGCCCTTTGTTTGGGAAGTCGATTTGGTGCACTTCGTTGTTAAGTGGGTCGAATTAATAGGTGACCTTATTTTAACACATGAGGACTGAAATAATTCATCTTTTCTATTTATTTTGTTACTCGTTGCTACTTTAGAGATTTATTTTAGTTTTTTTTGTTTATTAAAAAAAATTATTAGCTATCTTAAAAGGTAAGTTTATTCTATGTCTACAGTTAGTTGCTATTTCGCTTCTACAATTAACTAAGTTTTTTGTTATCTTTAAAATTTCTAGCTTCTTGAGGACTTTTGAAGTAAATACTGAAAATATATACACAATATATTATATCACCTTGAAGTATTATGTGTATATACATAAAATTATATATATGTGTGCATACATACATACTGATAACCGTGGGTATGAATTCACATCTAGAGATAACTTTGTGTGTTTATAGCGACCATCTTGTACAATTAGCTGAAAACAATCTCCTGAATGCTATTCAGAAAGTTCCGCATAGCAAAGGACGTAACAGCTTATCACGGACAAAAAGTTTAGTCCCTTTGTTTTTTGGATACCTAACAGGCTCCTATTTATCTACGTCCCACACAGTAGAATGTGACACAAGGTCGGAAAGTGGGAATGCACTCCAGAGGTGGAACCTAACAGGCTCATAAACCATTCCCAACCACTTAGCTTTTCTTAGACGATGAGCCTTTGTAAGAAACGCTATTATTTTGCAGCAGTTACCATATTTTACAAAAATATGGCTAAAACGCTAATGACACCCACTCAGCAGAAGTACTATCATAGCACGGTGAGAGTAAAGCCTTAGACAACTTACCAAAATAAGGCCTGAGATCAAGGATGATGTTCCCGTAAGTGCCACATAGAACTTAGGGGTCAGCGTGTTGAGGAACATTGTTGCTGAAAGATAAAAAATATATATTGGTAAAAAAAAAAAGTAAGTGCAGAACGGATAAGATTCAGTTTTTTTAAAACGAGACAAACCAAATTATATTTCTGGAGACGAGATACGAGATACGAGATTGGTTACATCATTTACAGGTTTCAAATTTTTCTCATCACTTTGGTTATGTTTACAATATTTCGACAGGTTTTTATTCTCCGGTTATCTGAAGATCAAAGAGTACAACAACAAACCATTGTGAACGTAACAACCAGGATGAGGACAACAATACAGAACATTTAATTAAATGTCTATATAATAAAGTAATGTTAGTCAGATTCTCTATTTTTGTTGACGATACATTCCTTTCTACAAAATTAATATTTCATTCTGAATAACCATTTTATTTTGTTGAACGTTAGTCCATGTTGATGAGAACAATAAAATGTAATAAGAATGAATTCCTTCCAGAAAAAAAAAATTATCTGATTGGATTTAGTTTCATATAGCTGCAATTCTTTTTAAGGGGGTAACTCTGTATTCGTCTAATGCAGACTTACTTCCTTTTGTTTGAAAGAGAAAAATAATATTGGTTGGACAAAAAGTTTTTTTTTTTTTGCTTCTGTCAATTTATGAGGAACAGAAACATCAAGTTTAGAAACATAACCGAGTTTATGCAATTCATTTTCCATGCTCGATTTGGAAATCTTAATGTCTGAGATTTGTCTGGTTGTCAAACGGCAATCTGGTTCAACTACGGTTCTCACTTGGTCGCTATCGATCATCTTTGGCCAATCCAATATTTTCAGGGAAAAAAGGGACGTAACTCTGTATTTGTCTATTACAAACTAACTTCTTTTTTCAGAAAAAAAAAAGAAATTTTGAAAAATAAAAACAGTATGGTAAAAAAAAAAAAAAAAAGAAGCAAAACAATTTGCAAGTAAATAGTACTGGGCAACGCCGGTTCGATACAGCTTGTGATAACTAAAGACATGATCAGCACAATCTGAGAGAATAAAACAAACAAAAAAATGCATATTAAGAATGAAAAAAAAATACAAAGATTTTCTTCCACAGTTTATTTGAAATCTTTGATAATTAGGAATCGTCGTATTTACAGGAAGCTTAGAGGTTGTTTGTTTATTTACAGCATCACAAAGGGACAGGGTGTTCTGTCAGGGTAGAGGGAATAGCATCACATAAAAGTATAATATATTTTCTATATTAATGCATTCAATCTATTTTTACTTCGAAGTTGATATCAATAAAATGTATGATTTGTTTACAGAATCTGCATAATAATCACTATGAATGATTAATTCACTCCTGAAAATCTTGAAACACACAACTTGATACTCAATAACTAAATTCAGCCCCAAACGAATTTCATCACCAAGTAAATATCTCAAAGTGGCTCATAGTAACATTTATGCTAAAATGTCTCCTCTCCCAATAACTCGGATTTATCATCAAATGCTATTATTATTCAAATTTTAAACAAAAACAATCATTTCCAATTAATTCTTGATTCTTCTTACATATGTATGTGTTGCATTATCCATTCTTTCGGGATACCCGGTAAGATCCAACAAGAATGACAAAGAACAGAATGCATATAGAAAAACTTTAGTTTTCTTATTTCCCATCACCGGATGGTTTACGCCGGCTATGCACACACATAAAAAAAAAATCTTTTGACATACTTTTGTCTCATGAAAGTCTTTCTTGCTGAGGTCACAGACTTGGTTTCCGCTAGAAACTCGTTCATATATACATCCGATTGGAAAGAAATTTGCTCTCCATTATCTATCCGAGCGTGAACTGAAGCAATTATTCCACAAGCACTTCCAATTGTCTGTTTGATGAAATACAAGTAAGGGGATTCTTTCACAATACCAACTTGCTGATCAGTCGCATTTTTAGTCAGCAGACACGAAAGCCTAACAGCAAAACGAGCTTTGGTACTATAGCCAATAAAGCTTCATCGGTGCCAATAAACGTCGGTATACTCCCATTCTTCCGGTACTTTGATAGTCCTCGATACTGTAATCACCAAGCGTTTCGGCTCTTCGTGTTTCTGAAACCACCGCCTTTCAAGTCTTGCTTGCACTGCGGAACCTTCTCCTTTTTTAACAGTTATCAAGTCACTTTCTTTCTTTCTTGACGTCCCACCCACAATGGACTCGTCCACGATTCATTTTTGCCACTCTTCATTATCTTACATATGCAATATATTATGCTCTGCTCTATAATAACGAACAATGTGTATTTATTTGTATATGAAAATATATATTCATATATAAATAATGTACTTCTTCCCTATCAGGTGGCCAAAAAGCATTTTCAAGTATTTGGGGGAAGGGAGGAAGCCAAGTCAGACACACCCTTCCGTCGCTTAAAATGAATTCAGAAAGAAATCCTTCACTCTATTTCCATAATGAGACGTTTTCCCCTCTTTCGTTTTTCTATACCGATTGATACCTTTTTTCTTTCTTTTTTTTTTTTAAATGTTGGAATTTGAGACGTTTTCTTCATTTCTTTTTTTGTTGTTGTTTACTCCATCGATTAAGATGTTATTTTATATGAATATTAGTGTGAACACTGGTGAAGCATAATTTTTTTACGTCATTTTTGACAGAGGGTGTATCCTCGTAATTAAATAAACACTGAACTGTTTAAGAATAAAATAAAATTGCATGAAATTATATTAAAATTACTGGAAATTTGTTTATCATGCACAGAACTGTTAAACTTAGAGATTCTGTATGACACTAAACAAAAAAATAAAAAATAAAAACATGATCCAACTCAGATCAAGTACCCGACTAAATATTAAATGAGTACTCCCAAGAACACAACTTTAATGTCAAAAAGTCAATCTGCAGTGAACTGTTGACGTGCGAGACGAACTTGTTTTATGACAAAGCGAACAAGGAGGAAGCAAAAACAACAGGAAGCCAAACCCACATTATCAGTGGAACAGGCCTGCGCATGCAACATCCGCAGCTATGGTGTATACCTCTCACAGATCAAAGTGGACAACTACAATAGATTTTGCGACCTTTGGGTGCAAGAAAATCTGATGCACAGAAAAATATAAAACATCTTTAAGGAAGAATATTTGTTACATTTTGATTAAAAAGGTGTAAAATTGTGTTTTTAAAAAACAAAAATAATAATTCCAAAACAGTTTAGTGTAAAAATACATCGTCCATTAAAACAAAGATTTGATTGGTTTTATGGCATGCAACATATTGTGTGGGTCATTAATAAAAGGTGTAAGATTTTTTTGTTTTTAGATGTGTTTTAGCATCACTATTGGAGGATTTGTTCGTCTGTCAGATTAAGCTTAAGTGTGCGTATATATGAGAGAAGGAGAAAAGATGAAGAAGAGGCAGAGAGCGATGAGGCAGAGAGAGAGAGGGGGGGGGGGAGGCAGAGAGAGAGAGGGTGGAGGCAGAGAGAGAGAGAGAGAGGAGGCAGAGAGAGAGAGAGAGAGAGGAGGCAGAGAGAGAGAGAGAGGAGGCAGAGAGAGAGAGAGAGGAGGCAGAGAGAGAGAGAGAGGAGGCAGAGAGAGAGAGAGAGGAGGCAGAGAGAGAGAGAGAGGAGGCAGAGTGAGAGAGAGAGGAGGCAGAGTGAGAGAGAGAGGAGGCAGAGTGAGAGAGAGAGGAGGCAGAGTGAGAGAGAGAGGAGGCAGAGAGAGAGAGAGAGAGGAGGCAGAGAGAGAGAGAGAGGAGGCAGAGAGAGAGAGAGAGGAGGCAGAGAGAGAGAGAGGAGGCAGAGAGAGAGACAGAGGAGGCAGAGAGAGAGACAGAGGAGGCAGAGAGAGAGACAGAGGAGGCAGAGAGAGAGAGAGAGGGGAGGCAGAGAGAGAGAGAGAGGGGAGGCAGAGAGAGAGAGGAGGCAGAGAGAGAGAGAGAGAGGAGGCAGAGAGAGAGAGAGAGAGGAGGCAGAGAGAGAGAGAGAGGTGGCAGAGAGAGAGAGAGAGAGGTGGCAGAGAGAGAGAGAGAGAGGTGGCAGAGAGAGAGAGAGGGGAGGCAGAGAGAGAGAGGGGGGAGGCAGAGAGAGACAGAGGAGGCAGAGAGAGAGAGAGAGAGACAGAGGAGGCAGAGAGAGAGAGAGAGAGACAGAGGAGGCAGAGAGAGAGAGAGAGAGACAGAGGAGGCAGAGAGAGAGAAAGAGAGAGGAGGCAGAGAGAGAGAAAGAGAGAGGAGGCAGAGAGAGAGAAAGAGAGAGGAGGCAGAGAGAGAGAAAGAGAGAGGAGGCAGAGAGAGAGAAAGAGAGAGGAGGCAGAGAGAGAGAAAGAGAGAGGAGACAGAGAGAGAGAAAGAGAGAGGAGGCAGAGAGAGAGAGAGAAAGAGAGAGGAGGCAGAGAGAGAGAGAGAAAGAGAGAGGAGGCAGAGAGAGAGAAAGAGAGAGGAGGCAGAGAGAGAGAGAGAAAGAGAGAGGAGGCAGAGAGAGAGAGAGAAAGAGAGAGGAGGCAGAGAGAGAGAGAGAAAGAGAGAGGAGGCAGAGAGAGAGAGAGAAAGAGAGAGGAGGCAGAGAGAGAGAGAGAAAGAGAGAGGAGGCAGAGAGAGAGAGAGAAAGAGAGAGGAGGCAGAGAGAGAGAGAGAAAGAGAGAGGAGGCAGAGAGAGAGAAAGAGAGAGGAGGCAGAGAGAGAGAAAGAGAGAGGAGGCAGAGAGAGAGAAAGAGAGAGGAGACAGAGAGAGAGAAAGAGAGAGGAGGCAGAGAGAGAGAAAGAGAGAGGAGGCAGAAAGAGAGAGAGAAAGAGAGAGGAGGCAGAGAGAGAGAAAGAGAGAGAGAAAGAGAGAGGAGGCAGAGAGAGAGAAAGAGAGAGGAGGCACAGAGAGAGAAAGAGAGAGGAGGCAGAGAGAGAGAGAGAAAGAGAGAGGAGGCAGAGAGAGAGAGAGAAAGAGAGAGGAGGCAGAGAGAGAGAGAGAAAGAGAGAGGAGGCAGAGAGAGAGAGAGAAAGAGAGAGGAGGCAGAGAGAGAGAGAGAAAGAGAGAGGAGGCAGAGAGAGAGAGAGAAAGAGAGAGGAGGCAGAGAGAGAGAGAGAAAGAGAGAGGAGGCAGAGAGAGAGAGAGAAAGAGAGAGGAGGCAGAGAGAGAGAGAGAAAGAGAGAGGAGGCAGAGAGAGAGAAAGAGAGAGGAGGCAGAGAGAGAGAAAGAGAGAGGAGGCAGAGAGAGAGAAAGAGAGAGGAGGCAGAGAGAGAGAAAGAGAGAGGAGGCAGAGAGAGAGAAAGAGAGAGGAGGCAGAGAGAGAGAAAGAGAGAGGAGGCAGAGAGAGAGAAAGAGAGAGGAGGCAGAGAGAGAGAGAAAGAGGGAGGAGGCAGAGAGAGAGAAAGAGAGAGGAGGCAGAGAGAGAGAAAGAGAGAGGAGGCAGAGAGAGAGAAAGAGAGAGGATGCAGAGAGAGAGAAAGAGAGAGGATGCAGAGAGAGAGAAAGAGAGAGGAGGCAGAGAGAGAGAAAGAGAGAGGAGGCAGAGAGAGAGAAAGAGAGAGGAGGCAGAGAGAGAAAAAGAGAGAGGAGGCAGAGAGAGAAAAAGAGAGAGGAGGCAGAGAGAGAGAGAAAGAGAGAGGAGGCACAGAGAGAAGACAGAGAGAGAGAAAGAGAGAGAAGACAGAGAGAGAGAAAGAGAGAGGAGGCAGAGAGAGAGAAGGCAGAGAGAGAGAGAAAGAGAGGAGGCAGAGAGCAAGTAGGATTTTCATCTAAATCTCCAGAGTTCTAACTTGAAATCCAATCACTTTCGACAATTCCCTTATCAGCTTCCATTCATAAAAATGACTAATTTCAACAGTTGGTTATCAAGCAAGGGAACAAAATGATAAGACCAACAAAAAATGCAGAAACACTAAAACATCAGCACCATAAAATAATAAAACGGAGGTGGGGGGGGGGGGAGAAAAGACTGATCAGTAAAGCAAGATCATGTGATTTCTGAGAGACAGGGTAGTTTTGAAATAGTTAAGTCAGTTGGTGAGTGGCAGTTATGACCTGTGAGTGACCGTATTTGTAGGAATCTCGAACTAAAATGGTAAATGAAAATTAATCATAATAAAAGCAATAAATTATGTGATCAAGCTCGCCTAAACATTGGGCAAAATCTCATTACCTCTCGGAAATAAAAAAAAAAACGTACAAAAATGACAAGAAAGCGTAACCTTGATTGTTCATATAAGACTCATTTTAACAGCTAACACATTGAATCTTCATAAGATACATAGCACAATAGAGATCAAGCGAGATTTTTCTTCATAGTAAAGCAATAAAAAGAATTTCAGATTTGAACCATGTAAAAAAACAGAAGAAAAACAATTTGATAATCGAGCAAAAATTTAATTTACTAAAGTCTTCAACTTCGATTATTTTTGTGTGAAAGTCAACTGAAAAACTTATATTAAGTCCACCATATTGACGAGTGACTCTTTTTCTTTAAGATAGGACTGTTTTATATGCATAGAGACAAACAATATCGTGCACATCCAGTTGAAAAACACCAACATTATAAATAAATAACCTCTCACTGAAAATAATAACCTAACTTCAAATAACCTGGAAATGTTTTTTTATTAATGACACAAGAGAAAGAATTGTACATTTATAAAAGAGAAAATTTGAAATTTTGTTTACATTTTATCAAAATAACCTCCCAAAAATAAAAGAAATATCACAAGTTGAAACTGCAGGGAAGTTCACTATATTTACCCATTTTAGCGCACTAGACATGCTGGTTTGTGATACCTAGTATTAGAACGTAAACTGCAAATAGAGGTTCCACAACTGAAGTTATTAGAAGGGGTTAGAAAATGTTTAATTTTAGGAAGCTAAGATCCCTATTACAGAATCTAAGAACGAAATAGTAAAATTTTAAGAATTTAAAACTAAAAAAAAAAAATAAAAAAATAAAAAATAAAAAAATGATTTGATGGATAAATATCAGAGTGATTGGGGGCAAACACCTTGCTCAAGGGTTCCCAGGAAATTTCAGTGTTGTGCTAGTATCGAAAACTCATACTGATCTATATATTAAAATAGTAAGAACTGCAGCCTCAGTAAATGAACATGACAAAAGTGGTTTCTAGCCCAACTGGCATGTCTCTCCACTTCCCCACCTTCTGTCAGCTTCTCTTCCTTCCTCAGCTCTATTTTATTCTTTTGTTCACAGCCAAACAACAAAGATTGCCACTGAAGCACAAGGGTTAGATTTATAGAGGGGCAACCTAAGTGGAAAGTTGAGCAACAAAATATTAAGCTCTATTTGCTTTCTTTTGTATGCATTTATCTCCATTTAAAAATGTTTTAACTAAAATTTGGATTTTTAGTCTTTTATCCTTATTTATGAACATGCATACACCCTCAGTCAAAAATGGTGTGTGTGTGTGTGTCTGTTGAAGGGGGGGGGTGGAGTTTCGCCAGTGTTCGCACTAATCTATATTATAAAGGTAAGCCGATTTTTCATGTCTGTATTCAAACATAATAGGTTAAGAACTAAAACCTTCATATGCTGTTCCGCCATATTATGTATTCATTTTGTCTTCTTTCAATATTTATTATATTTTCTCCAGATTACCTGACTCCCAAAAAGAAAGTGGCTGCCATTTTCACTCGTTTTTTAATATCTACTATTCCCTCCACCCGAAACACCGGGTCCTTTAATAGATTGAATTTACGTTAATCGCCTAAATTATTTCGTTTTGTCCTTAACAGTCTACATAATACAATAGCTTTTAAATCTAAATAACGATAGCTCTCTTTCGGTTAAAGAGAATATCATTCGCCCATTATGAATGCTTGTTGCTTATATGTTCTATAAACATTCTAGGTTAACGGATTACGCATTAACGAACAGATGCCCACATTCATTCACAAATGCCGACATCTGTTTGTACACATAAGTACATTTGACGTTTGAAAAATGCATTTTTTCAATGGTGAGAAAAACATTGAATATTACTGCAATGTTTCGTTTCATTTCTTTTATTTAATTTCCATTTACGAAAAACTATTAGACTATTTATAAAATAAAGTATTTAAACACTATTTTCCATATTATTTGTAAAATAAAAACAATGAAAAAAATTATATTTAACAATATTTACTTAATTATGCTTCCAGGGGGAGGTTGCTACTATTCAAAACGGTAGGGAGCCTAGCACCTGCTTTAAATTTCAATAACTCGCTTTTATTTTCTTATATACTAAAAATATTTTTTTACAAAAATGTATTTTTATCTTCATATAAAAACATGGCTAAATCCTATTTTAATCACCTAAATTACTTACAGTGAAATGGGTTCTTTCCTTTCTTTTTATTTTTCATAATTTCCACCCTAATATTTATTTGTTTTAAATTAAATCATTTTATATTTCCCGCAGGTGACGCTGGGACACTAGTATTTATATAAAATTATGCGAGTAATTTAATTTGTCATTATTTCTGATGACCTAGACAATAAAAAAAAAACACACTGATGTTGACTTTTCATTTAGAATGAAGGATTTCTTTCTAAATTTATTTCAGACTGTAGGGGTTGTCAGACTTGCTATTTACTTTCCAATGTAAGTCCTAATGCTTTGCTTTTCACATTTTGACTGAACTATCAAGAGATAAAAAAAAAAACACGAGTCATTTCTGATGACCTAAAGAAAATAAGCCCACCAACTGTGTTGACCTTGCTTCTCTTACTTTCTTCCTTTAATTTAGATTATTGGGATGGAGGGGGTAGACATAGACAAAAAATAACACCAGACGTTAACATCGAAGACGTTAGTGATAGTAAAATGGTTTGAAAAAAAAGAAAAAAATCGTATACATCGGTATAGAAGGCAGAACCCCCTCCCCCCCCCAAACCTTTTTATGGAAATAGATTTGTGTTCTCCCTTCCCTTATTCGTCAAGCAGACTTGTGTGACGGGACGGATATATATAGACAAATAAGTACACATTGCTCTTTATTATATAAAGTTTAGGATAATTTCTTCAAAACTATAGAACTAAAAGTAAATAATTCCATTTCATATATCAAAAGATTTGCTCAGTAAAACAAGATAAATAAATCCAATTTCTTTTTTATTTAAATTATTTTATGTGAAATTTTTTTTAAAATTTGCCTCCAAATTATTTATATATTCACTTGATATTTAAAAGCGAGACATTTCTCAATGTATTTGCATTTAAATGAATAAAAATTAATTCATAATATAAAAGATGTGTGCGTGTGTCCCCGCTGACTACTTTTAGGCTATAAGACAGAGGAATTAGATTCTTTTTTTTTTTGTTTAGGTATGATCACCTATCTATATGCAGATTGGCATTAAGATCAAACTAATCTTTTTTTTTCTTATATATAAAAAAAGAAAGAATATAAAACACTCACTAAATTCTTCTTTTTTTTTCTTTTTACATCTGATTCTAATTTGATTTTAAAGGTGACGTTGAGCCTGCTCAATACTTAGATAGGTGATTCAATCCCCGGTGTATAAATGAGCCTAGCTGATAATTATAACCGGCGAAAAACTAGCGTCTTGCTACGAGGATAGTTCAAGCCACCTGTTCTGTTTAATGCTACTGCGGATAAGCATCGGACCTCAGAGTCCCCTTTCAGGCTAAGAATAGTCTACTATTATATTTACACAAAGAAGCTACTCCACAGTTCGATTTCACAAAATTATGCCGATCCTCAAAAATGGATCAAATTTCGATCCTTTTAAAAATCTTATGAGAGCTTAGATCCATAAAATTAACATTTTCCTTCAATCATGTAAGCTGTAGTTTCAATTTTTACAAGAGCAGATTAAAAATGGAAGACGTATATCCAGTTTGTTATTAAGGTCACTGAAAAAATTGCTGGATCATTCTACCTCTCCAATAAGTACCTGGCTCCTGATGCGATCTACTACCTATGTAAGAGTCAGATCCTAAGATGGGGTGTTGTTGCCACATCTGGGGAGGTGCAATGAAGATAGCTCTTTTCTTGCCTTGACAGAGTACGAAATCTTTTTCAACATCTAGCAGAAGATGATCTCTTCTGTTCCTTTTGTTTTAACACAGAAGAAACGTTGCTAATCTCTCTACTCTATTGTTATTTCCATGGAAGATGCTCCAATCTCTGGTTTCTCCTTGTAGGGCATTCACAGCAAAAACTCGCTTTTCTACCACAATGAAAAAAAAAAAATGTTCCTTTCTTCCTCCATGGGCCTAGCATCAGGTGGAATTTCCATAAGGCATCTTTGCAACACATTACTGCAGGATTGCTTCCCTGCAGATTACATCTTCAAATCCAATGTGAACAAATACTTGACATAGATAGTCCCCATAATCAAACTTAGTTTATTCCATTAATCATTTTCAATACTTCCATAATATTCATCTTTCAACTGGCAATCATACCAACTTATTAACCCTTATCCTCGAGTGGCTTTTGGCCTAGATAAGAGCAGTATGTTTTTGATTGATTTGAAGTATTTGGGGATTCAACTTTATTATTAAGGAGTTCAAGGATGTCTCAATATTATCAACCCACTATTGAATGGTTGGTCCAACTTGTAATTTTATATATATATATATATATTTTTTTTATTAACCGTGGGATTTCCACAGGTCGTGCTCATAATATTCCATTTTGTTTGGTTAATTTAATGCTTGGCGATTGTTGTATTGCTTTTGCATATTAGTTTATACCAGCATCTCCGCTTCCTCAACCTCATACAACGCATAGCGAAAACGAAATCTTCCAGTGCAAATAAAACCTATTAAATTGTCAGCATTTTATTTTTAAAGGTTTTGTTTATCTAAGAAAAGGAAAGAGATAAACGATTAATGTTGTTTGTTTTCTAATGCAACAGGTGTCATTTGTGTCAATGCACTAAACCAAATGCCATTTTGAAATCATTGCACTAAACCAATGCCATTTTGAAATCATTGCACTAAACCAATGCCATTTTGAAATCATTACACTAAACCAAATCCCATTTTGAAATCATTACACTAAACCAATGCCATTTTGAAATCATTACACTAAACCAATGCCATTTTGAAATCATTACACTAAACCAATGCCATTTTGAAATCATTACACTAAACCAAATCCCATTTTGAAATCATTACACTAAACCAATGCCATTTTGAAATCAATGCACTAAACCAATGCCATTTTGAAATCATTACACTAAACCAAATGCCATTTTGAAATCATTACACTAAACCAAATGCCATTTTGAAATCATTACACTAAACCAAATGCCATTTTGAAATCATTGCACTAAACCAATGCCATTTTGAAATCATTACACTAAACCAAATGCCATTTTGAAATCATTGCACTAAACCAATGCCATTTTGAAATCATTACACTAAACCAATGCCATTTTGAAATCATTACACTAAACCAAATCCCATTTTGAAATCATTACACTAAACCAATGCCATTTTGAAATCAATGCACTAAACCAATGCCATTTTGAAATCATTACACTAAACCAAATGCCATTTTGAAATCATTACACTAAACCAAATGCCATTTTGAAATCATTACACTAAACCAATGCAATTTTGAAATCAATGCACTAAACCTATGCCATTTTGAAATCAATGCACTAAACCAATGCCATTTTGAAATCAATGCACTTAACCAATGCCATTTTGAAATCAATGCACTTAACCATTGCCTTTTTGAAATCAATGCACTTAACCAATGCCATTTTGAAATCAATGCACTTAACCAATGCCATTTTGAAATCAATGCACTTAACCAATGCCATTTTGAAATCAATGCACTTAACCAATGCCATTTTGAAATCAATGCACTTAACCAATGCCATTTTGAAATCAATGCACTTAACCAATGCCATTTTGAAATCAATGCACTTAACCAATGCCATTTTGAAATCAATGCACTAAACCAATGCCATTTTGAAATCAATGCACTAAACCAATGCCATTTTGAAATCAATGCACTAAACCAATGCCATTTTGAAATCAATGCACTAAACCAATGCCATTTTGAAATCATTACACTAAACCAATGCCATTTTGAAATCATTACACTAAACCAATGCCATTTTGAAATCATTACACTAAACCAATGCCATTTTGAAATCAATGCACTAAACCTATGCCATTTTGAAATCAATGCACTAAACCTATGCCATTTTGAAATCAATGCACTAAACCTATGCCATTTTGAAATCAATGCACGAAACCAAATGCCATTTTGAAATCAATGCACTAAACCTATGCCATTTTGAAATCAATACACTAAACCAAATGCCATTTTGAAATCAATGCACTAAACCTATGCCATTTTGAAATCAATGCACTAAACCTATGCCATTTTGAAATCAATGCACTAAACCTATGCCATTTTGAAATCAATGCACTAAACCAATGCCATTTTGAAATCAATGCACTAAACCAATGCCATTTTGAAATCAATGCACTAAACCAATGCCATTTTGAAATCATTACACTAAACCAATGCCATTTTGAAATCATTACACTAAACCAATGCCATTTTGAAATCATTACACTAAACCAATGCAATTTTGAAATCAATGCACTAAACCTATGCCATTTTGAAATCAATGCACTAAACCTATGCCATTTTGAAATCAATGCACTAAACCTATGCCATTTTGAAATCAATGCACTAAACCAATGCACTTTTGAAATCAATGCACTAAACCTATGCCATTTTGAAATCAATGCACTAAACCTATGCCATTTTGAAATCAATGCACTAAACCTATGCCATTTTGAAATCATTACACTAAACCAATGCCATTTTGAAATCAATGCACTAAACCTATGCAATTTTGAAATCATTACACTAAACCAATGCCATTTTGAAATCAATGCACTAAACCTATGCCATTTTGAAATCATTACACTAAACCAATGCCATTTTGAAATCAATGCACTAAACCTATGCCATTTTGAAATCAATGCACTAAACCAATGCAATTTTGAAATCAATGCACTAAACCTATGCCATTTTGAAATCAATGCACTAAACCAATGCAATTTTGAAATCAATGCACTAAACCTATGCCATTTTGAAATCAATGCACTAAACCTATGCCATTTTGAAATCAATGCACTAAACCTATGCCATTTTGAAATCAATGCACTAAACCTATGCCATTTTGAAATCAATGCACTAAACCTATGCCATTTTGAAATCAATGCACTAAACCTATGCCATTTTGAAATCAATGCACTAAACCTATGCCATTTTGAAATCAATGCACTAAACCAATGCCATTTTGAAATCAATGCACTAAACCAATGCCATTTTGAAATCAATGCACTAAACCAATGCCATTTTGAAATCAATGCACTAAACCAATGCCATTTTGAAATCAATGCACTAAACCAATGCCATTTTGAAATCAATGCACTAAACCAATGCAATTTTGAAATCAATGCACTAAACCTATGCCATTTTGAAATCAATGCACTAAACCTATGCCATTTTGAAATCAATGCACTAAACCTATGCCATTTTGAAATCAATGCACTAAACCTATGCCATTTTGAAATCAATGCACTAAACCAATGCCATTTTGAAATCAATGCACTAAACCAATGCCATTTTGAAATCAATGCACTAAACCAATGCCATTTTGAAATCAATGCACTAAACCTATGCCATTTTGAAATCAATGCACTAAACCAATGCCATTTTGAAATCAATGCACTAAACCTATGCCATTTTGAAATCAATGCACTAAACCAATGCCATTTTGAAATCAATGCACTAAACCTATGCCATTTTGAAATCATTACACTAAACCATATGCCATTTTGAAATCAATGTACTAAACCATATGCCATTTTGAAATCAATACAACAGGTGACATTTTGAGATGATTTTTAGTAAATAATTACAAAAAAAAAACTAACAAAAAAAAACTAACAAAAAAAAACTAACAAAAAAAAACTAACAAAAAAAAAACCTAACAAAAAACAAAAAAACTAACAAAAAAAAAACAGTTAGCAAAAGAATGAAAAAAAAAAAATCAAACAATATTATTTAGTTATTTTTTCATATCTGGGGCCTTTAGAGTATAATGACGCATTTAACAACATACCTGTTTTAATGTAGTTTTTTATAGCTCTATGAGATTAATCCCATTTCAACTTTACTTTTTATATAATTAGTGGATAGGCACGGAACAAACTAGTTAAAATAATGACACAGACATCTATAAAGCCACCAATATTTCGGTTGTGAATCCGACCGTAATCCTGGTAAAAAAAAAAAAAGGAAAAAAAAAAGGCTTTCTCGAAAAAGAATGGCTTTTTATATTAAAATCGTTGAAGAATTCGTTGGGGGATATCTATACCTACCTACCTATGCCACTCTTTCCTTCCCTCCCCTCTCATACCTACATTTTCTCTTTCCCCGTTTCTCTAAACTCAGCACTGTGCCTTCTACCCCCCCCCCCCCGTTTTTGGGTTCAGAGATGCGTCATTGTTATTTCTAGTTTGTTTTATATGCTTATCCATTAATTCTATATACTAACCATTCCATTCTGTCTGATAGTTGATTTCATTTCTCCAACTTCCTCATATATATCCAGGTTGTTACCAACTTTATTAGTTTTAAATTGGTAAATAGTTTTATTCAACACGAAAGTACTCAATGCTCTAAAGAGTAGAGCAATTATATAGTAATAATATAATATTAAGGTTAACAGACATGTCAAGGTTTCAACCCATGGTGTCATATAAACAAACTAGAATTTAGAAAACCAGTTGGTTCCGATGAAACAGACTTGAAACCAGGACATGTTGATGTAAGCCTTATATATATATATATAAATGAATAAATGCAAAAGTTTTTTTCGTTTATCTGAACTATATTCATATCAAACACCTTAGCTCTTCCTAATTGAATTATACAGTAAAATATTTTCACATACCGTATACATACTAACAGAAAACCTGACTAAACACTTTCAAGGCTAAACGTTATTTGCATATTTGGGACCTATGTTTTGAGGCATGTCCGTCCGGATTTTTCTCCGCAACTATCCATTGAATTTCTCAAAATGGCAAAAAATGACCCTTTTCTCCCATAACGTTTGATCCATCCATTCAATTTCTCTGAAATTTGGCCAAAATGTAGAGGCAATTGTTCTGGATATAAAATGAGCATCCTTGACCTCAGAAAAATTCTGGTTCGCACCCCCAGGGGGTCAAAAATGCCCCAAATTGCTTAAATTTATTGCATTTTACACTCGCCACATCGAGTCATACAGAGGGGGACCACACATGCGCGGCTTGTTACTTTTTAAACATTGTCTAATAAATTCATATTCACTATTATTCACTGCTATTTTATTATATATACGAAAAACTTTTCTTCATATTAATTTCTTTATTATTAGCAGTAGTAATATTATTTTAAACGATTTAATGAATTACGTTGAAAATTTAAAATCATAACTTACGTTTCATTATTTGCTTTTTTTTTGGGGGGGGGGAAGGGGGTACGCTTTCGCACGCATATACTTACATATAGCAACACCCTCGACTACTTTTTAAAAATAAAATTTGCCTTAAGCGTAATAATTACCGAAGGTTTTCTGTTTCAAATTAAATACATGCGTTTATTTTTTAAACTAAATTTGTTGTTGTTGATATTGTTGTTTCTATTTACTTCCTCCCACGAAAGCAGAGTTAGGCACAATGTCAATATTTAACGTGGAGAGAATTCAGCTCCCCAAAATGGGCACTCGGAATTGGAACAAAAATTTCAATTGCCTCAGTGTAGAAGGAGTTCTCCTTCACTAACAGAGAAGATAAAAACTAAGTGCAGATTCATTACAGATACTATATTTTGCTCCCAACCAAAAGGCCAAGGAGTTAACATGTTGGTAGTGATGATGATGACATAAAAATTTGTCACAGAAAAACAAACCTCTACTAATCTTTCTAAATTACAAAAAAGTATTTTTCTTTAATATTCATTAAGTATGTTTCTGTCTTTTATAATAAAAGGTGAAAAGTACAAAGTACCCATTTTGAATTACTCAGTAATATAAAAGTGGATTATTTGACCAATCGACCTTCCACCCTTATGTTTATTCATTTCATTATATAACCAGTTTTAATGGGGAATTCATTTTTATTTTTATGCTGAAACAATAAAATTCATTGACGCTGAATATCTTAAAGACCATATCAATTAACCTTTTTGTTGTTTTTTCCTAAAAAACAAACTTTGACGATGTTCATGCACGGTATATTTCTCCCACATTGGAATATATCAAATAACACTACAACAATCATCATTTTGCTGTTTTTCTCTTAATTATCGTAATGTCAAATGAAAATTATTTCTTTGGTTTCTGTAAAGAAGACTAGAGCCTTAATAATTGCCGCCCGGAGGGCAGGTAGTTTTTGCGAGTATATATATATATATATATATATATAAAATTAAAAAATAATTATCAACGGATGCACGTTTCACCATCTAAACGACTCCTCAGCATGGCTGAATTTTTGGCGAGATATGCGTGTGTCCTTGAAAGTTAAAATTTTTACCATTATTTCTGAATTCATCCAATTTATTCTTAAAATTGTGTACACTAGTGTTATTTTAACTTGATTCAGTCATTTTCTCAGAAAAATATATTACTCTAAGAAAAAATCTAATAGTTTGATAGATATAAAAATTTGATTAATTATTTTTAAAGGTCTCAATAAACCTACCTTTCATTCTTAATTCATTTGTTAAGCCTAAAAATTCTAACCTATTTTTATAATTGAGACCTGTTATTCCTTTTATTAGTTCAGTCTGTTTTTATTTGTTTGTCTATTCTAATTGCTCGTATTTATAAAATCGGGGGACTTATGTTTTGAGGCATGTCCGTCCGGATTTTTCTCCGCAACCATCCATCCATCTGAAATTTTGCATGAAGTTGTAACTTTGGTCAGGTTAGAAAGTGACATTCTCCGATTTTTGAAAAAAAATCTGGTTAGCCCCCCAGGGGATCAAAAGGCACCGAAATGGCAACAAAATGACATTTTTTGCCCATAACTTTTCATCCATCCATTCAATTGTACTGAAACTTGGCCAAAATGTGAAGGCAATTGTTCCTAATAGAAAATAAGTATCGCTGACCTTGAAAAAATCTGGTTCGCGCCCCCAGGGGGTCAAAAGCCCCCAAAATAGCAAAAAAATGACCCTTTTCTCCCATAACGTTTGATCCATACATTCAATTTTTCTGAAACTTGGCCAAAATGTAGAGGCAATTGTTCTGGATATAAAATGAGCATCCTTGACCTCAGAAAAATTCTGGTTCGCGCCCCCAGGTAGTCAAAGGAGGGGGGAGGGGGTCAAAAATGCCCCAAATTGCCCAAATTTATTGCATTTTACACTTGCCACATCGAGTCACATACAGAGGGGGACCACGCACACGTGGCTTGTTTATTATTGAGAGCATTTCTCCCATCGGTGGAAAGTCACAACTTATAACTTTAGGTAAAATACATCTGTAGGGAAACAAATCCCCGAATACACCCGTGACATGACACCAGAAAGTAATATCCATTTGTTGACCCTAAAAAAGATAGAGTAATCAGGAGTCGGTAACATCGGACATCTTGGACTTAGTGACCATCAGAATGAAAGGTGTGTTATTCAGATCTCTGTATCCTTCCTAAAAGGCAAAGAATGGCCACTACCTGTGAGTAAGAACTGTTTATTAATGTTTTGTATAATGTTGCTTGCAGGGTTTTTTTTATTGTCTTTCTCAACTGAAATAAGCATATAACTTGTACTTGGCATTTATTTCTTTATATTAGTACTCCTAATATTACCGAGTACAGAGCTCCGAGTTAAATAACCTCTTATACTAACACATCGTTCAGATGTTCCAGGCCACATCAGTGATGCTGTATAACGTGTTTATGGTATTCTAACATCAAGCCCTTACACCCAGGTAACCCAGCTGCTATTAATACCAGCCGTTGATCCAGTTGCACTCTACAAAATCGTGACATCCAAATGAGAGAAGGGGTGATATCTGGAGAAAAAATTACTTACTAATATGCAGAAATGACCTCCTTCCCTAAAAATGGAAGACTATGACTGATTAGTTTTTAGCTTTCATTTTCAAAAAAAAAAAAAAAAAAAAGAAAAGAAACTGGTTGGATTTACTCCAGGTAAGCTGCTTTAAGTTCATTATATTAGTATTAAGTTTCTATTCAGATATTTAAACAAATAAAAATAAGAAATTTGTTAGGATGGTGCAAAAACAATGGCGTTTTCTCCCATATGTTATGTTTTCTGAATTAATTTATTGATAAATATAGCGTTGTTATAGGTAATTTTAAAGCGCGTTTTTCACTATCGAATCGTGTTATTTGTTTCCATTTTTAATCTCTTCATTTATTGTTTTTGCAGGCTTTTCGACTGTGTGGGCAAAATCGAAATCCGCACGATATTCTTGTTCCAGTTCAAACTAAGCCGAAAAGCTGCCGAGACAGCTCGTGACATCAATGATGCGTTTGGCCCAGGAACCACTAACGAACGTACGGCACAAATGTGGTTCAAGAAATTTCGCAAGGGTGACGAGAGCCTCGAGGATGAAGACGGTCAAGGCCGGCCGACTGCGGTTGATAATGAAGATCTGAAAGCCTTAATTGAAGCCGATCCTCGCAAAACCACACAAGAAGTTGTTGATGAACTCAAGATCAACCACTCAGTTGTTCACCATTTGAAGCAAATAGGGTGAAGATAAGTCAAAAAAGCTGGATAAATGGATGCTGCATGAATTGAACGAAAATCGTCGTTTTGAGGTATGTTCTACGCTCTTGCTGCGCAACAGAAACTGCCCATTTCTCAAGCGAATTGTGATGTGTGATGAGAAGTGGATCCTCTATGACAATCGGCGACGTTCGGCACAGTGGTTGGATGCCGGTGAAGCCCCAAAATACTTCCCAAAGCCAAAATTGCACCAAAAAAAAAAGATTATGGTGACTGGTGGTCTGCAACCAGTCTCATCCATCACAGCTTCTTGAATCCGGGCGAAACGATTACGGCGGAGAAGTACTGCCAACAAATTGACGAAATGCACCTGAGGCTCCAACATATGCGCCCGAGATTGGTCAATATAACAACGCTCGCCCGCATGTTGCACAACTGATCATGCAGAAGCTGAACGAATTGGGCTACGAGACTGCCTCATCTGCCATATTCACCGAACTTCTCGCCCACCAATTTTCACTTTTTCAAGCATTGACAACTTCCTGCGTGAGAAATGCTTCAAAAGCTGAGATGATGCTGAATCGTCCTTCAATGACTTAATCGTTTCCAGAACTCCGGATGTTTATGATAATTGAATAAGTAAACTTGTTTCCCATTGACAAAAATGTGTTGATTCTAACGGTTCTTATTTTTATTAATAAAGTTTGGTATAAAAGAAGTTATGGTCTTTTGAAGTTGAACGTCAAAAAACGCCATTGTTTTTGCACCAACCCAATAAAAAAGAAATAACCCCAAGACTGTATATTATTTATAACTAACAAAAATTTTAAAAGATGCAACCATCAATGCCATTTCGAAATTGTGACAGACCAATGAAAATTGCATTTTTTAACTTTCTCATGAGTCACCATTTATCAAGGATAAAAGCCACTCGATAAGGTTTAATGAGATGAAATGATTGTCAGTTTAAAGATGAAGAACATTATGAGAGGATTGAGAATGATTGATGGAATGAACTAAGTTTATTACTTAATGGAACGGTATAACCAGAATCTGTTGACATTGGATTTGAAGGCAACCCTGTTGTGATCTGCAGAGAAGCAGCCTTGTGGTAATGTGTTACATAGACGGGAAGCTATTGCAAAGAAATTCTAAGAAATTCTGCCTGACGCTAGGCACAGAGGAAGAAAGAAAAGTTTTTTTTTCGTTGTGGTAGAAAATAAGTTCTTGCTGTGAATGTCTTAAAAGGAGGAACCAGAGATTGGAGCCCAGTCGAGCACCTTCCATGGAAATAAAGATAGAGTAGAGAGAGACTAGCAACGTCTTTTTCTATAAGAAATGGAGCAATAAGGAATAGGAGATCATCTCCCACTAGATTTCGAAGTTGATTTTGAACTGTCTAAGCAACCAAAAGTGCTCTGAGCGACGTAACCGACTCATATAGGCAGAGGATGGCAGCAGGAGTCAGGTACTTGTTGGAACGGTAGAATGATCCAACTACTTTTCGAGCGAATTTAGCACCAGATCGAATCAATCTAACCTAAATTTTAGGTACATACAGAGTGTTCAAGACAAATGTTACATCTTTGGGAAAGGAAAGAAAAAACGGCATATCTTGGCCAATAATCGATGTATTCTCAAAATTCAAAGTGCTTCTCTTAGAAGAACTTTTGCCAGAAAATAGCTCAATTGAAAGAGCTGCCCTGATGTTCCATTACGACTTAAAGCTGGGACCTTAACCTGAAGCATGTGACCTTCAGTGCCCTTCGAGAGACGCCTGAACACCAGTTTGATCTTGGCAATGAGCTCGTCCTTGGTGTTGTAAGCGGTACCGTCGGTGTCTTTCTCATCTGTGCTCTACATATAGTCCATGAGGTTGCAATCAGGAGAGTTGGGGGGAGGGAGCAGATGAGGAGACTACTGAAGTAACGGAAGTCCTCAAACAGTCATTTTTTGCTCTTCCTGCAGGTGTGATACAGAGCCGTGTTCTGCTGCCACACATATGGCCTTACCGTAGCCACCCTCCCTACCCATCTTTGGACAGTAGACAGCACTGAACTTGGTTTTCAAGATGTGTGGGACTTTGTGTGGACTGTAAGCTCGCCACATTTTCTGTGGCTTGTGCAACTGGTCTTGAGGAGAACCAGAGAATCCCCAGCTCGACTGGATGTTTAACTTTAAGAAGTTTCTTGACTTTCGTAAGGCAGTTCCTTTAGGGCTTTGGCAGTAAGTAGTTGGCTCTTGCGACTCTTGTATGAAGAGTAGCGAAAATCCTTATTTAGCAGTTTCTTTGTAGTCGCCACTCTCACATCAATATCTGCATTGCGTTGCCCAGTTCTTGCTGCACCTTTTTTGCAGCTTCTTGATGAGGTTTATTGTATGGACACAGTCATAATACCTGCTATGATCCTTCCTGCTAGCCACTGTTTCCACATCTCCATCTTAATTCTCCAGCTCAAATATCATAGCCTTTAAGGTAATCAAAAAGCACTAGAATACCCGTCCCAGGATGGGCAAAATTAATTCCTTGGACAGAACAGTTTTGCACCATCTTTATATCCACGTATGAAGATTAAAATCAAGATATGATACTAAACCTTATGTTGCAAATCTTTAAACCAATTTTGATCAAAATCCATTACATTATTTTAATTCTTGAAGATGTCAAACATTTAAGGCTTAAGGGGTCTTAAGAAATTCAGGGGATCTTGCTTAATTGGTGTCTAATGACTATGGATCAAATTCAATGAAAATCTGAATTTTCAGATAAGAGATTGTACCCATATTATGCCCCCTAAAAACCCTTTAAAATACTCAAAAGAAACTGAAATTTGGGAATATTTATTAATTGATGTTCAATACTTATTGTTAAAATTTCACAGAAATTGGAAATATCTGAATTTTCACTAAGCACTTCCACCCACTTTACATGAAACTAAATTTTGTTCAAAAATTTATCATCAGTTAATTAGTTTAGGAGTGAATCCTGTACATACAAATATATAAACATATACACATAACTTTATATAAATAGAGATTAGAATGCCTGTTCCAAATCTAATACGAATAGGTATAATGGTTTTCTGAGGTGTCGTTTAACCAAGAAACATCGACTTCCGGCTCTTTGTGTCCCCCTCCGAGGACCTAGGTATACATAAATCATTTCTACGAAGTTTAGATATAGATTTTGCCTAGGTGAGTTAGGCAATGGAAGATAAACTGAACGGTTGTTGATAATTAAATAAATTCCTACTATCTTGACAAGGAAAATCCCTTTCTGACCTAAATTAGTGAATACAAGTGGGATCTTTTCAAAAATGTCAAACTGTGCGTCATAGAGCAATCATCATCCCTTGGAGGTCAATCAGAGCATCGTCTTATATAAAAAGGAGGGGGAGGGGCTTAATTGCCAGACACTCCAATCATTCTCACCGTGTTGTATATCCTTAAATGAGTATTATAGTTTGTTGTCCATCAAGGGATGAAGCTGTTCTCTTAATTCTTCTACTGAGAGGTTGGTATATTCGTGAAAGAGGAGAGGAAAGTACAACAATTTAAACTTTAACCATATTTTATTTACTTTTTTTTTTTTTACTATTAAGTCACCACTTATGAAGGCCAAAAGCCACTTGTGGATAAGTATTAATGGGATGTAAATGATGAGAAACACTATGGGAATACTAACATTTATCAATTGTATGAACTGTGTTTGATTACTTATGGGGCGGTTTATGACAAGAATTTGTTGGCATTAGATTTGAAGACGACCAGGTTGTAATCAACAGGGAATCAGTCCCATGGTAATGTGTCCCACAGGTGGGAAACTTGACTGATAGATATTCATTTCCATAGCTAAGTTTTGCGTCTGACTCAAATATTCCCACAGGAGATCTAAGTGGGCATATCTATTCAGACCTTACATTACGCCTACCTAAGCTAACATTCTGATAGTAACATGTTCAACCACAAATCCCTCCAATCTCACATGACTAAACCAACCAACGAGCTATCTACTTTTCTTATGGGTTTAATTGATCCTACGATCTTTCCCCTGTCTACCATACCATAAAAATCATTACAACTAATCATATCTACACTTCATCCTAAAAGCACATCACTGCCAAGGATTGTGCCACCATTGGAGCAGGGAACTTCTTGGACATTGGATTTTGGGAAACTACTTTATGAATAATATAAAAGAAAGGTTATTTTAATTCTAATTACAGCAGAACTTACTGCTTCATATTCTATAATATTGTCAATTTCATAGATGAAGAATCCTTTCGTCAAAATTATTGGGACTGGATGGATTTTAGGTTTTACATAAAAGTTTAAATTACTCTTGACAGCGATGTGCTTTTAAGATAAATTCGATTACAGAGAAGCATTTCAGGTATGTTAGCTTTTGAAAATTATTAATGATCGAAAACCAAAGTATTATTTACTCAAAGGGGGGGGGGGGGAACAGGGGACTGAATTTTGGGGATCCCATGTTAGTACACCTGTTAGAGTAGATAATTGATGCTTTAAGATGACCTTATTTTCGTAACTCCTCCACTCTTGATTGCAGCTAATATCGCATATGCATAAGCAGTATATAAAAAAGATGGTGCACCTATTGCATAAAGTTGAATTAACTTGAAATAGTGCGTTCTGACTTTAGCGTTAGTGTGAGAAACGGACCCTCCATTCGCATTTATTCATTTAGATATCTTGCGAAAATGAGTCTATTGAAAGTCTCTTAGTGAACTCTTGAAAAAGTACATTAGGAAATCTAATAAATTCATCCAACTCAATCTGCAAAAACAGTAGGGCTTCCAAATGATGGTCCTCAACTCGGGTATACTTTGGGGTCTGAATCAACATTACGCCTAATCCTTGAAACTCCAGAAATAATCTTATCAACCCGGTTTTATATATATATATATGTATGTACTGATACTGTTAAAGATATAGACATGGTTTCATAAAACTCAAATAAAAACAGTAAAAGTGCCCAGAAGACAATATAATAATGCAAGACCTCAACCTTGTCAAGATGGTGGAAATTTACTTCAATATCAGCAACTATCCAATTTGCAAACTGAACAAAATTGACTATTACAATAAACTAGTCAATCTGATATAATTTTAAGGGTTAGCAATTGCTTTTATCTATTGTTGTACTATATTTTGCAAGTTGTTCATACTTTCATTTTTTTTTTTTTTTTAATTTCTAAAGAATACATGACAAAAAGTTATTTTAATTTTATTCATATTACACATACTAGTAAGAAGACCCAGCGTTGCTAGGGGTTGAATGAGGAACCTTATGTATATTTACCTCCAGCCGATAACAGTATATTACTCTTTTTATACTTATTCTTTGCATTTAATATTCATTTTTTGGAATGAGGCCCAGGGATGCACTCAGAATTGATTAGTGGGAAGAGGTGTAAGTATAGCGACATTAATTGAAATAAATTTCAGTAAATTTTTTACTCTTTAATCCGATCAAGATTCATCGAACATTCCAATGAGCATCCCTGTGCACTTTTGCTTCAAGACCTCAACCTCTTATTAACATTTCTATTCCTATTTTCTTTGTTTTTCTATAATTTTCAAGTTATAAATAAAATAAAGTAAAACATTGTATTTCCCTTTAATAATGGATGGCAAGCACAAATCTTCATCTAGTCATAGTGGTGTCACGGATCCTCCTGACTCATCCACTACACCTGGTAGGTCGTCATAGGTGCATTGTGAGTCCTCTGTTAGTTGTTTGTGTATGTTCTGTGTTAATGTAGTTCCAGAATATATATAGTTATGAGGGTCTATCTCCAAAACCCCAGAAGTTTGTGAACAAACAAACAGAAACTGCAACTTTATATATAAAGATTCAAGTTTAATAAATAAATAAAATTAAAACCAATTTTATTCAACCATGGAATTTCCATGACACTTCCTGCTAGTGACAATAATAAGAATACAAATATTATCACTGGATTTATCCAAAGAAAATTCCAACATAATTTAGTCAAATGGAGAAAGAAGGACATCAGTTTAGAAACTTGGTTTCCGACATTTTCTAAAAGATCGAAAGAAATATTGTTCAAGCAGCCAAGCAAACCATTTAAATGTCCAAATTATAAATTGCAACAATCGCACAGCCTGAAGCATTTGTTCATCCACAACTCAATGTGTCCAATGCATAACACATGCACACACACCCACACGCACGTTTTCCCATCTTCAGCTGCTGCGTCAGGATTGTCAGCATCGCAAATGCAACTAAGGCTTCTTCACTCACACTTAGCATTATACAACTATCTAAAGTCAATCACAGGATTGAATACCGATTACGTGTGGGCATCACTCAGTGCAGAGTAGTGGTCAGCCAGCTGAGAGGCCCGGCTGGAGATTTTATTTGAGGATTTATGGTTTTGTTTGGCTTCAACCTCGTGGGTCATTTAATACTGAATATAAGATTTTTAGACTAGGATTTTAAAAAATGAAAGAAAAAAAAATGAAAGAAAAAATGAAAAAAAATGAAAGAATGAAAGAAAAAATGAATGAAAGAAAGAAAGAATGAAAGAAAGAATGAAAGAAAAAATGAATGAAAGAAAGAATGAAAGAAAAAATGAATGAAAGAAAGAATGAAAGAAAAAATGAAAGAAAAAATGAAAGAAAAAATGAAAGAAAGAAAAAATGAAAGAAAAAATGAAAGAAAAAATGAAAGAAAAAATGAAAGAAAAAATGAAAGAAAAAATGAAAGAAAAAATGAAAGAAAAAATGAAAGAAAGAAAAAATGAAAGAAAAGAAAGAAAAAATGAAAGAAAATGAAAGAATGAAAGAAAAAATGAAAAAAAAGAGAAAAAAGAGAAAAAAAAGAAGAGAAAAGAAAATGAAAGAAAAAAGAAAATGAAAGAAAAAAGTGCAAGAAAAAAAAAGAAAAAAAAAAGAGAAAAAAAAAAAAAGAGGGGTCTTCTGGTTATATTAAAGCGGTTAGCTCCCAAAATCGCTGCAAAATTTTATTGACTAGTTTTGTTTGATTTTCCAATCGGTGACAAGAGCAAATCAATCCATCATATTTAAAAAATTTTTTTGCAAATATTAATTCTTCCGTTGCGGTCTATAAACATTGCCCCCGAGTTACCTCAGATAGAATTGAAGGAAAATTTAAATGGTGTCTTTAAATTTTGTAAAAAATGTAACCCTTATTGAAAATTATTTTAATGTTCTGTTAACACATTGATTACTATAACACAGGGAGAAGAAAAGATAAGTACTGCTTTAACAGACCATGGGTGGTCTAGTTATCAAAACCTTTTGTAAAAATAAACATCTTATTGATTGATTAGTGTCATTTATTATAATGGAGATTTTGCGTCTCTAACGAAAACTATGTCACACCTGAGAGAACAGATCTTTTAAAACAAAGAGTAAAAACTTCATTTTCAATATTTTTTGTATTAAATTTTTTCCTTGATTAATTTATTAAATTCAAATTATTTGAAGGAATATAACTAAACAAATAACATTAAATTTACATTGGTCAATATTTAATACGTAATCAAAATGGTTAGTCTGCCTACGCTTACAATTGTTTTAAAATGTTCGTTCTTCATTCTATCTAAATATTTTGAAATCTATAACAGCATTATGACAATCTGTATGCAGACAAAGGTACTTTTATCTTTTAGGCTGCTTTAAAGACTTAAATTATGTAAATACTGATTAAATATTAATACCCCCCCCCCCGGCCTCCTGTTCCTCTTTTTCCTTCCTTTCATAATGTCTCTTCATTTGTGAACTGAAGACAACTCTTTTTTATACATTGGTCTCCATGTTTATTACAAATTAAAGAGTTATGGTGTTTTTGGAGTTTATCTGTTCGTACGCAAATAGAAACATAATTGGTTTACAAAAAAGGAATAGGCAGAGTACAACTTTCTAAGGCAGCAGTTTTTACGATGCTAATATCCGAATTCGAATCTCACTGAAGTCTAAAGGATTTTTAACTGAATACATGTTTTATTAACTTAACTTAAAAAAAAAAAAAAAAAAAAAAAAAAAAAAAAAAAATTCCATATATATTTTTTTTAAACTAAATGACCTTTTTGCTAATCCGTAAAACATTGACATAAAACGTATTTGGTGTTAGTTCAAAGCAAATTACTTTTGCTTAAAAAACAATTTCTAATGTTTTTTACCACTAAAAACAAAACAAATACATTCATGATAGTTACTTACTCTCCCATGCAAATACTAAATGGTATTTTTTTTCCCCACAAAATTTCAAATATTTATCTTCGTATTAAGCTATAAAGCGGTAGAAGCTAGGTAAAGATGGACATTGACATACCCAGGTACTGAACCAACACTTCTCAAGGAGCGGATATAAACTCGTGTTTAGAAAAGTATTTTAACTCAGTATTTTTGGTATTTGGTATTTTTGGTATTTTGGGTAACTAATTTAACTATTAATTCGGCATATTCTGATGAGATAAAAAAATTTAAGCTTATAAAAATGTTGCTGTTATTTTTAAATGTTTATATATATATATATATATATATACATCCTTCCTTTCTGGTGTATGTGTGTATGAGAGCAATCCGGCATAATGGGAAATGAAAAAGGAAAAGCAAGAGATAGTTTATATATTCATCTTTATTGAAAGACTTCCTCAGGATGATATTTTGAAGAAAAATGTCACCTCTCAAACATATAAGTAGTTTTTTGTATGCATATACACACAGAAAATGAGATGAAAGATATTTTACCACTTTAAGGAAGACCATATCCTCAAAATAAACTTTAAACAAACTTGTCTGAAAATAAAAATAACAAGCCGCGCATGCGTGGTCCCCCTCTGTATGTGACTCGATGTGGCGAGTGTAAAATGCAATAAATTTGGGCAATTTGGGACATTTTGACTACCTGGGGGCGCGAACCAGAATTTTTCTGAGGTCAAGGATGCTCATTTTATATCCAGAACAATTGCCTCTACAGTTTGGCCAAGTTTCAGAAAAATTGAATGGATGGATCAAACGTTATGGGAGAAAAGGGTCATTTTTTGCCATTTTGGGGGCTTTTGACCCCCTGGGGGCACGAACCAGATTTTTCCAAGGTCAGCGATACTTATTTTCTATTAGAAACAATTGCCTCCACATTTTGGCCAAGTTTCAGAGAAATTGAATGGATGGATGTAAAGTTATGGGGCAAAAAATGTCATTTTTTGGCCATTTCGGGGCCTTTTGACCCCCTGGGGGGCTAACCAGATTTGTTTTCAAAAATCGGAGAATGTCACTTTCTAACCTGACAAAAGTTATAACTTCATGCAAAATTTCAGAGAAATTCAATGGATGGTTGCGGAGAAAAATCCGGACGGACGGAAATGCCTCAAAACATAGGTCTCCCGATTTTATAAATCGGGGGACCAATAAAGAGGGCAAATATATGATAAGTATAAGTGTCAAAATCCAGAAATAAATTCACAGTTCACAAGCAAATTTAAAATGAATGCCTACTAGACACTATCCTCGAGTGTCTTCGGTCTCTCTGTACAAGGGTTTGTCAAGACAACCCGGCATGAGGATACTTCTACCTACAAGTAAACCCTGACCAAATATTTAAAATAACATAGCATTTTAAATTCAAATAAGATCCCCTCAGCATGGCTACACACTAGGTTATACGAGGAATGGTGCACCGTCTCTAAGTAAGGTTGCCTCAAGTAAGCTGGATACTCCACCAGACAAGATGAATTCTTGTCCTGGAATCCGGTCAGACCAAGAGACCACAAGAAAGATATACTATAACATACTTAACTGGCCAATTGGGGAGAAGAAAATTAATGTTCTAACTTCTTTACTAACTCAAAGTTTGAGAAATGAATGAGAACTTTAATTAAACACTCAAATATCTATGTATCTCATATAGAAATCAAATGTTAACTCCAGGAAGGGGCCCCTTGATTTCTGAGATATAATTTTAGTGAAATGAAAAATAAATAAATAAAATAAAATAAAGAAATAACTCAATGGCAGTCATTATTCTAAAAACCAAGTTACCACTGAACTGAACCTGTTAAAAACAACATTCACTTCTGTTTCTATGTATCCACTCTCGAGTGCACAAAAACCCAAATAGCAGTTCCTTTCAACTAATCACAGACAAGAATATTCGCTCCAAATTTCAGCATGTACTATAAAAACCCAAACATAGCTATCTTCCTCTTTCCTGTAGTTTTTCCAAAGACAACACATGTGCATATGTCACAATCAAGTCTATGTCCTTCGAGGTTGAAAGACCCTCGGAAATAGCACCTGATGAGAGATTCACAAACCAGTGTACACTTAGCGACAGCACATACACGCCGCTTACCGAATGCAGACAGACACAAGTTCATACACTCACAAGCAAAACAGGCATGCTAATACACACACACCAAAATAAACATGTCTACTCTATTCCTTCTTACACACTTAGCCTTTTTACTCAAACACACCATGGACTTATTCTTTACAAACTCTTTCTCTTAACAAGTTGTTTATACTAAATCAATATTGTTTCCTCTATTCTATTTCAAATCTAATATACAAAATACTAGATAGATAATTTAAAACGTTAATCTATGTTTCCAAAAAAAAAAAAAAGAAAAAAAAAAAAGAAAAAAAAGCAAGACAACGTTCCTCAACATTGCTGACTCCGAGTGCGATCTCTTCAACACACCCCTCATCAAAAGATGACTGCCTTTTATAAAAGAGGGCAATTTATGATTGGTTGTGATGAGCAGGAATGGATGAGAATTAACACATTTTAACATATTTAAAAATTGCTCAGTCTTCGATATTATTTTTCTTTTTCTACAGACAGTGCACAGAACAATCTTTTTCAGAGTAAAATTTTATTTTATTTGCCACAAGACTTAGGAAACATCATTATCATGGCATCTCTTTAGTATTGGCCGCAGCATCAGAGTAGTTATCTATATGAAAAGGTGACATTTTAAATTCTAGTTTTTACGTTTATAGTAACCACGTGTTCAGGTATATCTTTTCTGCATTTTGTGTGTCATGTTATGGTGGATGACACAGAAGAGTGGCAAAACAAAGGGGACAAGAGTGAAGCAACAGTTGGATTTACATACATATTTATTATCAGATAAAGATTATCTCAAAGATAAAAATAAAAGGGGTTACGAAAACATAATGTGGTATATGTTATAATACACAAAGGAAACAACAGACATTAGTTCTAAACTCATTACTGTCCCAAATGCAATTAGAAAAGGACACGTTACCAGGGTCAGAGATAGATAACTATACATGAGCAATGAAAGTAAATGTTACTTTGTTTTTTTTTTGTCTGAGAGTCTCTGCGACTGCTATCAGAAAATGTAACCGAGAAACAAAGCCTGCTAGGCTTTGAGGTCATGCTCCTAGGAGGAGTCTGACAAAACGTTTGACCACTTTAAAGGATGAGCTAAGATTTAAAAAAAAAAAGGATAAGATCTTGTTCTAAATTCCACACATGGTTGGAACGAGATTTCAGACTCTTTCATAGAACGCATTTTCTAATAAATCCAAGGGAGCCAATACAGATAATTCTGCCCCAATATACTTTCTATGTTTCTGAATAAAGATTGGGATGAGGAGCTTGACGTTATTTTTGCAATCTAGCGGTTGCTGGGGTTGTTTCGCTGAGCATCAGGAGAGAAAACGAGAATTTGATTGTTGCTTAGAATCGGCTGTCATGGTCCAGTGATAGATTGGAGACCAATAGTTTGCCAACTTTATTGTACAGCAACCGATTAAAAAAAAATGAATAAAATGAATAAAATGAATAAACTGAATAAACTGAATAAACTGAATGAGTTGCATGATACAGTAACTCTCTTCACTTCATCAAAACATGAATATTCACTGATGGAGGCGATAGAGAATTATACAAATCTCCTTCCTTTGTACATCACTTGCAAATGTTGCCAATTTAAGCTTTTAGATGTCACTAAAGTAAATATTAAAGGTCACTAAAGAAAACAAAACAAACTGATACGTACATTATTATGAGGAGCCTGTCTATGTGTTTTTGCTAATTACTTTCAGGCTATTAGACCTGTGAACATGAAATTTAATAGGGATGATCACCACCACAGAGAATTATTAAAGGGAGGGGGGGGGGTCGAAGTTCAGAAACCGGAGGGGGGGGGGGCACACTTCTTGGATACACCCTCTCACTCAATATATCTGAAGAAAACTTCAAAATTCATGCTAATTAAATTTGGAGCAAGGATTTTTTTTTGGGGAAGGCGAGACAGTATTAATAGAGAATCCGACCCAATTACCAGCAACTTCGCATTGGCAGCTTTCGGGCAGGTTACGTAAGCAGCCGAAAGATGCCGAAGCGATTAGACAATCAGCTGTCAACAAGTTTCCAACAGATCTTGAAATTGAATAAATCAAGAAAAATTTGTCAAATTAAATGTAGAAAACATGAGTACATGCGCAGGTTGACACCAAGGAACACGATTACGGACAAATTTGCATGGAGATGCATTAATACGAAATGCAGAGCATTGACACTGATAAGGAATGACACGTTTTTTTGCAATCAAAAATGGAGCTGGCTAAAATACTGAAGCTGATATACCTATGGTCCCAAGAAATGGTAACCGTCAAAGATTTGCGGCAACAATGCCGCATTCGCTCCCAAACACGCTAACCGACTGGAAAAATTTTCTGCAGGAAGTCTGCGATCAACCCTTTAAGAAACCCTCATCATATCGGAGGCCCAGGGCATACGGTTGAGATAGACTCGTCTATGTTCAACCGTAGAAAACAACATTGGCAGGGTTCTCCAGCCGCCGCTCTGGGTCTTTGGAGGATATGACCACCATAGAGAAGGAGGGTTTCCTGGTGACAGTGCCCAACAGGAACACCGAAACACTTTCCCATACTCAAAATATTCGTCTTGCCTGGGACCACAGTTATATCGGACTGTTGGAAAGCGTACAGCAAGTTAGAAGAGGTGTACAAACACCTGACAGTCAACCACAGCAAAAATTTTGTGGACCTGATAACAAGGGTTACTACTAATCATGTCGAGAGAATGTGGAAGGAAGCAAAACTAATAAACAAGTAAGAGTGCGGTACGAGCAGGGACCTCATCGAGAGCTATCAACGCAAATTAATGTGAAGACAGAAGTTCCCAAGCAAGACCAGTTGTTTATTTTTATTTTGTTCGTCTAAGAAAAAAAAAATTATTTGAAACTTGTATTGGGGAAAAAAAATTATTTGAAACTTGTATTGGGGAAAAAAAAATTATTTGAAACTTGTATTGGGGAAAAAAAAATTTGAAACTTGTATTGGGGAAAAAAAAATTATTTGAAACTTGTATTGGGGAAAAAAAAATTATTTGAAACTTGTATTGGGGAAAAAAAAATTATTTGAAACTTGTATTGGGGAAAAAAAAATTATTTGAAACTTGTATTGGGGAAAAAAAAATTATTTGAAACTTGTATTGGGGAAAAAAAAATTATTTGAAACTTGTATTGGGGAAAAAAAAATTATTTGAAACTTGTATTGGGGAAAAAAAAATTATTTGAAACTTGTATTGGGGAAAAAAAAATTATTTGAAACTTGTATTGGGAAAAAAAAATTATTTGAAACTTGTATTGGGAAAAAAAAATTATTTGAAACTTGTATTGGGAAAAAAAAATTATTTGAAACTTGTATTGGGAAAAAAAAATTATTTGAAACTTGTATTGGGAAAAAAAAATTATTTGAAACTTGTATCGGGAAAAAAAAACCCGATGACGTAGCAATGTTTTGAATTTATCATCTGTCAGTCTTTACGTAGACTTTTTCCGGCTGCTTACCGAAGCAAAGTTGCCAGAAATTGGGTCCGATTTTGTATCAGTATAGGGGAGACAGCGTTATATATTTCTTTTCCTTATGAACAAGTCCATAGAGAATACCACAACTGCAAGTGTTTAGCTTTAATTTTAATGAAACTTAGATTACAGGAAAGTTATAATAATGTACAGATTCTGAAAATGTAAGCAAATATTTTAACATACTTTTAATGGGAATTTACCAAATTAAACAATGAAAATCAATTTTCAGTTTTCTTTGTAGCTGTATATTTTAAATGCTTTAAAGTATTTTGCTGTTTCACTTTGCACGTATTCAAGTGGCCAAGAATATCTAAGTATTATAAAATATATGAATTATGCACATGTCCTGCGACAACTACTCCCGATACTCATAAGTTACCCGTTTCCTGTTATCTATTAATCAAACAAAAACTTACAAAACATGTTGATAAAACAACATTAGCAACTGTGTGACAGACAAGATGTATCATTATGTTTCAAAATACAGGTTTACATACTTGGAATAATTGAGGATTAGATAAAAAAAAAAAAAAGGAAAAAAAAAGAAAAGGAAAATTACATATTTTGAAAGTAACATAACACACAAATATATAATAATAATAAAGTAAACTTGTTTTATCTTTATTATTATTGTTGTTATAAAGGTCTTAAAAGATATTGAACCCTGTACAAAGTCTGCCGTCTTGATTTGGCTCAGGTTCGGAATCATAGCACATCACACAATAATTCCCGAGTCTGACATATAGATGGTATCACTAATAAAAATCCATAATTTTTTATAAAGTACTAACCTTCAAATGGCAGGTGTCAAAATTTGAGCCCAATCGGATTATTAGTTTGCAAATTACAGTTATTTAAGTGAAGCTACTGTTACAAATTTTCAAAACAATGGAAAAATCTGGATTTCGTTTGTTGATAAAGCATTGTTTTCTGATCGGAAAAAGTACTGTTCAAGAAAAGCAATGGCTTGATAAGTGTTATTCGGATTTTGCTCCATCAGAAACGACAGTCACCCAAATTCATCAGTTGTCCCAGAAAACATAAAAAAAGTCCCAACTTGTTTTGGTCAGTCATAAATTGAAATTGCAGTAGATAGAACAGTAGTTAAAGATATCAAGGCGGTGTATTCACCATTTTGAATGAACATTTGCCAATGAGAAAGCTAGGTTCAAAGTGGGTGCCGCGTTTGCTCACAGTCAATAAAAAAAAAAACAAAAAAAAACAGTGCGTCGACGATTCAGAGCATTGTTAGCAAACGTTTCACTTCAACACAAAAAATTTTTTGCATCAATATGTGACAATTGATGACACATGAATCCACCACCTCACTCTGGAGTCAAATCATCAGTCAGATGAGTCGACAGAAGCAGATGAAAGCTATCCAAAGCGATCAAACTTACAAACATCAGCAGGCGAGGTTTTGGCCTCTGTATTTTGGGATGCACAAGCTATTTTATTCATTGATTATCTTGAGACAGGAAGTACCATTAATAGTGAATGTTACGTAGCATTATTGGTGCATTTGAAAGAAATCGCCAAAAACCACCACAAATGAAGAAAAAAGTGCTTTCACCAAGACAATGCACCATGTCACAAGTCGATCGCAAAACTACATGAATTGCACTTCAAATCGCTTCCGCACCCACAATATTTTCTAGATCTGGCTCCCAAAAACTACTGACTGTTTATAGACCACAAAAGAATGCTCCAGTGAAATATTCGGCTCCAATGAAGAAGTTATGTTGGAAACCGAGGTGTATTTTGAGGCCAAAGACAAATCTTTCTACAAAAAAGGCATTTAATTGTTAAAGAAACGTTGAATCAGTCTCCTCCTATGGCGATACACTATGTCGATAAATAAAGTCGAATTTTGCCTAAAAATTATTGTTTTAGTTAGGTCCGGGACTTATTGAGTGATGCATTATTTAAATGACCGTTTTGGAGAGATTAATTTTTATGTTTTCAAATATAATTTTTTAAAGTTATGACTCACCCTACAGATCCAACATTACACCGGGTTTCATTCGTACAAGAAGCAATCGTTAGATGTTGTTTCTGGTGTGGTTAGTTCTTATTTCAAAGCAATAATTCAAGACACTCCACATGTAAGGACGTGATCTAATATTGCTATATCTTGTTCGTTTAAAAAATCATTTATAATGTGTGTGTGAGTGAGTGAGTGTGTGTGTACAACTTTTAGACGATTAGCTAGCACAAAGACTTGATCAATAGAATTGAACCATTGTAGTGGGAACTGAATAAACAGATTTTCTAAAGGAAAACACGCAATCTCCAAGAAGTTTAAGATTATTACCAAGAAGAATGAGAAAAAATACCCGGACAATGTTCCATTCAATTTCACATCGAATCGAGCCATTTATTTGCGTTTAAAGGCAATAACACTAAATACTAACATTTTATTTTGACGTTTTGGTACTTATAAATATCACTTTCTTCAAAAAGACAAAAACATTTTTAAGTCAAAAAAAAAAGACGAGAAAAGTGACATTTTCTGCATGGCTTTTTTACTTGCAACATCACTATGCTGCATCATCATCTCCCAGCTAATGGTAAACATAATGGCTTAGATACAATAAGATCGGTATTGTATTATGGTATTAAATGACAAAAGCACTTTTATATAAAATTTAAAAAATTAAAAATTAAAAAAAAACCCAAAAAAAAACAGAAACCACCACTTTATCAAGGCCGAGGCCACCCGTGGACAAGTGTTAATGTGATTTCTATTTATCCCCCTCCAGGAGATTAGACACAAGTGTCATGTGGGTTTGATGGAAGCGTTTTTCAGTGGAATGACTTGGATTTGAACCTGGCACACCCAGGTTCTCAGTCTGCATCGATACCAACTAAGCCACTGTGCCATCCCCATGTAAGACAGACAAACTTGAAAATCATCCATCCATATGCGGTAACTTTACCCCTGAAGATCATAAAATGTACTGAGAAAAATATACTGCTAATGGGGGGGGGGGGAGAACTAAAAGTAATACAAGCAATTACTTTACCAAGATGATAGCATGCAAAACTGTTTTAATTGTCACAGAAAACAGTAATTAATATAGCGTGCTCCATCTTTAACAATCTCGTGGTAAACTCTCAGACCCCTTAAACTGATCTAAGTTCTGTCTTAATCAACAACTTAATTCCATGCTTGGCTAATTGAAGAAGTTATTAGAGCATAGCATGTACACTTTTCGGTAACCATCAAGGCTTTTCTTACTTCAAGGATCACTGATAACCCTTTTTTAGCAGTAGTAAAATTTAACATTTGGATGACCGACTCTTTGATGTTGTTCAAGACTGAATAAATCTGACCTTAGTAACCGCTGCTCACAATGCAAATATATCGCTACAATTCAACTCCATGTTATTTCAAGTATATAGTTATGAAGACTCAGAAAACTTATAAATATTTAAAAAAAAAAACACATGTATCAGAACTAGGAACAAAAGGAGACGAAAATAACAGGATAATTGGAAGCACCGAACCGGATGTTAGATGGGGAATCACCAGCAGATCAACGCAAAAACAGTGAAGATACCAGTAGTGAACAAGCCAAAATTTGACTACTTATATTACACTCATGCCACACAACTTATTGAATGGCTGGTGAAATACTCATCTGCATAGCC
>OY744539.1:66636810-66711810 GCA_963556195.1 Sepiola atlantica | reverse complement strand
TCCCCCCCCCCAAAAAAAAATTATTTTCAGAGTCAGGTACTCACATGAGGGACCACGTGAAGATTGCCAACATCCAAGAAGTTAAAATAGTGCTATTGATACAACAGCACTTAAACATGGCACACAGAGTTGTCAGACTGTGCCAGTATGTACTTCACCACTACCATCACACATGAGGTTCCATACACTTGATCAGCTACCGACGCAGATTCTTCCAGGATTAAATATACTTATCCTTTTTCTCAGAAACCTGTCTCAAAGAGAGCATCTGAAAGTTGTTTAGAATGGTGATACCACTGGAGCAAGTGATAGTGTAATTGCAAAAGTTAGAAGTAGAGTAAATTCAAGGAACTTCTGTCATTACTAACCAGCAGAGCATTACCACCGTCAACCAAGGAAAGGAGCCTATCAGGTATATGTATGAAGTGTGATGCTGTATAGAAGTGAAACCTGGCCAGTGAGGGTTGAGGGCATGTGTTGCATAGAGAGAAATCAAGGGAGGCGCGATAGCGCTCTATCCCTTAATAGACTTCAAAAACGACCTATGCTAGAAATCTCATTTCTTTGATCAGTCATAACTCAAAAACCAATAAACAAAATTAGTTAAAACTTTGCACAAAATTTTCATTTGATAGGTTCTATAAGTGTGTAGAATTTCAGCATCATTAGTCAAGGCAACCCAGAAATCCAGAAAGGTCAGGAGTGATTTTGTGTTATCCGTGTGTACGTATGTGTGTGCCACCCTGTATCTCAACTATTTGATGGATTCAGTTAATTTTTGGCAGAGATAGAGGTTCTAGGGTCTAGTTGATGGCATTTTAATTTCAGTTTACCATATACCTTAGTTTTCCAGAAAATTCAAAACAAACTTTAAAATTACCAATGTCTTGAGGCATAGCCTTTACAAAAGTAGTGACATTCCATGAAAAATGCCAGTATACTGAAATCATATGCCCTTAATAGGGTCAAGATGAAAATTCATATACACTAAATGTACAAAAATCAAGGAAATTCCCAAATTTGTACACTTTTATTGTCATTAAGGGTATGACTACATATCAACCAAACCATTTCATTATCACATCACTACAGTATAAATCTCTATGCATGAGTGGATGAATTGTGTGAGGTGCGCTGAAGAAAAATTCCTACAAGTAAAATACATAGCCCTGTTGTGCTCGCATACCCTTAATGACAATAAAAGTGTAAAAATTTGGGAATTTCCTTGCTTTTGTACATTTAGTGTATATGAATTTTCATCTTAACCCTATTAAGGGCATATGATTTCAGTATACTGGCATTTATCATGGAATAATATAATGATATGATGGATGTGTAACGTGAGTCTTAAAGACAGGCTTGTTCTGATGAACTCAGAAGATTAAATTTGGACAGTATAGAGAGGTATGTGCGGAACAGAAGATTTTTATGGTATGGCCACATTGAAAGAATGGATGGAAGTTTTTGGGTTAGAAGATGTAAAACAGTTAAGGAAAACTACCAATCAATCCTAGTATTCACTACTGCAACCAAATCTAATATCATCAAGACCCCTGCAATCATTTAAAACCCAATGATAGCAGTCACAATATCACCAATAACTATAACGTTATTATAACAATTATACTCAAAACTAGCAACAGTGTCACTGATCACCATAATGAAGACACTAACAGCCCCCGCCAATAGTGATAACGGTAGCTGTGCTACCAATGACAACAACAATTACAATAATAATAGTAATTGTCATATATATATATATATATATATATATATATAATTATAAATATTTGTTTTTATCTATATACGTATACGTTTCATTCTTACATGAGCCGTTCAGTTCACAAGGGAAGGCTAAGGAAAACATAGGAGGAAGTAATAAGGACGGACTTGAGAGAAAGATTGATAAATAAAAGACCCAGCCAGAGATAGGTTCATTTGGAAGTCAATTTTTCTTAAAGCCATCCAACGGATGCCAGCATGTAAAAATGGGCATTAAACCGAATATGATGGTAATAATGGCGATTTACATATACGTTGTGTATTACAACTTTATACGTTGTGTATTACAACTTTATATTCTCTCATAATAAGACGCATATTATATAGAGGATAACGTCTATTTTGGATTTTAATCCGCAATCCGTTGACAACATTGATTTTTTGCATGGAGGGCCTTGTGAAGGTGTCGTCATCCTCCCATATGATATTCTCAAATGGTCACCCATTCAGTACTGACCAGGCTCAACGTCGCTTAACTTCGGTGATCACACAAGAACCAGTGTGTTAATATGATTATAGCTTGATTGTAATGAAATTTAAACAATAGGTCGATAACACAAAAGTATCGATTCTCAAAATTGTGCCAAATTTCTATCATTTTAGGATTCTAAATTAAAATGTTTTTAAGCTCATAACTTCAGTAATGTAAGCTTTATTTTCAGTTTTAACCACAGCACTTTTTTTTTTCTTTTTTTTTTTAATTGCTTTAAAGTATTTTGTATTTCGACAACTTGCAATTATTAAAAGGTTCCAAGAAGAGTCTCTGTGTTACAAACACATCCAAGGCGGAGCATTCTAGAGCTTATACAGGTGCAACAGATTTTCCGGCACTCTTGGTACTAGAGCCTTGCCAAATTAATATTTTTGCCAGACCATCTGATTTCACAATAGTAATTCACCAACATAACCATAACACACGAATTATACACCTACCAATGTTATGATAGGGAGAAACCTCTATCGTATCATTCGGTCTCTTTTGCCACGACTACTAGAAGGCGGCGGCGTACGCGAATGAACAGAGACAACGGCACGCTTCTTTCTTTGATTTCTTTCCTTCTAGCAGCCAATACCGGATTTAAGGTGTACACACTTTCCCCTACTCGAATCAAAAGTGCGGCCCCGGAAACAGGATATCATACAACCATAGAGAAAAATAAGAGCAGCTATAATGGTAGAGTATCCTAATTCCCGGGCCAAACAATGTGCAACACTTTTAAAGGACTTTTAATAAGTTAGAAAAGATTCTGAAGTATTCGCCTCAAACAAGAGACCTCTTAGGAACAATTTGGACTTGCTTGCTAACCGAACCCGAAAGACGAATTCATCTTTTTGTCTACTAACGCAGAACTAATACAAGGACCAACAGGTGATTGTCATATCCCAGAGTTAAATAAAAACACTTCTATCATCTCTATGTTCACATATTGAATAAAGGACTGTTTCCCATACATACACCACATCATACCTTCTCATTTAAACAATAATACGTCTATCTCCTATGTAACTCTTCACGGACCTGTTTTTGAAATAAAAATTTCTTTGCTTTTATACATCTTTGTGTTTCCTTCACTGTGCATCGTGTTTAGTAGTTTTTTTGTTTTTTTGTTTATCTGTTCCCACCGGACAGACAAGTCATCTAGCCAACAAAACATTGTGTCTAGACTGAGAAAGTTATAAAAAGGGTCAAAAATATAAAATATTTTTAGTCACGAACCTAGGTCGTGCCATAAGGTCTCGCTACAAACCGTAACTTTTTCTTTGATGGAATTAGACCAGTGTTTATGTTTAACGTCAAGGCTGCCACTTGAATTTGCCTGTGAAGCCATAACTACGGTTACATTTAAGCAAAATAAGATAATCAAAATAAAAGGGAGACTACCACCAGCAGGTGCAGTGTGGAAACACATTTATGGTGTGCTATCTACAGAGCCATTTGTTAGCTGCTAGTAAACTAGTCTGATGGCAGTGGGATTATGAAGTTCCTTGTGATTTTGGGGGATTAAAAAAGGTGTGTGAAACTATCAATGGCAGGAAAATCAGTGTTGCACTTGTACTAGATTTGTGTTGTCTCCAGGGATGCAAGTGAAAACAGAATCAAACGGAGTAAAAAGTTTGAAGAAATCCAATGATTGTTGATATTCATTTTGTATTAGGTTTTTTACAATAATATCACATAAACCGCTAAGACAAAGTTTAATTTTATTTATGACTTGAACATTTTAGAAATTAAAATACAAGAATAAAAATATGGGGTTCGGGGCTGATAGAGTACAGAAGAAGATCTTCATTTTTTCCTAAGCAATGTTGGTTGTGCCAGTTAGTTTTAGATAAACACTAAACTCAAAAGCAATGTCAAAGATCGAGGACACGTTCTGACAAAACGTTGTTTTGAGATCTTCTACACAGGACATGAGATGGCAGAAAAACAAATCTGTCAGATCCGCTGAGGGAGGAGAGAGGGGTATTGTTAAATAGACAATTTCATTTGAAACAATGTTTTCTGTTGGTTTGGAAGAGGAGTAAAAAAAAAAAAAAAAAAAGAAAGAAAAAATAGATGGTTCTTTGCAATAACTACCATGTAAAAAAAAATTATTTTTAAAAACTCCTCATTAGTTTTTAAATAATTCCTATTTACTTGCCTCCCCACGAGAGCAGAACTAGAACACAAGGTCGGTTTTTAATGTGGGAAAATTCCAGCTCCCCAATAAGGAGCACTCTCATTTGTGACAAAAATTGAAACTGCTCCACTCGAGAAGAGTCTCTTCCTCACCGTCAACACAGAACAAATGAGGTGTAGTACCAGGACAGATACTACACTTTGATCTCAGCCAAAAGGCTAAGACTCACCGTCAAACTCTCAGTGCATCTTGATGACAAGTATTTCTTAATCTTAAATTTTATTTCAATTTTTACTGATGCGCGTCCGCATCATACGAAACGCTTGCTATTTTGATGTTTTTGATACTTTGCGAACATTATTTCTAATGCTTTGTGTACTTCTTCATTTAATGTGTCTCTTCCACATCATATGTGGGTTGCACGTTAGCCATTGCGGCACAAAGTGACTTTCTTCATGAAACTATCATTGGTTTCGATGTGTCATTGCATAAGTTCACCTTTGACCGAGTCCACTCAAGTCTTTCTCGGCCTGCCTTTTTCTCGCTCAATTGGGATGCGTGTACATCTGTTTATCCAAGCAGAGCTTCGTCCAACATGTCTATACCACTGTAGGCGGTGGCAACGTAAAGCCGACTCCAGTCTGAGCACCTTCAGGCATAATAGCAGGGAGTTAGAACTAACTGCCATCAAGACGCACACCACAAATCTACTGAACCATAGCCATACCATTCCTCTGCATCCTCAAAAAGCTGGTGGGAGCACAGGATTCATTTGCATGTGACATGGCATTATGGACAATGCCGTTATAAACTCAACCCCCAGTAATAAGTGAAAGTGAACGACGGGTTAAGATGGGAAGAAGTAAACTTGCCCACTGCAATCCGTACATGCAAGATTGAACATAATTCACAGCACAGATCCTATCACCAAAATAGCAAAATGAGTCCACAACTTCCAACCTAAACGTCAAATATAATGAGCTGTAGTCTGATACAGACACAAACAACATGGCGACGCAAATGATATCATGTAGTAAATAAAATTTTAAGTACAATAAAATAAAAACTATTTGTTACCGAAATTTGCCAACACGAAATTTACTATTTAGAAAATACGAAACTTTTCAAAAAAATATCTTTCGCCTTACTTCAATATTATCTATAAGAAGAATATAGAAGTAAAGAGACTTGTTCTTTTTAGTTATGCAATTTCTTAACATATCATAATTCAAGAAGTTTTAAATTGATTCGAAGTGGAACAAATAGTGATAGCGGTTGTAACCCAATGTGTCACGGGTAGTCTAGTAGTATACAAACTTGGTGTTGTCAAGAGAACTTCACAAACTGGAAAGTTCGGAGAAATTTTTTGTTTTTCAGCGTCCTGAATTTTTTTTTTTTTTTTTTTTTTTTAAATTTCTAACTTCAAGCATTTGCTTTCTTACAATGAATATATAAACAGACACAAATATCTTCGGCACACGAGTTATGTTTTAAACTCAAATTTCGACATCTTAAGCCACGCGGCTACTATCAACAACCCAATAAATCAGCGAAGGATTAAACCTGTTAAAGGCAGCAGTCGTCAGAGTGTTCAACTGCTGAAGGAACATTCATATATTATATATATATATATATATATATAGGAACGTATATATATTCGTCGAACACTCTAGACAGCCTTTCTATATGTGCCTGTTTGCCATAAATAGAACTTAAATTTCTTTTCTTGATGTGGTAATGTCTCGTGGCCGTTTAGTTATGTTGCTTCGTTTCGGAGTCTAGGGTGATTTTGTAAGCGGGTTCGAATCTTGCGACCATGTGAGATTATTATTCCCTACACTGATGAGAGCGAAAGCTTGAAACGCTGACGTATGTAGGTAACAATTATTTAATATTATTTACTTAAAATTTATAATATATATATATATATATATATATATATAAGTTCACTCCACATTTCTTGCTTTTCATGAAAATTTGATCCGATGTCTACTCACATAAGAAATGGTTTTAACCTTATTTTAAAACTTTAATTACCATCAGAAATGACCAGGCTCAACTTAGATGATCTTCATAAATCCAAAAAAAAATTGAAGCCCAGAAATTACCCTAGTTTTATGATAACATGAGGTTATGTTTTCATGCCAGACACTAACACTGCGAGGACGATGTCTAAAAGATATGTATACACAGAAGTAAATATGAATTTAACTTATGGCTATAGGAAAGCAAATGCTCTAAGTTGAGATCTGAATTCCGTATTACCATTTTTTATTACCAAATTTTTCTCAGTACTTTTAATACCAAAGACTCGTTTGAGTTTGTATGCTACAATTTTCATTCAAAAATTATTGTACCATCAACACAAAAGAGTGATAAAAATTAAGACTTAAAAACGATATAATTCCTGTTTATCATAAAAGAATTAACAAAAGGATTACAATTAAACAAATAGGTATCAATTAAGGCTAATCTGCGATGGAGAGATTATTTAGCTTTAACAAACATCCTCTTAACAAGATTAATTGATTTGTTGTGCTTCATTCACTTTTGGTTCATTTGCGAGGGATTAGAAAAGAGAAGACAAGTAAAAATTACAATGAATCACAATGTTGAAAACACTCACGAGCATTATCATCCTAAACAATTTACAGTCCGTCTCAAGTTATTATGCAAATCACAAACGTCAATGACTCAAAAAGTCTTGAACCAATCTTTGTCAAATTAAACTAGTCTATTTCTACACTTCCTAAAATCTCTAACTAAATGTAGTTGAGTTTCACAAAGATAATCGAATACTAAAGAGAGCGGCAGACGGGAAGGACATGGAGGAACGCTGACTTCCGGTGAAAAAAGCTTGAAGAAAGTGTGTATGGATGCCTGAAAGTGATAGAACAATTTTTTTATTCATATTAATTTCAGACTTTCCTTTTTGTCATTAATTTCAGACTTTTCTTTCATCATAATCTAATAATTAACATAATACAGACTATTTGAAAAATAATTTATTTTTATTTGATTGTTTTCAAAACATTTTTTTTAATAATAGTGAAAACCTTTTTTCTTGGAAATGGAGTAACTTTCGGAATCAAACTTTTTTTCTTAGAAATGGAAATGCCCTTACCCTAAAAACATTATTTTCACTAAATATTTCCAAAAAAACATTAAATTAAAAAGAAAAACACATTCGTTGCTCAAAAACATTATTTCTTGAAAAAAAATAAATAAATAAAAATAAAAAGATTATTCCTTTATGTTTATTTTCTTCAATGAAAATTTTTTTTAAGTTTTGAAAACAATCAAATAAATTATTTTTCAAATAGTCTGTATCATGTTACTTATTAGAATATGATGAAAGAAAAGTCTGAAATTAATATGAAAAAAAGAAAAGTCTTAAATTAATATGAATAAAAAAAATTAAAAAATTGTATCACTTTCAGGCATCCATACACACTTTCTTCAACCTTTTTCCACCGGAAGCCAGCGTTCCTCCATGTCCTTCCCGTCTGCCAAGAGAGCTGCTGAAAGTCTAGGTAATTTGAGCGAAGACGCAAAGGAAAGACTTTAAGAACTTGTCTCCTCATGGTGAACATAAACAGAGTTACAGTGAAGCAACAATGTTTGATCAGCACTCAGATCTTTGAATAGACTGGAATTAAGCAAGCCGAATAGAATACTTTACAAAATGGAATCTGTCAATAAATCTGAGGCAAAGTTGTTAGCCAAGCAAATATTTTGAAGTGTCAACATTGGGTCAAGAAATACATGGAAATTGACTTTCATAAGGTAAATTTCATGGGCGAATCGCAGGTTACGAGCCAAAATTTTTTATCTAGATACCAAGATTTGTAGTTGGAAGTCTGAGAAGGAGTCAGAATCAGATTCGTAAGAATGTTAGAAGTTGGCATCAGACTTTGAATCCAACTGATTATTACTAAATATTGAAAAACTTTAAAATAAATTGGAGTCTAATATTTTGGATTTGTCAGAGTCAGAATTTTTGGACTCCTAATAGTCTGACCTTATACCTTCCGACTCTGCAATGCAGATGTGTGTGTGTGTGTGGGGGGAGTATAAGCAATGAGGCAGTCATAATGATATTGGAATTGTCGACCAAACCATTATTGGATCATTCAGAATGGATAAAATTGCTAAATATTGTAATTTCATGAAGGATGCTTTCCTTTTCTGGGACTATAATGTTTACATTTAGTAAAACGTTATCTCAGATTTTTAAATATTTATTTTTTAATTCTTAAACCTCGAGTTCGGTTTGAGTCGTCGGTTTTATGAAATACTAGCTATATCAACCCAGTGTTGCCCGGTAGTGTTGCAATTTGTTTGGGTTTTCTTTTTCTAAACTATCCCACTTTTTTTTTCAAAAATATTTTTGTTCCAATCAAAGGAAAGTAACTATATAGAATACAGAGTTACATCCTTTTTATTTTAAAATAGCGGTCATTTGAAAATAATTCCCACCTGGATAAAGTATTTTCTGGAAGGAATTAAATCGAATTACATTTTATTCTTTTTAACACATGCTGCAACAATCCACCAGAAAAACTGATGAAACAGAATGAAATATTGATTTTGTAGGAAGAAAGCAATTGATGACAAAGAGACGATAAATAGACAGAGTTCACTTTAGATACTAAATCAACACCTTTTGGATCAATTAATGCAAAAACAAAACGTATTGTCACTGATTGATTGGATACTATTAGTTGAACATAGATCATAACAGATATTGCGCATAATTAAACCAAATAGATCTGATAGGATTTGAAGTAGGCATATTCACTTCCATGGTTTGCGACAGTATCCATTAAGCCAATTAGCCCTCCCCAAAACATTGTAAATTATTGTCCGGGTTTTAATAATAATGCTATTGTAATTATAAACCAATCCTTTTTACAAAAAAAAAAGGAAAGGATGAAATTAAGAAAATTAACGGTCATGTGACCAATGTCTTCAACTAGGTCCGCCAAGAACAGATTTATCATGGGAGCCAATCACGTCCCCATAAATAGAATTAACAGAGACACAAATTAGTTTTTTGTCTTATCAAAGAGTAAGCATGGCACTCCGCTCCTTAAAGTTTTGTTTTTTTTCCTATATACTTCAATAACATAAAATACATGCTAACATATACTTTAGATCTGGGATCGAGCTATATTTACTTATTTAAAAAAAAATCTGTTTTTAATTATCTGAAAAATTATCCACTTCTGTCTGAGCTAAATATGCATTTCTTCCAACCTCTCTTCATGCGTTGATTCAACCACTTATTTCTTAATGTTCCTGTGAGAACTAAGAGAAAGAGTGACTCTTCAGCATTGAGATCAAATTTTCATACATGCATCTGTACACACCACACACATATGTAAATTAGATGGTAAAATAATAAGCCTCTTTACTTCTATATCAGAATAAATAATAGGGATAATACAGAGATAAGAGATTTATTATTATTAGTTATGCAAGAAGAATGTCTTAAAAGACATGTCACAGTTTGTGAATGTTCGAATGAAATCAAAGTATAATAAATAGTTGTTGTGACCCAACGCACCACGAACACGTCTAGTATATAAATAAACTAGTACCCGTCTATGCCGAATTTCTCAACTTTTATTTTACAGCCACGATTAGAAATTAAGAACATCTATTAAATATTTTTCATTGATAAAAACAAAAAAAAATATTCAGGTTTATAGTGACTGATATCGGCTAAGAAATAAGTGGAAATTTAGAGTAAAAAACAAAAAAAAACAAAAAAACAAAAAACAAAAAAAAACAGTCGTCTAGTGTGAGAGATGAACACACGATGGCATAAATTAAAACTGATGCCGAATGTTTCATCCATTTATCCAAAAAGTCATTGATCTAACGAAAATATTTTGTCTTTTACCTACTTAAATTAGTTCGGCATAAGGATTTTTTTACCTCTCAGCACAGATCTAAAACAGTTCAATTGTCAAAAATACACAAATATAAAATACAAAATTCTTATCAAAGTAAAAAAAATATATTCGTAGACTTTTATCAAATATTCTTTTTTTCATTTTTGATTTAATTTACTCTACATCAAATACGTATGATTGATGTGAAAAGTAGTTGTTCGGTCGGCTAAAAGGGAATGCTAAAAATGTCGGAATATTTGTTTCTAAATATTATTTTTACCTAATTTTAATCTTGAATAACGAGCTAAATAGTTCGAGAACTTCTGACATGGATAAGGACATCGGATCAAAGATGCCGATTCCAAATTTGCAGTTAGTTTAGCTTTTAGATCAAACGTTTTACTGATGCAACACAGACAACTTTACTCACACGTGTGTGTGTGTGTGTGTGTGTGTGTGTGTGTGTGTGTGTGTGCGTGTGCGTGCAGAAAACAAAACAATGCGATATAATTAATAAAAAGTGTGTATGAACTGATTGAGAGAGAATAATGTAAATGAGAAAATATGAGAATCAACATTGATCTACACAACGCATCAGTATTTTCACATTCCACTTGTTTTAAATACAAAAAAGCTTAAAAACCGATTAACAAAGAGGCCATTACAGATTATAAAATGCACACTGAATCACGTTCCTTGTTTGATATCCACAAAAGAATATCACTGACGATTTCAGTCTTAGCCCTCCAGCAGTGACCAGCAAATCTGGTTCTTCTCCCTCTGATTAAGGTGTGAGGGAGGTGTTCATAAAGTTGCTCCTTTGTAGGGTGCTGTCCCCGGAAGAGGTCAAGAGCAGCTCTTAGCATTCTTGTGTAAGCACCAACAGAGGCATAAACAAATCTATTACAAATGGAGATTTGGAATTTATCTGCAGTCGTAACTATAGTATTACTACTATATTTGAAACCGAAACTATATTACTATACTTCAATGCTCAATTCGGGAGGGGGTTAGTGCAATATCTGTTCTGTTGTCATGACACCATCCTCCCAAGCATTACCTTCTTTCTTTTGGGGGGGGGGGGGAGAAGGTTGTATATGTTCGTTCGTCATATATACTAGCAAAAACAAGCAACCGGAGGGAGCATATTTTTACTAGTAATAAAGTAATAATAATAATAATTAATGCCCGAATGGAAGAGTCAAGCGACTTAGAATAAATTTTCTTCCAACAGACTCAAGTTGCATTGGCCAGAAGAGGTTTTCTATTACAGTTTGGTTTGTCTGTTTTAAAGACTATTAAAAGGTTCATTACATATGATTAATTGAACACAAGTTGTTATTTTTACCCATACCTGGAGGGAAAGTATGGGTTCATAAGTTCCTAACAGTATTAGTGTGTGAATGATCATGACAAAATAACAAATTCCATAGGCTGCAACAATATCTATTACGCAGGATGCCGGTTTTGAACCAGGTTCATCTGCAGATGGATTTGAGGTCAAAATAAAAATGAAAGAACAAAGAATTATTTTGGAAAGAAAACATTCCTTGTCCATGACGTCAGTAGGTTGAAAAACATGACTAACAAAATCATGGTATTGTCCAAGAAAGCTGATCGGGAATCGGGTCACAGGCATTACAACAAAACTGAAGTTGGTTGACAAACCAAAATTTGTTAACAAGGTTCCTGTTGGGTGCCCAAAAGAGAGAAGAATCTGACATAAAACAGAAGAAAGTCTGTGTGACACAACCGACACAGGTTAGTTAAATTAATTTACAAATAAACAAAGAACTAAAGGTGGTAAAAGTGAAATGGTGCACTTGATGGCGGCTGTTCTGAATTCATAACTGTAAGCCGCCATCAAATAGATGGTTTCTCTTTGACAGAATGGTCACAATTAAAATAAATTAAACTAAATTTTTTTTTTTTTTTTTTTTTAAATCAAAAATTTTTTTCAGGTAAAATTTTATAATTAAAATTCATTAATATTTTCTGGTATTAATTTTCTTAATGAAAATTAAATATCAAGTAAAAATGGAATTTTGACTGAAAACCATCGAATGAGTGAAATTTTTCTTTTTTCATCTATATTAGTTTTGAAACGGTCTAAATTAAACTTAAAACTTTGTTTATGACCGTTTGGTAAAAGAGAAACGGTCTGCTTGATGGCGGCTTACGGTTATTAATTCAGAATAGCTGCCATGAAGTGCACTGTTTCATGTTTAGCATAAAAGAAAGTGAATTAGATTATTTCCCTTGCATCCGACACTTGGGATAAACCAGACAAACAATAAAATTTGGGTTTCATCGTATCACAAAGCATGCACACCTTGTCTAATACAGCTAAAACAACCAATTCCTTTCTGTTGACCATGCAATCATGGTTAAGATATTTTAAATTGAACAAAAGAGATATTTTAAGACATGACCAACAGCAGTTCATTCACTCAACAGGAAAAAAAATGGGGCTAGATAGGTAATCACCATCATATTCGTTTAACATCTGTTTTACATACTGGCATGTGTTGGACAGCTTTTAGAAATTGATTTCCAAACTAATTTTTCTTTTTTTTATGGGAGATCGCTCCAGACTAGGCATGAAGCCAGTTAATGTAAGGAGCTAACAAAAACGAAAGATCACTATCGCAAAGACAGAGGATGTCTATTGGCCTTAGTCTTTAAAAGACCAAGGCTATACGTCAGGAGGAAGAGATTTCCACAAGCCTGTAGCTCTTGGAAAGAAGCTACTTGAATAGGAAGCTGTATTACAATGAGGTATCAAAACAGCGAATTGATGGAAACCACTAGGCCAATGAGCTGGAAAAAAAAGCAGGGAATAGATCACATAACTCTGAAGAACACATGCCATAATAGTATTTATAAAAAAACACAGACTAGCCACATCACGTCGGTTGAACAATCCAATTACAAATACGTTTCTACATCTAATCATAAATCCTCAAATGGGTCAGAGATTCAGCAACTCAAATATGATATACATACATAGTCTGATAATAGATTTGTAAAGATAGAGAATAGACTCGGGTGTGAGAAAGTATTTGGAGAACCGACTTTACAAGAAGCAGAAAAAGCAACAGATCTAATATACGAACTTCAAGAAATGGTTTGATGAGAAAAAGACCAAGAAGTTTCATAGTCGATTTCTCAAGAGCAAAGCCATCCATGAGAATCTCCGGAAGAAAAGGTACATGCCTATGATTGAAAGACAGTCTTAACAGGATTGAACAAAACAAGCCATTTTGTATCCCAATCCACAACCGAACCCAGGTCAACTTTTAGATCAGCTGCATATTTCGACTGATCCAGGGAGATGGGTAAGAAGCAACATCAGAATAGAGTTGTATTATCAGCATAGATGTTAATTCTCTAGAAGATCATTTATATAGAGAAGAAACAGTGTTAAGTCTAGAATAAAGCCATAAGGAACACCAGCATTGATAGGAAAAGAGAATGAAGAGACACCGTCCAAAGTCATTTGCAAGCTTTGATCAGAAAGTAAAGACGTAATCATGTCAAGAACCTCGCCACCAATACCATAACCCTGAAGTTAGGGGAACCGAATGCCTCACACTGCCGAACACCTTCGAAAGGTCAAGTGCAATGGCCCTACCCTCTTCTGAATTATCCATAAACCGACAGATCCGCTCAGTTACAGTCAAATAATCAGCAATTAAAAGAAAACCATGAAAGCCATACTGAACATCATTAAAGAAGCCCAGACTTTCTAGAAAATGAACAAACTTACCATTGACCAACCTTTCAAAAACTTTGCTAATAACAGAAATGAGACTAACAGGGCGATACTTAGTTGGGTCAGACCGATCACCAGCATTTTTAAAGATGGGTATAACAGAGGACTCCTTCCAACATAGAAAACAGGACTGAGACAAACAGAGATTGAATAATTTAGAGAGAACATAAGTTTGAGAACAACAATAATTGAATCAGGACTGGAAGCCTTAGACTGGTCAAGATCAGAAAGAAACTTAGTAACCATCTTCAGAGTGATAATGACAGAGTCAAGAGAGTAAACAGTTTTCAAGGGGGAAAAAAAAAAATCAAGAAAAACAGCATCAGAAACAAGAGAAGAATTGTCAGCAAAAAGACAAGCAAAGAGATCAGCCTTATCCTTAGAAGATGAAATAACCCGAAGACCATTAAAAAGAGGAGGAATAGCAGACTTGTCACTATTAGCAACACTATTGTAGATTCTCCAAAAATCACAAGAACCAACGTTTTGAGATTAAATAGTCACAAATCCTTTAAGAATGGCTAGACTGAGCCTCTGAGATTGCTCTCTTGCACACATTGCTAACTCTTCTGTAAGATCGTTGAAAGTCTCAGAAGCATCCCGACGATACTGATTAAAGTAATGGTTATGATAGGCAATGGCAGAAGCACAAACAGATGAAAATCAGCGAGGAGAATGCGGTTTGGTTTGAAACTTACGATGAGGAATGAAGGTGTCAATTTCAACAAGAAGTCAGTCAGTAACCTTCTGGCCAAGTTTTATTAATCCATCTTTCAGTCAAGTCCATCCTTATCACTTCCTTCCCTGTTTTTCCTTAGTCTTCTCTTGCCAACTGACCCTGTTACCTCAACTGTTTTACATCTAACAAGCACTCGTTCATTCTTTCAATGTGACAACACCAACAAAGTCCCCTGTTCTGCACACATCTCCATATACTGTTCAGATTTAAACCTCCATCTGAGGTTATCAGATCTAAGCCGTTCTTTAAGACTCACAGGAAAGGCTTATTTTTAACTCTGGTGAAAAGTTGAAAACGAAGAAGCTAATCTTTATTCTATCTAAAGTTTCATAGTAGTTGCTTGACTGAACTACAATCTCTGCTCCCCCCCCCCCCCCCCCCGTAAAACATTAACAGCAAGAACACGTTTAGCTACCACAACGACAAATAATTTTGCTTTCTATCTTATGGTACCTAAAACCAAACGGAATTTCCATGAACAGAGTTTCCTTCCAAAAACTTCCCATCTGTGAAACAATACCATGGAACTGCTTCCCTTATGAGTACTATGTAGTCATCTTTAAGTCCAATGTCAAATACTTGTCGAACCATCCTCTTAAGATATGAAATCCTGCTCTTTGCACACATCATTTCCAATCCGCTCATATATTGTTCATTAATCCAATTGACAGGTCTATCTCTTAAATCCATTCTATCATTTCCTCCAGTGTTTTCCTCACCTTTCCCCTAACAACTGACCCTGTTGACTGTTCTACATATCATCCAAGCAGCCTCGTTCATTCTTCTGCAGATAAATAAGGAAATATCTAAAATAATAACAAAGTCTATCCATACATAATATATCAACTTTATTTACGTCTTATTCAACAACCAAAAGAAAAGAGTTAAGAAATGTTCATATATGTGTGAACTTGTGAGTTTATAAACTCACAAGTTCACACATAGCTGTTGCTATATTTTAGTAGTCGATGACAGCAACTTGTGTTGTTTGGCGAGATACCAGTAATCAAGGGGCTATGGTCAGAGTTTTTTGGTCCCATTAAGAAAATTTGTAGCATTTAGTAACACTTGTGAATGACAGGTTCCTGTGCCAATTTGGGGTTCTCACACGTGACATTGAGTTTCAGTTTATATAACCAATGAGAACAGGTGCCCGGCTCCTAGAGGTGACTGTTTCCGATTCGTTAAGTCTGATATAAGCAACCATTCAAGATTGATTATTTTGATTAATTTGACCAATTAGTGTTTAAACCAAATAAACAAACATCGGACACTTCAGAAATCGCTTCTCTGGCACTTGTTTGAACAGGGTTTCCACACTCTTAATGTGACCAAACCAAAAAAGTCTTTCGTTCTGCACACATCTCCCTATACTGTCCAGATTTAATCTTTCTCTGAGGTCATCAGATCTAAGCCTGTCTTTAAGACTCACATTACACAGAGGTCATATCATTCTCATATTTATTTTCATGCAACACATGTCTTAGGTGGAAAAAAAACAACTCCCAACAAATAATATTAGTGTATAGTCAAAGAGTCATATTACAGCAAGTGTTGGATATTTCTAGTCATAGTTTACTGAGTGACTGGACACCAAGCGTGACTGGGATTTGGGGGTCGCCATCTTGGTTTTGCATCTTCATACCTAGAATCTGCTTTGGTATAAATAGATGAATTTGAACGATGTAGAATATTTATACTGTGATATTAAATTCCACAACATCAACAGCCAGTTTGTGGGTTCATAAATTTATGCGACCTTTGATTAGCAAGTCTTTATCTTGGCAACCAATGGGGACAAAGGCCCCACATGGGTATCAGCAGGACACCTCTGGCATTCACAAACCGACTTAAATGAAGACTATTTCATAATGCTCCTCTCTAACATGTGATCTTGCTTGACCAATCAGAGCCTTTTGTATTTCTCACTCCCCCAACCATAAGCTAACAAGAGTAAACTTTAATGAAGTAACCCATATTCTAAAGATTAATGTTATCTTGGATGAAAGTGCAGGTAGTGTTTGGGCTCGACATGCCATCATGGATGCCCACTTCAGCGAGGGGCAAAGAGTCGTCAAACTGCCTTTGCTCAGATTCGAACTCAGAATCTCAAGATAAAGGAGAAAAGAGAAACTTTAATAGGTTTATAAGTTTCAAAATTTCATTCTAACTTCTAAGAGCCACATGGCCGAGATGACTAAGATGTTTGTCTAAGTGCACATGTTATCTTGAGGTTCTGAGTTCAACCCGGAGAAACGGCAGCAAGATTATTTAACAAATTAACAGAATATATTTCACAAGGCCTAGAGTGCAAACAGTGTATTCCAGTAAAGAGTCAGGTTCAAAATTCCATGATAGTTCCAGAATTCAACACACGTCAACTGAAGAGGCCAGAAGATAAAACATTCCAAATGTTGTGCTAACAATCAAGATGAGGGAGCATCCAAAATTTATAAATGGAAATTTCTCATCCAAAAGAAAAAAAATACAGATAAATAGTATTTTTTTTTAAATCTCAGAATTTAATATTTCATCGATATTGTAATTGAAAGATTTAAAAAAAAAAAAAAAAAAAAAAAAAAAGTAATTGGGAAATATCAACTACAAAGAATAATTTTATAAACTGAACCTCATCACTAAAAAATTAAATTATAACATTACTAACACTTGTATATGTGACTTTTACACAACCCCCTTTCAAAGGAAGAAGTAATGCATGGAAAGATGGTATTATAACAGAACAGATACTACACTACCCACACCCTGTCACAGTATGACGTAATTACCTCTCCTTAGATTCCCCTTAGAAATAACTCTCCGGTAATAAACATAGGGAAGCCAGATTCAAGATGGCAACTCCCGTATAAGTCTACACATGTCTGTTCCGTTTCCACATACTAACAAAAGCATGTTTTACTAACAACAAATGTACAAAACATCATGAATTCTACAGCAAACTCTAACGAAGAAAACATCAGCGGAATTTTAAAAAGCCGTTTTTCATGACATAAGTGCACCATGTGCGTTTTATTAAGCATGGCAAACACTATGTTAGATTTTTACTGACCAAAATCGTGGGGGCATTCATTCCCGTTTTCAAAGTTGTTTGATTGTTATAAAAACTTTTAAAAAACAATGTCGAACAGTATGAGCGAACCATTGATGCGTTGGGAAACCTAAAATTTGGTGGAATCCATCAAATTTTTTTCAACAATGTAATTTTTATTTCTCCGTAAAAGGCATCCCGGAACACAAACCAGTTGACAGAATTCTTTTGTCATCGAGAGTAGAAGGCCTAAGACGATACAATTCGTGGTCATTTGATAACGAAGTCGACAGGAGCATCCTGCAATTATTTGGGAAAATTTTTTGGAACAGTTAGAGCCACAAACTATCGGATCGTGCGGCTTTATCTGCAAAGGAAACAAAAAACATGGACGATTTCCTAGCGTGATGCAGACTGCAAGCACAAAAATGCAAGTTCCGAGACACGAGGAATGTGGAAGAGCGCATAATCGACCAAATTATTACAGGAACTAATTACCCAGAACTTCAAAAACAGCTACTCAGCAAAAACGAGCTGATGACGCTTCAGGACGTTTTGAACATTTGTAGGAGTAACGAGGCCTCAATAAATTATATGAGGCAAATGGGCGAACTACAGACCACAAAATAAGTGCAATAAAACACAGGCCTGGGAAGCAGGAGTTCTGCAACAAATGTGGACTCACCCATCAAAATGAGGAATGCCCTGCTCGAGGTAGCACATGTTCAGCATGTGAACAAAAAAAAAAAACCCCACTGGACTAAGATGTGCCAAAACAAAAAAGAAAAGTCAGACGGACAGGCACACTAGACCAAAAAAAAAAAAAAACACCATAGTAAAACTCTTACAGACACCGACGGAATCAGAATTCCATTCAGGTTCAGGACCAAATGGAGACAGCTTCGTAAAAAAATGTCTTTCCATACGATGCAAACCCAGGACTAAAAGAACAGTTGGACTGAGACATTCGTCACACTGGACATAGTGTTACCCAACAGAAAAGGGGTGCACAACCTAAAGACAAGGTGGATACAGGTGTGGCAGAAGGAAATACCCTCCCCCTACGTAGATTTACACAGATGTTCCTAGAACATGTAGACCAAAATGGACAACCACTCCTTAGCAAACCACACACAGAAGTAGCGGTACTGACAGCCTACAACGTATCGAACATACCGCAACGTGGATCTGTATTGCTAAAATGTGTATATAAAGGTGAATGGAGGTCCGTAAAATTTTACGTGGTGACCTCCGATGGACTAACCATACTAGGATTACCCTCCCTAAAGGATTTTTAAACTGGTCACTCTGCACTGTGCCATTCAGCAAACAAAATGTGCTCCAGCAAACTCTAACAAAGATATGCTGATCAATTCAGCGAAGGACCTGATTGAAACTTACCCGGATCAAGTTGACCAGATTGGTCACTTTGCAGGGGATTACTACATTGTGTTGAGGTCCAACAACCACCCCATCATTCATGCCCCAAGAAAATGTCCCATCCACATGAGACGAAATCAAGGCGTAACTGGATAAAATGAGTTTGCCAAAGAATTGGGTTTTGAACACATCATCTCATCTTCCAGGTACCCACAGTCGAATGGCATGGCTGAACGATGCATTCAGACAATCAAGTTAGCCATGACAAAGGCTATGTTGAGCAGCCGAGACATAGACACGAGTCTGTTGTATGTCCGATCAACACCCATGGACCATGTCATTCCATCTCCTGGAGAACTATTATGCAGTCGGAAGCTGATCAGCAATCTTCCTGCAAAATGTACAAATAGCCATGTCAGAAGGGCAAGTTTAGGGATCGCCTTTACCAGAACAACCGTGCAGAATGCACACAGCATAAGCATGCACACGATATCTCCATCCTCAGAACAGGACAGTAGGTTCGAGTAAAAGACTCAGGAAAATTGACCCCGGCAGTCGTCAGACAAGCCTGCATTGAACCGCGGTCCTACATCGTAGAAACCCCAGCTGGACAAGTCCTACGCAGAAACTAGGCACCTGATGGAAGATTCTGGTCATATAAATAATACACAAACCTCAATACCTACCCCCTTAGTATCACACCAAACAACCTCCCCACAAATCTCCAAACATCCAATAATAACGATACACCAACTGGATAGTCACCAGGTATAGGTGTGTCGTAAAGCCCCCCCCCCAAAAAAAAATACAAACCATAAGTAGACATCACCCCCCCCTCCTAAAATCAGATATATTTAAAAAAGAATTTCCAAAAAACACGGAATTCTCTAGCGACATGATAGGTAATTGTACACCGAAAAAAAATTTTAAATTGGTCAGTAAAAAAGTTGAGAAAAACGGATGGTGGGACATTACGAAAAAGCGCCCAAATTAGTAAGCCTTTTCAGGAATCAGCAATAAAATTTTTGGTTATAAGAACAATATTTTAAAAATTAATTTTTAGCTAGTTTTTTTTTAAAAATTAAGTTCTAAGTGATTAATAATGAATACTAACCGTAATGAGGAATCAATTAATATCAAAGGATCAAAGAGCAATCAAAAAAGAATTAAAATATGCAATGAATTTTTAATTTCAGCTTTTGTCAATTTCTAGTTGAATCTTTTTCATTTGAGGGGGAAGAGATGTGGTCTGAAGAAGGAGGTCAATAGTAATCCATTGTCTAAGAAAAAAATCCAACAAAAACATTTGAATTTAGATTAGATTTGTGAGAGCAATCTAGACAGACACTCACTTGTTTATCTGTAGAGAAAAAGCAAGCCCGTTTAATGAAGCTAACTGTATTTGTCTTAATTAAAAAAAAAATTAAAAGTATCCATTCAGTACATGATGCCAGTCACATTCAATGCTACTAATTTTCAGAGGAAACAACACTATGTTAATTAATTTCAGATGTCTTGATTAAATCATTATTCAAAACATAATTTACATATTTTTCATTAGACTAAATAACAAAAGTGTTCCTGTCACAGTCCCAAACCAACGCTCAACTTAAGACACAAATGATAAAGCAATACCCAGTTCTCTCTTAATTCGTTTAATGGCTGCTACTATAAAATGAAAGGATGTTTCAGTTTATGGTGGTTACAGCAGGTAATATGTTATGACAATAACAACCCAGAAGAATAAACAAACTTACGATGTGAAAGAACAAAAGCAAAAGAAAAGTAATATTTTTGAACTAGCAGAGCATTACCACTGATGACCAAGGGAAGAGTCTATCAGGCATGTGTATGCAGTGTGATTATGTATGGAAATGAAACCTGGCTAATGAGGGTTGAGGACATGCGTTGCATGGAGAGAAATCATACGATAATGATATGATGGATGTGTAATACAAGTCTTAAACAACAGGTTTAGATCTGATGACTTCAGAGGAAGATTAAATCTGGATAGTATAGGGAGATGTGTGCAGAACAGGAGACTTTGATGTATGACTACATTGAAAGAATGAAAGAGTTCTTGGGTTAGTAGATGTAGAACAGTACGGTAGCAGGTTCAGTTTACAGAGGAAGGCAAAAGAAAACATGAGAGGAAGTGATAAGGATGGACTTGAGAGAAAGAGGAATAAATAAAAATCTGAATAGACATAGGTTAGTCCAACACATGCTGGCAGATAAAAATGTTAAACCGAATATGATGATTATCTTTGTGGATTCTAGTAATTAGGCTACATGAGCTAAGCCAGACTCGTCTGTCAAACAAGAAATGCTTCAGAAGGTTCTCCATCAACTTGGCAACATTGGTTGGGTACATTTACCAATCAATCAAGAATATCATATGTGATCACCAGGCAGAGTAAATAGTTTGATACCTTTTTCAGTTTCCCAAGGAAACCAGAGGATATGCCCCAAAATACCAGGACCTCCGGATAGAGAGTAGGTGTATCTACACCAATATTAAGGCATTAACACCTTTCATAGGCAGCAAAGAGTTTGCCTTCCGGCGCCTGAAACTACTTTAGTTGTAAGGGAATGCGAACAGGGCTGACCAGGCTAATTATGTAGTCAGATCAGAATAACCCCTTTTTGGGGTAGCTGAATTTCCACCACATTAACAACTCGACCTTCTATCTAGCTTGAGGAGGTAAGTAAATAGGGGCAATTTACTAAAATGAACCTATTTTATGAGCAATTTTTTTAAAATTTTAATGTTGTACTCAATAACTTTTAACTTAGAGATTATTATATACTAGCAGGTCTATCCGGCATTGCCTTGGACAATAAAAAAAAAAACAATATAGAAGAGGTTATAAAGTCTGTGTAACATCCTTATATTAAAATTCCTATCTCTACATATCTCAATCCATCTATTTTTCTCTCTTTACCCCTTCCCGTGTTTTTCCACATCCCTCCCCATCCACACCTCTACCTACCTACCTCCACCCAGCCCATTCCTCTCTTGTTTTAATGTATTGAAAATAACAATAATGTAAGTCATTCACCTGAGCTTTCAGTTTTAAGGTTATTGCTGTCGGGCAACACAGTTTCTTCCCCCAGCCCTTTTCTCAAAAATATAATGAAATCTATATTTGTTTTGATTTATTCCTGGGCAACGCCAAATTTTTGTTTTATCTTCCCCCCTTCCCCCTTAATAATATAACGAAACATATATTTATTTTAGTGTATTCCCAGGCAACACCGAATTTCTTATCTTCCCCCTCTCCATCAAGTATATACCAGGACCGGCAGGACAGTTATAAAAGTGAAGGGGGCTCTCCTAAAAAGTGGGGGGGGGGCCGGTTAAACACATGTATATATAACTTCATTATTGATGACCGTAAAGTGGGGGGGGGGCACGTCAAAAAGTGTTGGGGGGGGGGGACTTAAGCCCCCCCCCCCGTGCCGCCGTTCATGTATACCCCATTGAAAATGTATTACTGTATTATTGCTTACACCTGTTCTAGGATATTGAACCAACGCAAAGTACCTTTTCTAGTATAAAATAGTATAACAAAATACAGTGAAATCTTTCTCCCAGGCAGCGCGATGCTTAAAAAAACACCTGCTCTATGCAGGATTCCTCTAAGATATCGATGACTCCCGGGCAACGCCGAGTAAACGCACCTGCTCTATCTACAATATTGAGCACTTTAGATTAACTTATACCACTTACGAAATATAATACTGTATTATTACTATTATGACTCCCGGGCAACATTGCGTCTAAACACACCTGCTCTATCTAGGATGTTGAGCACTTTTGGATTATTATATACCACTTACCAAATGTAAAACTAATCTTACATATTGCTCCCGTTTACAGCGCTACTGAAATCACCCAAATAAAATTACGGATGCCTCCAGAGTACTACTAAAACTACCCTTTCAGAGTTTATTGCCACTGCATTCTTAGTCCGAAAAAAAGCTTAATAAACGATAAGAAAATGCCGAGCGGAAATAATACATTGAAATTACACTGTTTCCTTTCCAAATTATGGCTGAAAAAAAAAAATGGGTGCACTTAGAGACTCGGGAATACTTCTATTATCTTCCCGGGTTAATTTTACATAAGAATATACATTTAGATTTTATGTAGATTCTCTAACCTATTTTCGACAGGGCACACACACACACACACATCGAGTTTTATGTATATAGATTTCCAATATATATGACAATTTTATTTTTTTCATCATTTTATTTTTTTTTCATTGTATTTTCTACTAAAATATGATCCAAACAATATTTAATTATTACTAGCAAATATATATTTTGCATATTTTTGTTAGTTGTAGTAAGCTACAGAGTACATAAATTTTTAGCCGAGTAAACAGTAATTTTAAGAACTTATTTTTAACCTTAGGAAAGCGTTTTACATAGAGCGTAAAAAATAATCTTTAAATTACCTACGATATTAGTAGTGTTAATGTTGTTTTATTTAATTTATTGAATCAAATTAAATATTTTTAAGAAAATGAGGTAAGGCTCTAACGTTTTGAATTAAATCAGCCTTTTCATAATTTAAAAAAAAAAAAATAAAAAGCAGAGAACTCGCATCCATGGGAGGATTTACCGATTTTAGTTAATGACGGACAATCCCCATTATCAATCAAGTTGAGAATTCTTCTCAAACTTATTCATGTTTTAATCACTTGTTTGATTAATTTCCTCATCGTTATTCTGACTAAGTTAAGAAAGAAAAGTCAAATTAGAGTTTGTTGAATTGGTTTAATATTTATGTTTACATTTGAATTAAAGAGAAAAAAATTGTTTTAAATATGTGGGGGCATATGTTGGAGAGTTATGTTGAAAATAAATTTCAAAAAACAATTTTATCTTGTTATATAATAAAAACATTTTTTTTTTTTTTAATTCAGATCGATTCATATGAGAATCAATTTCTGACACAAAATAAAGCTCAATATTCAAACCTTTAAATAGTTATTTCAAAAATTGCAATATGGCTAGAAATAAAATGACAGATAAAAGTCATATCATATTGTGATTTAATGTCAGTTTCTGAGCAAGTATGCTCTGAATCTTTCCAGAAACGCATGTAAGATTTCTTTTGCTCCAAAATTGACATTAAACCACATGATATAACTAATCCTCCACCTCTCTCTCTCTCTCTCTCTCTCTCTCTCAACGCGAACTTTTCAAATTTTCAGAAATTAAGCAAAATAGTCGGCTGATTCAGAAAGATTATCACAATACTTTCTGAACAATGAACTAATTTTTTATCGAGCTTATGTTACTATTATTTTATTTTAAGTAGTGGAAAGAAAAAGTTGTTTTTTATTTTTGCTAGCTCGAAGGGAAGGGATGTATGACTTTGTTGACGACACGGAATAAAGGAGAGAAAGGCACCCCACCCCCACTTCGAGAATTGTCTGAGCCAAAATCTATTTGAAATATGCCGACAAAAGAAATGTGAAAAGTGTTGGGATGGGGATGAAGATGGATATGGAGAAAATAACGAGGGAGAGAGAACAGATGTATGACAGGAACAAAGAACCCATGTAATTGGAATAGTTAAAACACATTTTAAGAATAGGGAAGGAAAAAACTGAATTGGACGTGCCAGACGTTTCATTTATTTTTAGTAATCATTTTATTATGCAATTATTTTTTGCTGTTACAGCTGATCAAAAAAAAAAATCAATAAAATCAAAATCAAAACGAAATCAATCTTTTAAAAGTTTAATTTCTTCAAGAATCAAATTTGTACTATAGAGAGGAGTGATTTATAATTTTAAGAAATTCTAAATCAGTCATAAAGTAATTGTCAAGGTTAACTATGAAACAAAAAGACGGCCAGGCACAAATCCATTTAAGGGTTCCAATTCCAACATGGCTGCCATACAAAAGTTTACAAAAATAATTTTTTATTTTTTATTTCTCGATTGCCACTCCAAACTTAAAGTTAGTGTTGGCGGTTAATGACTGTCATTTATAATTATTATTGAGTTATGGTGAGGGTTTTCATTTAACATTATCTAAGAAATTGAAAAACTTCATCCTTTGCACTATTTAAATATTTTTCCTAATCACCTATTCACAAAAATAATTATATCTTATTTGCATTCCCGAATGCGGTAACATTACATGGCCTAAGAAAAGGAACATTTCTATTAATATCGACCCTTGTGTACTACACGTGTACAACACTGCGGCTGCTCAATGTTATATATTGTCGTGTTAAATATCTCATTCAATCGTTCCCCGCAATTTTAACACATTTACCTTCATATCTCGATCTCCCATGGGAGGAGAAGGACTTCTCATTTGTTTTCCTCGAATTACACAAGGAAAAAGACTTTCCTATTTTCATTTTCCATAAAGGCTAGAAGCCTTCTTAATTGCTATATTTGGACTTTTAATTCTGATCCTGACTGATCAACTTTCTCGGAATAACTAAAACCAGCCTCTTATAAAGAACTCCGTTTGTGCGGAAAGAATATTAGTTGATCTTTTGAAAAAATAAATACTTGTTATGTATTGTTACTTTGTCTTGATTGTTTTATACAAATATATGATTATAATTTGTGATACGATGTGTTATTCATTTTTATGGAGTTCGGGTTTTCAACCATTTCACATTCTTACATTCGTGGTTAAATTACGTATATGTAACGTTCAATGTCCTAGTACCACAATTCTAACACTCAATGATGATGCTTCATCATCGTTTATAAAATAACTTTTCCCCTCTCTACAATAACTGACAAGAAAAAGAGTCGTGCAGCCATTGTTCTGACCAACAAAAGCAACGTGGTAGTATCAGACATGACATCTGAAACTCCGGTTCCTGGTAGGGCCAATCATAGCGTGCAGGTTTGGCACCAAGTGATATTAGGGCTGCAACCTAGTGAACAGGGCTTTGGTGAAAATCCAGGTACCAGCATCAGGATCTGTCGTCCTCTGGTCATCTCTGCCTCTGTGTGTGACTGTGTCAGGCGTGGAACTGCAAAATCAAAGAAGTGGAAGTGGCAACGTTGCTTCTGTGCCATTCCTTCCTTGCTGCTCTTGGTGTCGAGAGCAAAAACCTGCAATCTTGCAGGTTAACAAATAGCTGTGACTAAAGAGGACCAGACAATACAGACCATCCTGAAGCCGAATCTTCGTGAGGACGATGCAGACTTGCTTAAACAAACAAACCGGCAAGAGAAAAACTCTTAGCAGAGTAACAAGCGAAACACAAATCACAAAACTTCAGTTCCTTGTCAATTAGCTACTTGGCGATTACGAAAGAAATCCTCAATGAAATACTTTGGGGAAATGATAAGATAAATACAAAAGAAAAGGACATTTATATTTGCCCAAAACACACATTTATATACTTAAAAAAAACTCGTGTTGTAATAAGCATTAGTAAAATACATATTTTATTCATCATAAAGTCTTGCTATATTTTGTCGTAGCATTCATTTTAGTCACTCTACAAGGAATACTATTCTCTATTAAACTCACTCGCAAATATATACAACCAGAGGGAGCATATTTTTGTGAGCCTGGATTGATGGTCTAGATGAATTAACATATACTACACAGCACCCCCCAAAGGGGGAGATGATGCCCAGGAGGATGGTATAACAAAACAGATACTACACTATCCTCCCCCTGAATTGAGCATTCAAATATAGTATATTAATAGAAGTAAGAGTATAGTTTTACCTTCAGACAGACAGATACAAAATCTATAATATATATATATATATATATGAGGTAACTTACATTAACACACCTGTACCTCATAATACTGGAAATTTCATTCAAAACAACTGCCAGTGTAAGAGTTTGTGAAATTAGCTATAGCTTAATCTCGTTTAAAAAAAAAAAATTTTTTTTATTATTTACTGATTTCGTTTATCGGTAAAAAAAAGAAAAACAAAAGCTGGCTAAGAACGTCCTAAATCCGCCCTAAACACCATTGGAAATGCCAATAGAAAGGGCAAGTCATTGTTAAACTAAAGGGTGTTGGAAGCAAGGAGAACGAAACATGAATTGAGATTTACATATTTTCATTATGTTGTAAATATGCATGTCTTTTTTTTTTTTTTTTTTTTTAGCTGTCCATGACTTTGTAAGTTCAACGTGTGTGGATGTACATTCAGTTATGTTATTTCTAGTGTTCTAAGGCAGTTATGTTGGTACATAACGGACGAATTGAAAGCACCTCCCAAAAAGAGATGAAAAAAAAAAAAAGGTAATACTTTAGAACAAAGTTACACCCAGTTGTAATTGAAATGGATCAATCAATCCCAATGAGTTGGAGAGTTACTTTAAAAATATATATATATATATATATATTTTTTTTAAAAGAAACACACGAAAGCAAATTTTTAAAATAATATTGGTGAATTCAAAATCACTCACCAAAACTATTACTGTGAAGCTACAGTGATGTGTTGTGATAAGTTCCTTTCAAATATTTATTACTGTTAAATACTAAAAAATAAATAAATAGAATAAAGGAAACAAAAAGGAAACACAATATAGTTTAACAATATTATTTAACCATAACTGAACATTTTGTAAGGTGATTCTTATGTGAAGGAATTTTGAAAAGTAAGCGTTTAGAAATCTTACTCTAACGTTCAAATTCGAGTTCTTGCTAGTTTGAGCTTGCATTAGAGTGTATAGACCTGTAGGATAGTAGGATAGAAACACACTTCTGACTATCAGATTTACTGTGAAGCTGCAGTGAGGTGTTATTGGTTACTTTTAAGTATTTATTATTGTTATATATATGCGAGTATATTATAAAGTTTACTAAAAAAAAAAAAATACCACTCTAGTTTAACATATATGTGGGTATGTAAATACTTCAGAGAGCTGACCCCCTCTACTGTCTTGCATAGTTCGTAGTCACTCTTGACTCTGAGACTCTTAAAATGACAGCCTTCTCCCCAGGAGGTAAGGCACCAGCCTATCTTTAGCCTTTGTTCGAGCATGATGGTGTCACAATATAAACACCGGTTTCTGGTTAGCCAAGTAACCAGTTTAGGGGTAGACTTTTTTTTTGTCAGCCAGCCTAGTAACTCCTTCCCTCCTTATTGAGCTATTGAAGGGTTTTTTTTTTTTTAGCAAGCCTGTTTGGAGTCCAGGGGATTGAATGCTGGTGGTTGGGTCTCTTTCAGGCTTGGTTTGTCTTGAAGTGATTCTACCTTTCTCTCCCTTTTTATTATTATGCCTTCTACAAATCCACACAACAAACACCTTACTATTTCCTATAGTAACATCAGATGTCTCAGATCAAACTTTCCTGATGTTGAGTCCTTTCTTTTTGGCAAATCTCACATCCTTGCTCTTTGTGAGACTAATCTGGATGCTTCTATTGATAGCAACGATCTACATGTGGATAGTCACTTGCCTCTTGTCCGCGTAGACTCTTCCACACATTTGCATGGTCTTGCTCTTTTTTTCGCAAGGATCTCCCCATTGCACATGCCCCAAGCCTTGAATCTCATGGGTGTCCTTTTATCTGTCTGAGGTTGTCTTTGCTGCACTCCACTTCCTATTCGTTCTTTTTGTACCATTCGTCTTCTGACAATGACTGCTCGGTTATTGATGCTATATCCAGCAGTATTGATGATGCATTGCAAATTCTTCCGTCAAGCTCCATCTTAGTTTTTGGTGACTTCAATGCTCATCATTCTGACTGGCTTCCTTACTCTAATCGCACGCATTGAAATCTGTCTTCACTTTTCTGTCTCATGACTTGTCCCAAACTGTCACCTTTCCCACACGTTTTCTTGATAATGATTTTCATCAACCATCCTTACTTGATCTTTTTTCTCATATCTGTTCCTGACTCATGTTCTATTTCCTCTTCTCCGCCATTGAATACTTCTGATCATGCTGCTGTTTATGTTGAGGTTAATTTTTCAGTGAAGTCTTCTATTGATTGTCCCTTCCATAGGACAATGGTCAACTACAGAAAAAAAGCCCATCCCAATCAGCCTATGTGACGTTCCATGGGGTCCTATCTTTGGTATGTCTCCGAATGATGCTGCTAGGGAAGTTGCTGACTCGCTTCTTGTTGGAATTAACACCTTCCTTCCTCATCGTAAGTTTCAAACCAAACCTCATTCTCCTCAATGGTTTTCATCTGTTTGTGTTTCTGCCATTGCCCATCATAACCATTACTTTTATCAGTATCGTTGGGATGCTTCTGAGACTTCTAGACAATCCTACAGAAGAGCTAGCAATGCCTGCAAGATAGCAATCTCTGAGGTTAAGTCTAGCTATTCTCAAAGGATTTGTGACTATCTCATATCAAAGAGTTGGCTCTCGTGATTAATTAAGTGTTATTAATAGTGCTATTCCTCTTTTTAATGATCTTCAGGTTATTTCATCTTTTAAGGATAAGGCTGATCTCTTTGCTCGCCTTTTTGCTGACAATTCTTCTTGATTCTGGTGCTGTTTTTTTCTTGATTTTTTTTTCTTTGAAAACTGATTTCTCTCTTGACTTATCACTCTGAAGATGGTTACTAAGTTTCTTTCTGATCTTGACCAGTATAAGGCTTTCGGTCCCGATTCAATTCCTGTTCTCAAACATTGTGCGCCTGAACTTTCCGATGTCCTCTCAAAATTATTCAATCTCTGTTTGTCTCAGTCCTGTTTCCCATGTTGGAAGGAGTCCTCTGTTGTACCCATCTTTAAAAATGTTGGTGATCGGTCAGACCCAACTAAGTATCGCCGTGTTAGTCTCCTCTCTGTTATTAGCAAAGTTTTTGAAAGGTTGCTCAATGGCAAGCTTGTTCATTTTCTAGAAAGTCTGTGCCTCTTTAATGATGTTCAGTATGTCTTTCCTAATTTTCATTCAACTGCTTATCTTTTAACTGTTGTAACTGAGCGGATCTGTCGGTTCATGGATAATTCAGAAGAGGGTAGGGCCATTGCACTTGATATTTTGAAGGTGTTCGGCAGTGTGGGGCATTCGGTTCTCCTACACAAACTTCAAGGTTATGGTACTGGTGGTGAGGTTCTGAACATTACGTCTTTTCTTTCTGATCGAAGCTTGCGAATGACTTCGGACGATGTCTCTTTATTCTTTTTTCCTATCAATGCTGGTGTTTCTCATGGCTCTATTCTAGGCCAAACACTGTTTCTTCTCTATATAAATGATCTTCCAGAGAATATTGTTCAGAAAATTAACATCTATGCCGATGATACCACTATTCTGGTGATGCTTCTCGACCATCTCCCTCGGATCAGTCTAAATATGCAACTGCTATAGAAGTTGACCTGGGTTCAGTTGTGGATTGGGGCACGATATGGCTTGTTTTGTTCAATCCTGTTAAGACTCAGCTCGTGTCTTTCAATCGTAGGTGCGTCCATTTTCTTCCGGAGATTCTCATGGATGGCTCTACCATTGAGTAATCAACTCTAAAACTTCTTGGTCTTTCTCTCATTAAATCTTTCTTGGAGTTCATACATTAGATCCGTTGCTCTTTCTGCTTCTTGTAAAGTCGGCTCTCTCTAATCGCTCTAAACACTTTCTCACACCTGAGTCTATTCTCTATCTCTACAAATCTACAATCAGACCATGTATGGAGTACTGTTGTCAAATTTGGGCTGGTGAATCTGTCCCATTTGAGGGTTCTTGATAAGGTGTAGAAACATGTCTAATGTGATTGACCTCACCCTTTTTTTCTCTACACCCTATCTCTCACAGACGTGATGTTGCTAGTCTCAGTCTTTTCTATAAATACTATTATGGCATGTGTTCTTCAGAATTGCGTGATCTATTCCCTGCTTCATATCATATTTAAGTTGCTGAATCTTTGACCCATTTGAGGATTTATGATTAGATGCAGAAACGTATCTGTAATTGGATTGTCCCAACCTTTTCTTCTCTGTGCCCTCTCTCTCACCGACATGATGTGGCTAGTCTCAGTTTTTTTTATAAATACTATTATGGCATGTGTGAAGAGTTATGTGATCTATTCCCTGCTTCTTTTTTTTCAGCTTGTTTGACTCAATCGTCTAGTGGTCTCCATTAATTTGCTGTTTTGATACCCCATTGTAATACAGCTTCCTATTCCAGTAGCTTATTTCCAAGAACTGCATGCTTGTGGTACTCTCTTCCTGCTGACTAATTTCCTCCTACCTATAACCTTGATCTTTTCAAGACTAAAGCCAATAGACATCTCCTGTCTTTGCAATAATCATATTTTGTTCCTGTTAGCTCCTTACATTAAGTGGCTTCATGCCTTGTCTGGAGCGATTTCCATTAAAAAAAAAATATGTCAGAAGACTCACTGTTTTTAAAATTGTGCTCTGTCAGATGTGGTTTGAAGAATCATGATTTTCTTTAGTGCTCTGGTGTCAGCCGGAAAAACTATCTTAGTCAGCAATCTTTATTCTGTCTAAATCCCGAGGCTTCCAGTCTTATTTCGATGAATCACGTGGGAACCTTTCTAATTGGTTAATCAACATTATGTTACTTTTTAATAATTGCAATCGGCTCATGTGATCTGCTTTTGCGACCGTTGTCGTAAATAGTTATTCTGAGTACACTCAACTTCACTTTTCATGCAAGTTGCTTTTTAGAAGGGAAGTGAAAGGAAAGAGTGAAACTCGAAGAGTAGAGACCGAAAAGGCAGTGGCTAAACCCATGCAAGTAACATATCTTGTTCTTCCTTGCCAAAAAAAGTTGCCTGCAAACGGTCATGATAAAAACATGGCTAGATTGATGAATTTGAGATGGTTGATGATTACAGCAATAGGAAAATGGCCATCAATCTCAATGGCAGACTTAATTAACAAATGTTTTTACAAACGATTGAGTTAATCTGTAGAAGAAAAAAAAAAAATGGATGAATAATCTGCCTTCCAGACAGTTTCGGTTGTAAGTATTGCTGAATCCAGAAGAAAACATCTGAGTGGCAACATTTTTGGGATACTTTCTTTTAAGAAAAGGAAGTGTAAATAAATAAACGTTATTAATCTCTATAATAAAGAACCAGTCTAATTCTCATTGTCAGGTTCTGTCCTACAAACTAATATTTTATTCTATTTATTCGGTTTTCTTTGTGGAAACTTGAATTATATTCTAACCAACAAGAAAATATTCACGTACAAAAAAAATTTAAAATTTATCGCACTCGAAATTTAAAATGGGGACATTTAAATAATTACCGACAGAGCAATAGAAAATAAACATTTCAATATCAGGCTACATAAAAAAAAAAATTTTTTTTTTTAATGCAGCGCAGTTTGTTTTACTTTCATTTAAATAAGCAGACTTATTTTTGCAAAAAGTTATGTTTTTAAATTAAAATAGTGAAAGTTAAAGTCAATTTAAAAAATAAAACAGATTACTTAAAAAATTGTCAAGTGAGAATTTATTTATGCAGATCAGGCTAACATTTAAAAAGAATTATTTACTTAGCCTAATATTGCAATGTCTATTTTTCATTTCAATTCAAACTATTTGCCACAACCATTGATTTGTTTATCTTCTGTTTATATATAAAATTATCTTTGGGGGATTTTCAGAGATTGTCATTGGTAGTAATTAATCCGATGAATCAACATTTTTGATTCGAACTAGCCAATTTTTCTTTCTTCCCTTTGGAGCATGTTTTTTTTGCAATTAAAAAAATATATTTAATTTTTTTAGTTTTTTTTTTTTTCTCTCAAATAATACTTATTCCAGTTCGGAAGATAGTTAATATGGAACAATTTTTCCACAATTCACCTTCACCTGCTTACATTCTTAAAATGGTTGCTACTATAATTCGACCAGCCAGCACTGCTGTGACTTAAATACCATGACAGATTATACATTTATTTGTTAACGATATAGTTGTTGACTCACTCGTTACTAATTTATAGCGAATCAAAATTTGCGCAAAAGCACTTTTAAAATTCAACTCTTTCTATATTTTGGGGGTTAAAAAAAAACCCTGCTGGCTCAGTCTTCAGAACAAACAAGAATACGGGTTTATTTTTTGTGTCTTTCTACTTTCTTTACCACAAAGAAATTATTTGCTGTGTTCAATTGGAGTATAGAAATCGTTTGAAATTTCACTTTGCGATTAATAACATTCTAATTTACTAGTTTACGTCTATAAATTAAACACTTTCATCGAAAGTATTTAATTATCGTGGCCATTTCCTTTTTTTTTTTGTGAATATTGTTATTACATTATCGACTAGTCTACTTTTAAATTTCTGTAAAACCCGTTTTATTATTGATGTAAAAATGTTTGAAGTTTAATTGTGTCAAAAAGGCCGTTTTTATTAGACATTAGACAATGTCTAATAATACTGATGTCTTGAAGGAAAAACATTTTTGGTGTAAAAATAAATCAATGAACATGGCCGCTAGCGAATAAAACATTTAATTAAAGATAGATTTTAATACTTTAAACAAAAAGTAGATTAATATTTTATTCTAGGATTTTTAATGAATTTTCGATTCATCAATATACGAGCGAACTTTATCTCTCCCCCCCACACACACATTGTTTTTGTTTTTGTTTTTTTTATTATTGTTAAAGAAAAAAGCGCATAGATGAAAACGTCTTACGCATACATTTTTTCACTACTGTAAATAACAAAATGATAGCGTAATGATTAAATTTAACTTTCAAAATCGTATTTAAAAAGAACTTAGTAAAAAAAAAAAAAAGTAAAATATATATAAAAAAAATTTTTTTTTAAGGCATTGTAAAAAAAAAAGACAAAATTGAAAGTCAAAAGATAACTGCCGGGCAGGTACAGGTTTTTAAAAGTAAAGTAACACGCAGGTAAAATAAAATTTAGATTTCAATTAAGTTTTTTTTTTTATCCGTATAAAAAGAAAAAGTGGAAAACTAAACAGTCTCTTGTACTGAAAATGGCGAGAACATTCCGTCGGGAAAGAATCGAAGGAATTTATGAAAACGAACGCAAAATAAAAAACGCGAGAATTCTTGCCGCTTCCGCGTCTCATCGTGGTTGTTGTTGATGTCAGACATTCTGTGGCTCAACTCGACTGACAAATTTATCAGCACGTTTCGTTTCGGTTTTTAAACCAGCTGATAATGCACTTCAAATTTGAGGGGGGGGGGTAGTGTTGTGGTTGCAATTCATTTTGAAATTTATTCACTTCTAAAAGAGAATCATCCAGAGCTGTTCAGCTTCCGAATTCAAATCGGATCGATAGCGTCGTAAAGATTACAATGAACTCGGTCTGGGATGGATTCAGTTGTTTTTTTTTTTGTTTTTTTTTAAAAGATATTTCACCCCAAACAAGGCAGGACACCACTGTAGACGTAAGGGGCTACTGAGAATTAGGATGACACCCTAAACCTACACCCTAAGTTGGGAGCTGTGCAGCGAGATGTCTGTTTACATTAGTTTTAAACCGCTACATGCCAGTAACGTCGGGGAAACAGTGAGCAGAGAGGGAGTTCCAGAGGCCGGCAGCACGAGGAAAGAAGCTGCTGGAGTAGAAGGCTCTCCGGCATCTGGGGGCCTCTACGGTGAATGGATGGGGCCTAGCTGAGTGTCGGGTTGTTCTAGTGTATTTGCGTTGAGGGGGCACTAGAGCAGCTAGTTCATTGGAGCACAATCGATTGAAGTATTTGTTAAATCTCTCACATTTCGTCTGATTTCTGCACACATTTTGGGTAATATTGATGTGGGGGTACATTATATTTATTGTCATAAAATAAAATTCTAATTTACTTTTTAAATTCTTAAGAATTCAACTTCAATTTAAATTTTTTTTTTTTTTTTTAAATTTATTTATTTTTTTTATTTTTTTTATTTTATTTTATTTATTTTTTTTTTTTTTAATCGCTGACGATCTTGTTTTCTATTTGTTTCTTAGGTAAAAGTACAGAATGGGGCACTAGAGACAAAAATAAAAATTGCCTCAGTCTAGATGGATTTTTCCTTCACTGGCTGAGGACAGAACAGATACTGCACTTAGAATAAGTTATTCGAAAATAAAAGGTCATCAAAAGTGTGTGGGGGGGGGGGGGGGCGCTGGTCATCCTTTGTCTATCCTACTCTTAACTATTTAACGCACTGTGTCACGACCATCGTAATAATATTACGATGGTCGTGACAGTGTGTGCCCCATTTGTCCAAGCACTCTTCATGTTATTCTTTCATAGTTCGTCCATCACTTCCACTTCAGCAGTCACCACAATACCACATTTACTATATGGAGCTACTCTACTTAAAATATCCCTAATGGGTGGAATTCAATTTGGGGCATTCATGCAGTATAAGTAACAGCCGAGAAATCAAATAAATTTTACAAAACGCAAGAAAATTTTATTTTCTACCGACCTGTATAAGTTTAAAGTGTGGACACTGGGTGTAATATTTATTATCTCGGAATATGTTATCGTCAGTTTCACTTGACCAAACAAAAGTAAATAAAAATTGGCGGTCGATTTTGTTTGGAGATTGTCACTAATTTAAGGCTTAAAAAAGGCGCCAGTCAGACTTAGTCCAAAAGACATTTTAAGAAACTATTTTTAATGAATGAAACACCAACACATGGGTCAGCTATATTGAATATTTACTGTATCCAAAAAGACATTGACGAAATCTTATATTGAAATAAAAAAAAATTAAAAAATAATAACGAGGATATTTTTTTATAAAATATTTAGAAAACCTTGCACAACGCAAATTATTTGTTTTTAAAAATAAATTATTTATCTTAAAAACATTTTTTTTTTTTCTATAAACTTGAGTACTTTCGGTAATATATACCATCTTCAGAAGAATATTTCTTTTTTTTTTCCTTCTTGGTTGAGACATACTTATCGCAGCCAAGTTGAAAATCCGTCTAGATATTAGGACGAAAAGTGTTGATATGGCTGTGTGTCACGTGGAAGGATTTTTTTTTTTATTCTTCTGAAGATGTTATATATTACCGAAAGTACTCAAGTTTATAGGAAAAAAAAAAAGTTTTTAAGATAAATAAATAACTTTTCAAAACAAAAAAACTTTAAAACAGTTTGAGAACTTTAAAATTATGCAGGTCGGTAAAAATTTAATTTCGTTTAGTAAAAGTTATTTGTTGCATATTCTGTTTTGGTTTTCGATTCCTCTGCTATTAACTGTACTGCCTAATGTCTAACTATGTTAAATATAGATGCCACTATGGCTTGTTATCTACAAGGAAAAAATACCTACACCGTACACCTCATTTAATTTAATTGAGTTGGTTTAAATTAGCGTAAGCTCTCCATTCGTCGGAATATATTACTGAGCCTTCAGCGACTTTTCGTTGAATAATTGACTGAAGTGTCGCACGGTCTCTTTGAACGTAAGGGTTCCAGGCTCGGTAACCACATATTATTTCAAAACTAATTAGAAGTGTTTTCCTTGCTCTTGTACCGTGTTGATTATTATGCGATCTACATCTCGTATTGCAAAGTAAGTGTAGATATCATACCAAAGTAGATTCATGATACATAGATAACAAACCCTAGCGGCACCATACTGTATTTTAATCTTAGCTCGAAAGTCCATAAGTTTAGGAAAATGCTGCTTTATATCAGAAATTGTGAATAAACTGATGATATCACATTTTTGAGAGTTGATCCAAAAAAAAAAAAAATCTACCTATTACGAAAACACGAACAGTGGGATTATTATTATTTCTGTTGCGGAATCATTGATCGGTTTAATTTCAGTAAAAACAGTTTCTATTCTGAGGGTAATTTTAATCTAAATTCTTTGGCTAGGAGCAAAGTGTAGTATCTGTTCCGATACTAAACTATCTTTTGTCCTTTGTCAGTGAAGGAGAAATCTTTTGATAATGAGGAAAAAAATTCCTAATTCAGAGTATCCTTTTTGGGAAGCTGGATTTCTCCCACATTAAAAAGCGACCTTGTGTCTAAATGCACTCGTGGGGAGTCAAATAAACGAAAATTTGAAAAAAAAAAAAAAACACACTTAAAAGTTCAGTTGTACTATTGGGACTGTTGGAATACTACAAGACAATAATTACAATTTCAGACAAACAATCAATTTTATCAAAAGCATCGGTGAAAACTTGGCGAAGTAAGGGAGATATTATTTTTAACGGCTCCTAAAGTACAATTATTGAACTAAATAAAATACAGTAAATGTCAAGTTCAGGTGACAGTTTTTCTGAAAGGTGATGCCGTAGCTTAAAAATTTTATATTTTTTAAGATTAAGACATGCTGAATGTATTGGAGTTAAAATAAATTTAGTATTACGTATGAAATATGAAGAAAAAAACCACTTTAAATTAGTAAATATGTTAGTATTATCGGCTTACTTCCAAAATGGTGACATGGTTCATTGGACAGATGGTAGAGTAGCTGCTAAAAATGACAATCTGAAACTAGGTTGAATAAAAAGAAGTAAAGCCTTTCTGTGACTTATGTTACAAATGGGGGGGGGGGTTGAATCAAAATCAGAGAAATAAAATTTATCCTGTCTTTATATTTGTCCTTTGAACCCAAGCAAGTCATAAACAGAAGAAATGTTGTATCCGGTTGAAAAAACGCTGCCAACCCATCTCCTACCCTTGCACTCAAAAGAAGCGAATTGTGTGTCCAATTAGCGACAACCCGTCCCCAACGGAGGGGAAATCAGGCGACGCAGCTGGTCGCTGTCGTCTTAAAACATCTACGAACGTAATTGAGGTAGCATCAAAGAGCCAAGTACTGTCGCCTTTTAACTCTTATTTCCAGTTAGCAACACACTCCCCCCATCCTAAACCCTGAGACGAAGAGAAATTAAACAACGACCAAACACCTGGTGTTATCTATTAACGTCCATGAGTGCCATGACCCCAAATCAGTGCAAAGTGTCATCGCCTGACAACTCAAAACTTTTCACACATCCTACCCACGCATACCTGCGGAGAACACATAAAAGCGAGCTGACGAATCGAGCAGAGAGTTCCTGTCAGCTTAAGAGAAAACTGTTCCCAGTCAAGTAATCAGTCATCACCAACATATGCGCTGTGAGTTATGAAAAGGCAGAAGAAAAAAAAAATGAAGGAAAGCACGAAGCTGAGAAAGATCCTGATTCTTTAACCGGACCGATCATCCAGAGATTTTTCTTCTATGTCGAAAGCTAATTTGATGAAAACTTAAGCTTGAGATTATTTCACCAAATCTGCCATTGACTATAAACATTACATCGAAAAACGAATACAACGCCTGCGAGAAGATTGCATAGCGTCAAGTGAGAATTTCACGATTACACCTGCATACATGATTTTTAAACACTTGCTTCTTGAATTATGCTAATGACTTTTCCATCCAAAGATTCGTGTGGATCTTGGATGAGTGTGACTTGTGACATTCCTGGATCATTGAACTTTTCAACTCCCGTAGGGAGTCTTGTAACTACCTTCCACATTCTGTGAGTGAGTAATCCTTTCTTCCGTGATTTGTTTGGGACACAATTTTGTTCGGAGATTTTCATGGCCATTAATTAAAGTTACACATTCTCCCTTTGTTTTCTTTTTTGTTTATCCCTTTTATTATTCTATAAATAAATATTGTTTTCTTGTTATTTGTTGTATAGATGTTTATTCCTTCTGTTATTTTATAAATAAATATTGTTTGCATCTTAACTTGGTGTTTGAGTCGTCTTTTACCTGCTCGTTATTCTTCCTTGTTTTCTATGTGATGTACTGAACTGGAGAATCCCCTTCCCCATGTATTCTGTTGATAATATTGGATCCTAGGGACCTATGAGCCACTTCCGGACATTTTTACCTTTTTTTATATTTATCATTGTCACGCGCTTGCTGCCGTGGTCCCAACGAATGGTGTATGTGACACTTATAAAAATAATTTAACTAAAACAAAATATTTGTGTTGTAAAAACAATTCTTTTTGCAACACAAATAAAAAAACAATGAAAACATTTTAAAGTCTAAAATAAAGTTTCTTGTTTCTTTTAAACAAGAGTTACGTCGCAATAAATATTTTAAATTTTTAAGCAAATTCTTTTGAAACTAAGGTGCGAAAACACAATGTTTTGAAACAAATATTTCTTTAAATATTTTTTTAAATAAATTATTTGGTGATAGTGCAGGTAACAGAAAAAGGGGTGGAAAAAAGTCAACAACTGTCACCAAAGGCAATAAAAGTTACTTTTCTACCTGCCTGCCCATTTTTAGGGGGGGGGTAAATCTTTTAAAGCCTTTTTTTTATTATTATTCAATTAAAGAGTATGGTCAGATCATTTTCCTTTAAAATCAAAATCGACTCAAAAATCAAAAATGGCAGACGGACACTTTGCCGGACATCACCAAAGTTTTTTTTTTTTTTTGTACTGTTAGGTGAAAAAAATATATATATATATAACTACCTGTTCCAAATCCAAAACAATTTACTTTTTTACCTAGTTGAAAGGAGAAAATGGCGAAAAAGTAATCAGACTTCGGAGATGTCCGGCAAAGCGCCCGTCCGCCATTTTCGATTTTGATTTTAATGTAAAATGATCTGATCAAACTTTTTTAATTGAAATTTAAAAAAAAAAAAAAAAAAAAAAAAAAACGTATTCAAAGATTAACTTTAAAACACAAAAAATAGGCAGGTAAGTAGAAAACTTATTGCCTTTGGTAACAGTAATTTGCACAATCGCCAATTATTTTTATAACTCACTAAATTAATTTACTTCTTTTCAGTGTTCTTTTCGTGGCACCTCGTTTCCATTCACCTTTTTCATCGATTTTTTAAAACTTTTATTCAGCCCAAACAAGGCAAATTACCACTGAGAAGTAAGAGGCTAGTGTGAATTTAGTACCATATTAATAGGAGCATTCTAAGTAGGAAGTTGTGCAGCGAGATGTTTTTTTCACATTGCATTTAAATTTCTACATGTTAGTAGTGAGGGAAACAAGGAGCAGGGAGGAAATTCAAAGGCTAGCAGTCAGAGGAAAGAAGCTATTAGAGTAGAAAGCCTCCACAGTGAATGGGATGGGATTTAGCTGATTTTTGCATGTATTTACGCTAAGGGCCCACCAGAGCAGCAAGCTCATCGGAGCGCATTCTATTAAAGTACTTGTAAAACAAGCACAGGGATGCAACATTGCGGCAATGTACAGGGGTTAGAGCTTGGTAGACAGTGTTGTACCTAGAGACTCTTTTTTGGCCACTGTCTAAGAAAGAAAGACTAGTTGTTGGTGCACCAGCCCAGATGTGATTACAACACTCCATGCATGGACAGATGGTGGCTTTGTAGAGATACATACTTGCAGGTGAGAGAAGTTTTCTAGCACGGTAGTGGGAGCCCACTTTTCTTTCAGCAGTCTTGACAATGTCGTCTATGTATTTGTTACCTGTGAATATTAGGCCGAGGAGTTTGAACGTTAGACTCTCGAGTAGGGTGCTATTAGTCATGGCAATCGGTGATTGAAAAGGTTCTTATAATTGTTAAAAGAAAGGAGCTTTGTCTTAGTAGCATGTCCCCATCCAACTACGGACTAGGGATCATTTTCTAAGGAGTCAGCCATCGCCTTGGATATGCACGCCTTCGTTTTACCCACATGTCAGGATGATACTGTGGTGTCATCAGCAAATATACCCATCTCGAACACAATTTCATCATGGGAGTCGCTTATGAAAATCAGGAATAATAAAGGACCAAGAATCGACCCCTGTGGTTCATCTGAATTAATGTCACGTTTTAATACAGCATTGAAGACAACCTGGATCTTTCTTTTGGCTAGGAAGGATCTGATTATGTTAATATTCATCTAGCAATACCATACGATTTAATTTTCACAAGACCGTGCCAAAGTCTTTAGATATATCAAGCATTGCAGGCAGGCAGGCTTTCTTTCACACACTTTTGAGCTATAGCATATCGCCTTTCCGAAAAGCTTAACTGTCACCCGAACTTCACGTTTACCGTTTAATGAAAGCTTTAGACAAACGTGTAATATACGAGAAGCAGAAAGAAATAAATAAATAAATAAATAAATAAAAAGAAAAAGAAAAAAAAGAAAAAGAAAAAAAAGAAAAAAAGAAAAAGAAAAAAGAAAAAAAAGAAAAAAAAGAAAAAAGAAAAAAAAGAAAAAAAAGAAAAAGAAAAAAAAGAAAAAGAAAAAAAAGAAAAGAAAGAAAAGAAAAAGAAAACAAAGAAAAAAAAGAAAAAGAAAAAAAAGAAAAAAAAGAAAAAAAGAAACTGTATATTCAATAGTATTAGCAACTAACTGTATCTACCGGGAATCTTTACTTTCATTTTTGTTTAGGCGATTCTCACCTTGTCGTTTCTCTTAAGTTTAAGAAAATATTTTAAATCTTTGGAAATAATTCAATAAAATAAAAAAAATGTTTTAATTGGTTCTGTAATAAAATCAATTTAACTTGTACAAATACTTTCGACTTTTTTTAATTTTTTAATTTTTTTTTTTAATCGTCAGTTTTTGTTATCAAATTATTTTTCCATAGGATTTTGAAATAAACAAATCGTAATGAAACTAACTAAAATCGAGAAAATGCATCCAGGTTGATTTAATTTTACGAAATTAAATCAACCAGAATGCATGAAATTATTTTTTTAAATGTTAATTCGTTTTAGTTTATGCTATTGCATTTTTTTATTTCAGTAAATAATCGATAGATATAAATGTTTTTAAAATAATAATGTCTAAGTAGAGTAAAGGCGAGAAACAGAAACGTGAGAAGTTGCCATATCTATTAATAATGGGGATTATGTATCTGTCTTAAGTCGAAACTATGTTATTAGTTTTGATCGCTCTCTTTTTATATCTACTTATCAGCTCCTATATATACCCATTCCAAAACATCCCCAAACATCACGCGTCTTTCAAATTTACATAATTTGTTTTAAAGCTTCTAATAAATTAATATTCGCAAATATACACTCATGATTGGTTTTTCAGATTTCCAGATGTATTTAAAATATTTTCCTCAATAATAATAAACTTAATAAAATTATAAATAGAATTAAAGACATTGTTTTTATCTATATAATGGAGTTACGTAATTAAATTAGATTGTAATGGAATATCATGGAACAGCTGGCGTCCACTCCAACATTTGGTTACCCGCCCTCTGATTATTAAGTATAACATTCTATTTCGAACGCACAGAAAGTTCTATTTAGAGAGAGAGAGAGAGAAAGATAAATAGATGGACACAAGAAAGGGGCGCGTTATTTAATTAATAACATGTAAACAACACATTCTGAGATTTATCGTACGAGTCGCTCAAAAATGATATATTTACTTTGATTTTTTTTACTAAAACGTTTTATTTTATTTTTAAATCTTATTAGAAATTATGTTTTAAAGCAAACATTTATTGAATCAAATTGTTTAATTTAAAAAATTATTTATTAAAAATTATTTTTTTTTGTAAAAAAAAACAAAAAAAAAAAACCCATTTTACTGAGCAATTAAATAAGTGAATTTAGAATTGTGTTCACTGTTTTTAATTTTTTTAAATTGTTGATTTTATTTTAGGTACACCTTTTTTTTTTTTTAATTTGAAAAACTTCAAATATTATCTTTTTACGACCTTAAGTTAGTTTAGGATTTTTTTGTTTTACATTTTACGCCGTAAAGGGTAAATGACATTTACAACACGGAATAATAAAAACATAGTTTTAAAACAACATTTACTAAATGTTGTTTAGAAACTATGTTTTTATTATTCCGTGTTTTATTTATTAAAATAAAGGATGGGGTGATTTATTTTATTTTTTTTTTTTTTTGTAAAAAAAAAAACAAACAAAAAAAAAACACACATTTTACTGAGCAATTAAATAAAACGACTCCGGTCGCATATTTTTCCTAGTAATATTAATAGAGATTTTTTTTTAAATAACGATACGCCACGTACGACATCACTATGTACACATTTTTAGGGGGTAGGGGTATATGATTGATGTGCAATATTTCAATTACTTAAACTTAGTTAGAGAAAGCGACATTGCAACATCAAAGCGACAATACAAATAAATGCCAACAACTACAGACAATTTTTTGGAGGGGGGGGGGACAATGTTTTTTTTCTAAGGTTCAAAAAATATCCGTGTTGAGTGGAAGAATAAAGATTATTTTCATGAGTTTAGGGCGTCAGAGTGATATTAAATTAGACTGAGAAGGAAAGCGGTGGGATTCTGGATTTTCTTGTTCAAATAAATTTCAAAAGCTATTAGAATTAGATAGCGATCCTACAAAATGATACCACAATGTGGTACCAGGTACACATCTCTTTAAAAAGGGCAAAGTCTAATGTTGGGGGGGGGGGGGGGTAAAAGTAAAGATCGACGGTGAATAAGAGATAAAAATGATTTAATGTTTTTTTTTTAATATTAAATGAGAAACCATTTCGAGTTAAAATCTATTTAGTATTACGCATATAATCGGAAGAAAAACACGTTTGAAATGTGATGCTACAAGAATCGTAAGTTTAACTAAATGGGGTTTTACGGGATGCCGCTATATTCTTTTTTGTATCGCTTAAGATGAAAAACGTATTAAAACGTATTTTTTATTCCTATTACTACGTAATAATACTTTGATTTTAACTAAAAAAAATGTTCTTAGTGTCATCGCCTAGGCACTAATTTTTGAAGAAACTGTTGATAGTATAAACTTTATACCGTCGATCTTTAGTAAAGATCGACGGTATAAAGATTCTTTACCATTCCCTGTGTTTGTCACGTAAACCGAGATTTGATTGCGTTTTTAGAATTTAAAAAAAAAAGGGTAAATTTTGTAATGATAAAATAAGCTCGGATAGAAAAAAGACGGCGATATTTATACGACTGCTACGTGTTTTTAAGACGTATAGTTATTAATAGAGTTGGGGGGGGTCAAGTTCTTAGTGACATTATACATGCTGGAGTAACGTATGGTTCTGTTCGGGTCATTCTTCCAGGCATTACCTCCTTTTTCCGACAACAGACCAATTGTCCGATTACAGAAAACTTTACACCCAAACAGAGTGCCCCCCCCGGGGGGGGGGGTATTCACCACTATAAACCGACCTCATGTCGCTACAGTGGGAGGCATGTCAATATACTTAAATACATGTGTTGATCCATGGCCGCAACAAACACGAGCGGCCAATAACAAAGAAAGAAGTCTGACAACGTTATTTCTTCTTCTTTGACACGTCGTAAATTATTCTAAGAAACATTAAAAATCGAAGAGACCGACATAAAAATAATGATATCTCTACAGTCAACTTAATTGTTTTTAAAAGAATGAAAAGGGGCTGGAGAGGAGCAATTACAGACGATAGTGAAGGAAGAAGAGATATCAAGTTTAAATAATATGAATAATATTATACACGAACAGTAGTCACATTAGGATGAATGTGTTTTGTAATTATCGCGAATGTTGAATAATAGTGTAGAAAAATTTCAAAGCAAAGGAAAAAAAAAACGGAAAAATTAATATTTTTAGAAGGAAGCTTTTAGTTAAAATAAATAAAATAATTTGCTAATTTTTAGCATTTATATTTCTTTTATTGGTAAATATGTTGAGACCGTATGCCTAAATAGAATGCAATTTAAAAAAAACTGAAAACGCGATAAAAAAAAAAATGGTTTTATGTTGAATATTATTGCATGAGGCACCATTTCGAGTTAAAATCTATTTAGCATTACGCATATAATCTGAAGATAAAACACGTTTGAAATGTGTAAATATGGACGACATTTTGTAAAAAAAATTCGATTATTCTAGTATTTTACACATTTCAAACGTATTTTTCTTCAGATTACATGCGTAACTAAATAGATTTTAACTCGAAATGGCCCCTCATGTAACAATATTAAAAAAATTTAAAAAAAAAAAAAAAATCAAACCATTTTTATCGCCTATACACAATTTTTATTACATTCTGTTTAGGCATACGATCAACATTTACCCTTTTTCACCATTAATAAAATTGTGGTCACTTCGTGTTTGTATGTTCCTCGCCGCTAAATGACTTAGATTTACTATTAATTTAATATTCAAAAATAAAAGATGCAATAGCGCAAAGTACAAAAAAAATTTCGGGGCATTAATGAACACTTGTGTTATTTGTTTCTTACAAGGCAAAACACACCCTAAGTTCGGGTGGCAACAAATTAGTATTTTCAAAATAATCTGCAGAAAAATTAATATTTGCACAAATTTGCACGATGGATTAATTTGCTCTCACCGCTGTGAGAAACAGACAAAACTAGTTGATATACCTTTTCTTTTTCTTTTTTTTAAATCCTATTAAAAATAATTACGAAGTTAAAACAAACAGAATCAATTTCTTCGAAAACAAGTCAGATACTTTAATCTTGTTAATAGTTTAAAAGAAAATGAATTAATTACTTCGAAATTTGAAATGAGTTTGGAAGCATTTAAACTGGCGAATGGAAAGTCATTTGTCTAACTTTAAAATTTTTACATTCCTTATGAATTAAAAGATTGAAAGTTTTGGAAGTGATTTGTTTAATTATTTTATGAATAGATTAAAACAGCATTACCTTAACAAAATTAGTTATAATTTAATTACCAAACGAAAACGTAATCAAATTTAATTTGCAATTTCTTTCCTCTTTTTTTTTAATACTAATAATTGCAGGAACAAAATAAAAATGAGTAAAGAATCCCGGGCAACGCCGGGTACGTATAACTATTACTTCAAGAAGAAAAAAAACAAAAAAAAAACGCAACGATTTGATTTTTTTAATTATTATTTTTTAGCAAATCAAAGAGTTGACGGACATTTGCGATTATTTTATTTGTTTTTATCTATATTAACAGGTGTTGTGTGTCGATAGAAAATGTAGACATATTTAAAAGTGCAGACGACAGACGACGTGGAATGTCTAAACGGAAATTTTGAAAACATCAAAAAAGGACAGTTCGACAAAATTGGAAAAAAACAAACATTTTTATTCAATTTAAAAAAAAAAAATTAAATTAAAAAAACGTTTTGGCACTTGTGCATAGTAACATCCGACAAATTTTGGAAACCCATTCTTAACATGGGGGGGGGGGGGGTTAACTCTTCATTTGCCGCGGACGGAAACCTCTCCTAAAATAAACACAATTCCTTTTCCGAGGATGTTAACGTGCACAAGTGCTGAAGTTTTTAATAAACAGATGAAAATATTCAACAATGCCAGTAAAACAATACAAAATTGCACTTTTTACTTTAATAACGAAAGAAATTTCTAATTATAAATGAATTTTATTTTTTAATTAAAGAGAAAATATTTAGAATGGCGATACATTAAAATCTTTGTATATTTTTTTTAATGTGTTGAAAATCCAAAGGTTCAAGCTTATGGGACAGTTTCAACAAGAAAAATAGATCGTGTGCGACTGAAAAATAATGTAATTAGAAACATTTATTTACCAAACTTCATATTGCGAGAGGAACCTTTTCCAAGAAAAAAATGATTTTTACAAATTTAAAAAAAGAAAATGAATTGTTATTTTGGGGAATTAAATTTAATACCACTTCTAACAGAAATAAAAAGTATTGAAAAAAAAAAAACTAGTTAAATACGTTAAATAGCTTGAACATGTTCAGATTTGTTTTAATGTAGTTAGTTTTGTTTTTCTTCCACAAACAGTTTTATTAAAAAAAACTAGCTGATTCTATCCGGTGTTGCACGGGAGTATTTTTACTTTCATTTTGTTTCACTTTTTTTTTTACCGTGCCGTTTATTTTTTTTTGGGGGGGGGGGGGGTACGAAATTATTTTTTTTAATAGAATTTTGAATTCTAACAGTATTGTTTGGTCATTAAATTATTAATTGAACCGAATTGTTATAAAAAATTTTTTTTTTAAATGCCAACCGTCTTCGGAGCTAACCCATTCAAGATAGTCTAACAATAACTAATGCTAAGATAATGTTTTAAGCTGTTTATAAAATTCTTAGGCATAAATAACTTCCAAAAACTTGAAATCTCTTAATACATTTGCTAAGAATTTTAGAATCAATTTAAATGACTTCCCATCAGAGAGTTTAAATGCTTCCAAATTTCTTTAAAATTTCGAAATGTCACGAAGTTATTCATTTTAGTTTTCAACTATAAACAAACAACCTGTAATGGCTGACTTGTTTATGAAGAAACCGAAATGCATTATGGTTGATTTAATTTCGTAATAATTATTTAAAAAAATAGGATCCTTAAAAGCTATTGAATTTTTAATTAAATTAATATTCGATTAAGAAAATTATTAATCCAATTCTTGTAGCCGAGAGATAAACACGTGAAGTTGTCTTATAATTTTATTAATATAGAGACGCAATGTCAATAAATTAAATGAATTATCAAGAAAAATAAAAACCTATTTTAAAAGCATAAAAAATGCTACGGTGTAGAAATGTCAGTTGATTTAACAAAATCAAGAAAACCGTCAATGACAAAAACATTTCATTTTCAAAATTTGACACTTTAAATAAATCACGTGACTAAACATGCACACCTGCCGATCAGAGGAAATTTATTTTTCGCTCAATCATAAAACATTAATAAACATAACTTTCAAAGTTTATAATTTTAAGAAATATTTTTTTTAACTATGAAATATGCTAGAAAATTTTTTTTTATTTTATTCTATTTTTTATTTTAATCAAAGAAAACAAAATTTTAATAGAATCGTAAGAAATTCTCTTGGCGAAGATTAAAAAACGGCAAAATATTTCTTTGGAATCAAATTTGCGAGTAATTTCTGTATTCATAAAACTATTCGACAATATCTGGTGCGGTCTGTGAGTTTGTCGCCTGCCTCTACGTAATCTTAAATAGTACACATTGAATCATTTTTATTTAACATTATTAATCGTATATTGAAATTAAAAAAAAAAAATTTTTTAAATTGCAAAATAATTTTTTTTAAATCCGTAAAAAGCAGACAAATTAATATTTGCACAAACTTGCATGATGGATAAATTTGCCCTATCACCTCTGCGAAAAATTAAATAAACTAGTCGATAAAATTTGGTAGACATTTTGGGAGCAAACCGCTTCAATATACCCAAACAATATAATGAAAAACGAAAACGATTTTTTAAAAAAATAAAAAAATTTTTAAATGTAAACATGACTATTTTATATTTAAGTCCTCCACCACCCGGGCAACACCGGGAAATATATAATTTATCAATGATTTCGTTGTTTTGTTTTCTATGCAAATATATTTTTTCAAATTCAGTTTTATTGATGTTTTTTTTTGTTGTTGTTGTTGTTTTTTTAGGGAAAATCGTTTTTAAATGTTTATGTTTACATGTAATGAAATTGTTTGAATCCAGTGAAATCACTGACAAACGATTTTCGCGAGTCAAATTTATTAAATAAATAAAAAATTTAATAAAATAAAATTAAACGTGAAAATAACTCAAGACAAATTTTGCTAAGAAGACATTTTGGAATAATGTACGTAAATAAAATTAAAAGGGAAAACGATTAATTAAAAAAAGTAAATAGATAAATGGAAATTGCTTAACACGTCTAGACAGACTGTTAGTAATATCGTTACTATGTTCGTGTTTGGTGTTAGTCAAGAATACGTAATAATAATAATAATAATAAACGAGACGAAATCAAAGCATAAGAATTCGATAATAAATATAATAATAATTAATGATTACTCACAAAACAGTAAGTTCAGCATGGTGGCCCAAAAAAGTGGTAACACCAAAGGGTGAATTAAATCCTGTGGGTCACTCAGTCTGTCTATCCTTTTTTCGTAACAACCAAAATATAAATACGTGTGCCCTTCTATTTTATTATGAAGTCGTATTTTATTGCAATCTCGAGTCTCTCATCTATCGAGATGGTTTCGTGCTTATTCTAGAGTCCACAATTTGACAGTAGTCGTGTGGGCCTACCATCGATGAGCACCTTCGTTGCGGCGGCAGCCTCTTCTTTTTACAGCAGATCTAAATACCTGACACTGACATGACACAAACGCCGTCTTTTTCTCGTGTCTAGTTCTAGCGCGAACTCCCCTCTTCCCGCCTTGGGATCTTCGCGGAAAGCGCGTTGGAAGATTCCATTAAGCTAATAATAGGGGGAGGGATGTCGAGCCGAAGTCAGTTTTTCTTGCTACGTTTTCTTTTCTTTTTTTTTTTCCTTTTTTACATCCAGAATAGAATCTGCTATTGCGAAACGGAGATAGATAGAGAGATTAAACGATATTGAAGGGCGAAAGTGTAAACAAAATAAATAGAGAGAGAGAGAGAAGGATTAAACAAGCGAAAAATAGAAAACAATATTTAATAGAGAGATATTAGCGAATATCAAAAGAGCGAGGTTAAGCAATATACAGTAGCAAAGAGAGAGAGGGGGGAAATCAAAGAAAGAGAGAGGGGGATCAAAGAGAGAGAGGGGGGAATCAAAGAGAGAGAGGGTGGATCAAAGAGAGAGAGAGGAGGAGGAATCAAAAAGAGATAGGGGGAATCAAAGAGAGAGAGGGGGAATCAAAGAGAGAGGGGGGATAAAAAGGAAGATATTGACAGAAAGGGCAAGACAGACGGGGGGGGGGATAAGTGTTTTCTGCATCTCTTGTTTTTCTTCAGGGGTGGGATTATTATGGTGAGAAGAATAGCAGAAAACGATGAAAATAAACAAACAAACAAGCCAAAAACAAAGATAGGAGAGTTCGTAAAGAGGTGTTTAATTACAAAAAGAAGAAAAATGGTAAAAGAAGGGGTGGGGGGAACGGATAAGAATAGGTAGCGCCCGGGTGCTTTCCAGACATTTTCCTCGGGGTGGTTCGAGCAGCTTTCGATAAAAAAACAACAAAAAAACAAAAGAAAAACTTAGAGATTTAAATAATTAAAATCCAATAACTACTATTTTTATGGGTATTCCTGCAACTACAACAAAAAAAAACAATCAGGTATCACTTAATTAAATACATTAAAAATAAGTTTTAAGCTTAATCTATTGGTTTTTGCTTCTTTTTTTTATATAGATCTATTTGATGCCTGTCTGTAACGAAAACAACGTCACAAGTAAGAATTCATTCTCAAAGATGTAATATCTTTGAGAATGAATTATCAGAATTTATTTTTAATTGCTAATAATGTATTAAAATTTTTTTTCTTAATTCTGCAAATTTTAAAAATTATTTTTATTTATTTATGCACGCCCCCAGTTCATGAGCATTCCGATAAAAACACTAAGATAAGTATGCCCAATAAACAGCGAAAAAAAAAGTGCGGACAATTGTGGGTGACACTTTTACCCCTAGCCCAGGCCGCCCAACGCCGCCCAACGCCGCCCAGGCCGTCCATCGCCGCCCAGCCCCCGGCGCCAGCATTTTGGCTCACGTGACTCAATCGTAGTCACTTATGAACAGAATAGTCTTCCGTATTAACAATTAGCATGTATCCCACCCCAATACATTTTTTTTTGTATATTAATTATTTACCTTACGAAATAGAATGAAGATTGATGGATTTTTGCCCACCGCGGTGGACGGCGGTTGGCAAAAATCCATCAATCTTCATTCTATTTCGTAAGGTAAATAATTAATAAACAAAAATAATGTATTGGGGGGGGGGGAGATATATGCTAAGTGTTAATAACGAAGAATATTCTGTTTATAAGTGACTACAATTTAGTCACGTGAGCCAAAATGCTGGTGCCGGGGGCTGGGCGGCGTTGGGCGGCCTGGGCTGGGGGTAAAAGTGCTGCCGGACAATTGTCATTTATTTATAAAACTATAATTAAAAATGCTAAAATATCGTTTTTATATTTTCTTATAAACTTTTATTAAAGAACAGTTCCTAAATTCATAAAAAGAGAGAAAAATCAGATTTATGTCATACAAAGTACATTTTATCTTATTGTCACGAGATCTAAACGATAAACCATGCTTACTTTCTTAAATCAACTATGGTGGGCCAAAAGCATAAAGAAAACACACACTAACTTTTGACTGAAACCAGTATTTAATATTTTTTTCTCATATATCAATCATAAAATTAACTGTTGATATTTTTTGCTAAATTTTCTTACTATTACACTGATTTATATTAATTTAATTTATAATTATTAATTTTAAAACATCTTCAAAAAAATAAATAAGAAATATAGATAACTTGAACTTTTTAATATCATAGAAAAAAAACTTTAATACGGGATTAAAGTTTTTTTAAATCCTATCGATTTTATTATTCAATCGATTATTTCTTTTTTTATTTTTATACATTCCTTCATTCAATTGTATTTCCAATGATATCAAATTTATTTTGGTACACCAACTCAATTACGAAAAAACATTTTTTTTTTAACTATGGGAAGGCCACCAGGGATGTCAATGCGCGAAACAAAAACTAAGTAAAAACTCATTTTGCTTTTTAAATTTACAATAAAGATGTTATTTATCTACCTCCCACAGCGGTAAGATGTGACACAAGGGCGGGAAAGTGGGATTTGATAAACCAGCGCCCGAGAAGGTGAGCACTCTGGCTATTAAAAATTGCCTGGGCAGCCCCATCGGCATTCCCCGGCAGTAAGCAATAAACTTACTCCTCCCCAAAGAGGGGAGGCAAAGCCTGGGAGGGTGGACCTCCTAGAAGTGCACAGGACAGACCCATAGACCGGCGTAAATCAAGCCCCGAAGGCCAAGACAATACCAGTCTATGGGGTGCAGTATCCATCGCAACAGATACTACACTTTGATCTTAGCCAAAAGGCCGAGTACTTCATACCAGAGATTAGACTAAAATCGAGCCAGTAGTTTATTTTAGCTGGATGTTTGAAAAATTTCCTGCGATTCCCCACTTTTCTTTTTGGCATAGACAATAATTGAGCATATGGGAGGAAATGATGGACAATCCCATATTTCACGAATAAACAAATTTTAAAAGTGTTAAAAAAAAGAAAAAAAATGAAAAAAATTAACATAGTTCACCCCAAACAAGGCAGGACACCACTGTAGACGTAAGGGGCTACTGAGAAGAAAGAAAAGGAGAGAAGGTTGGGGGGGGGGGGGGGTAAACCTAAATTGGGATCTGCGCAGCGAGATGTCTGTTTACATTAGTTTTAAATTTCTGCATGTCAGTACTGTCGGGGAAACAGGGGGCAGGGAGGAACTTCCAGAGGCCAGCGGCACGAGGAAAGAAGCTATTTGAGTAGAAAGGCTCTCCGGCATCTAGGGACCTCCACGGTGAATGGATGGGATCTAGTTGATTGTCGAAGTGAATTTACGTCGAGGGGGCTATTTTAAAAGAAATGCAGTTAGGAAATTAGTCAGAAACAATTTATTCTTGGCCTTTTGGCTAAGATCAAAGTGTAGTATCTGTTCCGATGGATACTGCACCCCATAGACTGGTATTGTCTTGGCCTTCGGGCTTGATTAACGCCGGTCTGTCCTGTGCAGTTCTAGGAGGTTCACCCTCCCAGGCTTTGAGGAGTAAGTTTATTGCTTACTACCTGAGGCACCCCTACCGGGGAATGCTGACAGGACTGCCCAGGCAATTTTTAATAGCCAGAGTGCTCACCTCTCGGGCGCTGGCTTTTCAAACCCCACTTTCCCGACCCGACCTTGGGTCACATCTTACTTGTGGGAGTAAGATAAAACTGGCCTTGTGCCTAACTCCTGGAGAGGAGTAAAGCAATACTCACTTATGGCGTATTTGCGTTAAAAACTAATATTTAATACAAGTTATAAGCATTTTAAGTTCTGTAATTATTGGTAGTGAGTAAAGTAATCAGGGTCAGAGATCTTGTTTATTGACATCAGACTTCTCATTACTTTACTCAACACCAATAATTTTGGAACTTCAAATTATTGTAACTTATATTAAATTATTCATTTTTTTAACACAAATACGTCACCACCAATAATTTATGTCGCTAATAGTAACATTTACCTTTTTTCTTTCTTTTTTTTATTGGGTCACTATTTATTAAGGCCAAAAGCCATTCGAGGACTAGAGTTAATTAGTTGGAATGATTATCAGCCAAAAGATGAGGAACACTATGGGAGTACTAGCATTGATAAATGGTATGAACTGCGTTTGATTAATTATGGGACTGTATAGGACAAGAATTTGTTGAAATTTAATTTGAAGACGACCTAATTATACTCAGCAGGGAAGAAGTCCCAGGCCTAACACATAGATGGCACCACTAATAAAAAATGATTTTTTTATGAAGTACTAACCTTCAAATGGCATGGGTCAAAATTATGATCGAAAAAAAAACCTACTGTTCAAGCAAAGCAATGGCTTGAAAAGTGTTATTCAGACTCTGCTCTGTCGGAAACAATGGTTAAGAGGTGGTATGCTGACTTGAAACATGGTCGTACAGACACAAATGAGGCTGAACGCTCAGGTCGCCCAAATTCGGCAGTTGTCCCGGAAAACATAAAAAAACGGCTGATCGTGAATTGAAGTTAGCAGAGGAGTTGAAGATCTCAAAAGGCAGTGTATTCACCATTTTGCATAAGCATTTGTCATTGAGAAAGCTGTGTTTGAAGTGTGTGCCGTGTTCGCTCAGGCGATCAAAAATAAGAATGCGTTGATTCAGTGGGTTGTTTGCAACTTTTTCAACACAACAAAAAGTAGTTTTTGCATCAATATATGACAATAGATGAAATATGGATCCACCACTTCAATCTGGAGTCAAATCGGCAGTCAGCTGAGTAGACATCAGCAGGTGAAAGCGACCTAGATGCAAACATCAGCATTAAGGTTTTGGCATTTGTATTTTGGGATGTGCAAAGTATTTTGTTCATCGATTACCTTGAGAAAGGAAGAACCATCAATAGCGAATATTATATTGCATTATTCGTGCGTTTGAAGGGAGAAATCGCTAAAAATGGCCACAAATTAAGAAAAAAAAAGTGCTCTTTCACCAAGACAATGCACCATGTCAACAGTCGATCGCAACGATGACAAAACTACATGAATTGCACTTCAAATTGCTTCCACACCCACCCTATTCTTTCAGATCTGATCCCAGCGACTACTGGCTGTTTGTAGACTTCAAAAAATGCTCCAGGGAATGAGATTTGGCTTCAATGAAGAAGCGATATCGGAAACTGAACGTATTTTGAGGTCAAAGAGAAATCATTCGACAAAAAAGGCATCAAATTGTTAGAGAAACGTTGGAATCAGTGTGTCACCCTAGAAGGAGACTATGTAAAGTTTAATTTTGTTAAAAGTTGTTGTTCTATTAGTTAGGCCCGCGACTTATTGAGTGATATCTTATCTATTTTCATTACTGATCTCTTATTATTTCAAGGCGAGAAGCACAGCATTAATCTTAGCTCTGGTGAAGGTCTTCGCATAATCGACAAAAACCATCACCAGGTGATCTTTGTATTCGCGGCTCTTCTCCAACAGTTGGTCCAGCATCTGAATGTGGTCCATGTTACTATAGCCAGCGTTGAAGCCGGTCTGTTTGGGTGATTGCTGCTCGTCTAGCTGAGGGGCAGGCCACATCCGGCCCGCGAAGGCTTAGCGTCCGGCCCGCCACCCTGCTATGTTTTATCATTGCAATCCGGCCCGCGGACCTCCCAGTAAAACTCATATCATTTTGTGACATAGACGTAAAAGTAGGTTTCAATTAAGATTTACAGTGGGATGAAAATGTATAAATATAAGCGAGCGATGATGCATGTATATTCCATTTTTCTTTAACTATTAATTTCAAATCCTTGGCCTGAGATAAAAATAGAAAAAGAGAAAGAGAGAAGCAAAGAGGAAACGTGAGACGAGGAAAGGGCATGATACATAGAACCTATGTGAGGTGTGTCAAAACGAATGCTAGATCAACTTGCTACTTCCCCCGTCATTATTTTTTATGATTCCAAAATGGCTCTTCATCGGCGCCTTTTATAACATCACATACAGAAGTCTTTTGAGAAAAAAATATCAGATTTGTCGAGTGTTCAATGCAATTTTTGTACAATTTATTTATGTAAACAAAATATAGTAATTCTGAGATTTCGTTTTTTCACTCCGGCCCGCGATCTCCTTCCAAAAGTCTCATCTGGCCCTCACTCTGAAAAGGTTGCCCGCCCCTGGTCTAGCTGCTTGGTGGGCCTGTTGAGAAACACATCTTGGTGAAGATATTTTAGGTGTATGACAGAAGCATGATTCGTCGGAAGTTGCTGAAGTGTTCGCGGTCACCCTTCTTGTACAGTAGCATTGTTTGAACCATTATCCATTTGTCGAAGAATTTGCTGTTGTACATGTAAAGAATGAAATGGCTGACGATGGCCGATCAGAACTTGATTTTGCTGATCTCAATATATAAAAAAATGTAAATAAAATGAAATGAAAATATTTGTATAAAAACAAATAAATCGCAGAGAATTTTAAGATTTTGAAAAAAATTTTCTGGGGTGTAAATTTAAATTCAAAGCGAATAATGAAATACATTTATTGCAATTTTTTAATTGACAATTGTTATATAAAGTTTCAAAATGAATAATCGAATCTTTTATCTCTGATCGGTCTATAAAAAGAGGTCTGAAGCACATTGTTTCAACGCCGGCCTATCTCAAGGATTTATCTTTGGCCCAACTCTTTTCCCAGTTTTCAATCCTGATCTTCCAAATCATATTCTGAGATCGTTTGCTGACCTCTATGCAAACGACATATACTTATACATAGAAAATATTAGTACTTAATATATTAATGCAGTAACAGAAAGAAAATTTGAATGTGATGTCTGATCTAGACATATACCTTCACCAAACGGGAGGTAGTGTTTTAATCCTGTCTGTCTGTTTATCTAGTTTCTGAGCAAGATGATAGAAAAACTACTGGTCAGATTTCCACAACACTTGATAGAAAGGTAGAGCTTGACACAAAATAGACTCAAGTTTTGTTACTAATTCTAATAAGGATGTAGACAGAAGAATTTTGTTTTCCACACTCTTTTATATTCTGAGATACATTTTTAAAATTTATTTTTACTATTTCTTATATAGGTAAAAGGTAACGGTAAAGGTCGCATAGCCTGGACGCGCACGAGTGTCGTTGCCGACATCGCACACTGCCCATGGCCGTAGCGGCGGTGATTTGTTAAGAATCACCGTGTCTAGGGCACAGCATATGGAAGGCGGAGCCCATCCCTTTCCTTCCGCTGCCTTGAACCTTCCCTAAGTTTTAGTCAGGTACCCATTTACTGCTGGGTGGACAGAGAGAGTTTTCAGACCCGAAAATTTGCATGCCGTGAGTGGGATCGAACCCGGGTCGTCCAGCCCAAAGACAAGTGCTATAACCACCCGTCCACAGGCCCTCCCTTATATAGGGTGACCCCCTAAAAAATGCCACCAATGGAATCGTTAGTAGAATTCACAATCCTTTCTGCAATCCAACCATATTTTGATACAAATAAACTCCAGTCTCTGCCTGACTTGTCCACCAAGGTTCAATTATGAATGGTCAACAGTCTTTGTTTTATTGCCGTTCAATGATATGCGGTGACATTTTGGTGATTGTCTCATCAGTCGGAGGTAGGTTTCACACTCACCGGACATAACACCCAGATTTTTATCTGTCAAAGATAGTGTCTACTAAAACAATCCCCTGACTATTCCTGAACTGAAGACGTGCATCACGGCCCAAATCAGTTGTATCCAGGTGTGCTTCCAACGCAAATGTGCGAATCTGGAGCATATCATTGAACAGCGATAAAACAAAAACTGTTGGACATTCGTGACTGAAACTTGGTGGGCAAGCCAGACATTTTATATTTAAGTGCAATGGAATTACAGGTAGATTGAGAGATGATAACTAGTTTCTGTGGAAGAAATGTAAGACAATGGAGACGAATGAAAACTCGGATAGGGAGAAAGTATATTTGGATGGCGAGGCTATTAAGGTAGTCTAGAAGTTTTGTTACCTTGGTGAGATCATTGGAGCACAGGGATGAGCTGGTGTTGGTGTGATCACAAGAGTTAGGAGTCGATGGAGTAAGTTCAGGGAACATCTGCCTTTAATAACCAGCAGAGTGTTACCACTGTCGACCAAGGTCAGAGTCTATCAGGTCTGGTGTGCAGTGTGATGATGTATGGAAGTGAAACTTGGCTAGTGAGGGTTGAGGACATGCGTTGCATGGAGATAAATGATATGAGAATGATACAATGGATGTGTAATCTGAGTCTTTAAGACAGGCTTAGATCCGATGAGCTCAGAGGAAGATTAAATCCGGACAGTATAGGGAGATGTGTGCAGAACAGGAGGCTTTGCTGTTTTTGGCCACTTAGAAAGAACGAATGAAGGTGCTTGGGTTAGTAGATGTAGAACAGTTGAGATAACAGGGTTAATTGGCAGGGGAAGGCTAAGGAAAACATGGGAGGAAGTGATAAGGATGGATTTGCGAGAAATAAGGATAAATAAAGACCTTCCCAGAGATAGGTTAGTTTGGAAGTCAATTTTTAAAAGCCGTCCAACACATGCCAGCAAGTAAAACAAACATTAAACCAAATATGACGATCAAAAAATATTGAGAAAATGCTATAAATAACAACTTGCCATCTAGTTTTAAACAAATAACGGGGAAAGCTTAATTATATGTTAGGTTGATCATTGTCAAGAGTTGACGTTTGCTATTTAAAGCCATTTCATCATTTCTGGATTGACTCATTTGTTTCCTGGGGCCTTTATTTCTTTACACACCTTTTCTGATTCCTGAATGAAATAAGTAAATTAGAATTACATTCAACTATCTTCTATACATTTCCACTTCAAATGGAAGTTGTTCAAAATGTGGGCTCAGCATATACAAGTTCTGTCAGGGCTCTTGCGTTACTTTCACTAATACCTTTGCTTTATTTGTATGATTCAGATGACTGTTCTCATCTTTATTGTTACTTTCACAACGTTTCGGCCGATCTAACCTCAGACCTTCTTTAGTTGCTTGTTTTCGAACTCGGCCATCTTTATGTCGAACTCAAGAACCTATACGAAATTTCAAACTGAATCCTTTATTTAATTCACAGGTGTAGATTGTTCTCATTCCGTCAGCCATGACCGGGTACAAGTGCTAAGTAATTTTTCATTTTTTTTCTTAACTAGCAGGAAGACCTGACGTTGCTCGGGAGTGAATGAGGATCATTACTATGTACTTTTTCACTATGCTCATAACACCATATTACTTTGTTTTTACTTACCTCTCCTCCCGTTTCGTCCCCAATATAGTCGGAAGAAGCTGAAATGTTGAAAATCTCTTTGAATTAGTGTCTTGTATATATGGTTTAAATTTCATTAAAATCGGATATATTTATTTGAAGTTTTAAGGGAATTCTGTCTCCAAGGGTCACTTAGAGGGGGGGGGGGAGGCATAAAAATATTCGGCAAATAGATGATAACAGAGATTCAGGACCACTTCCATTGTCTTCCCCGGAGAATTTTATACATATTATATAAATTACATCAAAATAGGATATATTTGGAGTTTTAAAGAAGGCCCGGCCCGGTCGTCATAGCCCTCTTAAGGGTGCACTTATTCGTGAACACTTCCATTGTCTTCCCTGGTAAATTTTACGTAAGAATAAACTTTTAGATTTTATGTAGATTCTCTAACCTTTCTTTCTATAGGAGACACACTCAGACATTGTAGTAGTATAGTAATCCAAAGAATTTCAACAGGGTTTATAAAAAGTGCTCAATATCAAATAGAGCTTTTATATATGATTATTTTTATTTACACAGAAATGTACAAAATCTGCGACATTAGCATGTCGATGTTATCGATCAACAGCTGTTATAAACTGAGATCTCATCAGGCAGAGTTAAAATTCGATCTTAACCTTTGGAAAGAACCAAATATGATCTAAGGTTAAGATCGGATTTTAACTCTGCCTGATGAGATCTCAGTTTATAACAGCTGTTGATTGATAACATTGACATGCCAGTGTTGCAGATTTTGTACATTTCTGTGTAAATAAAAATAATCATATATATATATATATGAAATTAAAAATGGAAAAGCGGAAGACCTTTTCGCTCAACGTTTCGCCCAAATTTCACGTGGGCTTTGTCAAGAGCGGACGAAGAATACAAAAATGACAAAAGACGAGAAAGTCTGTAAATTATGGGGAATATATATAGTGGTTGGGTTCATGTTGAGATGAAGGGTATGCAAAAAAAAAAAAAAAAAGAAAGAAATATATATATATATGCACATAAATGTGATCGAAACATATATATAACACATATACATACATATATATCAAATATACATAGAAGTAGCATTGGAAAAGAAGAGAAAATAAAGAGCAGAAAGGGGTCCAAAGGATATTTAATTTAAAGCTCAGGGAATCATCCGGTGTCTAGAATTATCTTGTTTTCACTAATGATTGCTTTTGATAGGTTGGGGGAGATATTGTAGAAGCCCATTCTTTGTTTAATTTTATTTGTGGAAAGGGCTATGAGGGCAGATTCAATTATTCGACGTGTTGACTTGTTGTGTATTATTTTGATTAAAGTGGATTTCTCAAAGTCAAAGTAATGACCATATTCCATAGTATGAGCACATAAGGCGTTAAGTGTGTTGTTGGTTTTAATCGCTCTTTTATGCTCATAAATCCGCTTGTCCAGATTATGCTGCGTCTCTCTAATGTAGACCTTATTGCAGTCTAGACAAGGAATGGAGTATATGCCAGCTTTGACATTGGGTGTCGTGTTCAGTTTAGATGTTTTGATTAAATTTATAATACTTGCAGAAGTTATATGGAATATATATATATATATATATATATATATATATATATATATATATATATATATATATATATATATATATATTATCGCTTGTAGTGAGGATTGAACCTTCAACCTCCAGAAAACTGTCATTTAGAACTGATTTAAAAATAAATAAAATCAATCCTCATCTCAAAATTCCAAAATATAATACTTTTGATACTTTTTAATTATTTGTGGGAATATCCATCCAAGGGCAGGTTCAAAACAGACATACTTGGCCTCATTAATAACTTGGAGATGTTGGACTTCAGAAAAATTCAAAATAAGCAAAAATATATTGCATTGGTGAAAACTGTAAAAAAAATAGAACTTATATGACTGATATAAGTCAACAAAAAAGTTTATTTTAAAAGTTAAGATCTTCGGGTCTTAAAATTATCTATATCTGTTTAAATGTTTAGAATCAGCACAATTTTATGACTTTTACCAATGGTTTAAATCCAAAGCAGTCCTTAGCATAATGTTGTTTAAATCTCATTATAATTAAAGTTTAAATGTTTAGAATCAGCACAATTTTATGACTTTTACCAATGGGTTAAATCCAAAGCAGTCCTTAGTATCATGTTATTTAAATCTCATTATAATTAAAGTTTAAATGTTTAGAATCAGCACAATTTTATGACTTTTACCAATGGTTTAAATCCAAAGCAGTCCTTAGCATTATGTTGTTTAAATCTCTTTATAATTAAAGTTTAAATGTTTAGAATAAGCATAATTTTATGACTTTTACCAATGGTTTAAATCCAAAGCAGTCTTTAGCATCATGTTGTTTAAATCTCATTATAATTAAAGTTTAAATGTTTAGAATCAGCACAATTTTATGACTTTTACCAATGGTTTAAATCCAAAGCAGTCCTTAGTATCATGTTGTTTAAATCTCATTATAATTAAAGTTTAAATGTTTAGAATCAGCACAATTTTATGACTTTTACCAATGGTTTAAATCCAAAGCAGTCCTTAGTATCATGTTGTTTAAATCTCATTATAATTAAAGTTTAAATATTTTCAAAATTGATATGAGTTTGATGATAACGTTTTTTGGGGTTTTTTTTTTACTAATGAGTAACCATTTATCACGATTAAAAGCCACACGAGGATTGGTGTTAATAAAATGGATAGATTGTTAGTAAAGTGATGAAGAATATTATGAGAGGATTGAAGATGAATGGAATGAACAAAGTTTGATTACTTATGAGAATGGTTTATGACAAGTACTTAATGTGGAATCTGTGTTCATGCCAAACACTATAATCCAAAGATAATCTTTCTGAATGCTGAATACGATCTGTCATCGCCAGCCAGTGTGTGGTCAGAGGAGATCACAATTAACAGCTCAGGAGTTTCTGTTTCTATTTACTTTCCTCCGTAGGGCAGAGTTAGATACGAGGTCGGTTTTTAATTTAGGAGAATCCAGCTCTCCAAAATAGAGCACTTTGGAATGGAACAAAAGTAAAAATTGCCTCAATCAAAACTGACTCAATCTTCACTGGCCGAAGACAGAAAAACTAAGTGTACGCTTTGCTTCTAGCCAAAAGGTCAAGTAAAACACATTGCTCAGGATTGTCTGTTATATTCATTGTATTTGCAGATTGGTACAACACCTTGAAAGATCACTAGGATCACAGATAATCTTTAAAAGGCACATATCTAAGAATCACAAAGTCGGCAGTTTATAGTACCTTTGTATTGATTTCATCAACATAGGCTAAGATCAATTACTGGCATTCACTGGATGTTACACACTCCAGACATTGACATTCTTGAAAAGGTTTTTGCAGACAGTACATATATTGTCACATGCTTCGTTGAAGTGACTACATCACCCATCTTGTGCAAAGAATTGTTGCATGACAGAGGCTAAATGATGAGAATTTCTATTGGGCTAAATACAAGTAGTGATCTTTCACAGCAAAACTCTGGGTGGTCAAAGCGTGAAATCATAAAACCTTTTGGGGAGAGGAACATCTCTCCATTGAGAGATATCTGCTTCACTTTCTTCTTCTAGTATATATTTTAATTACCACAATATTAATACTATTATCGTTTACTCTTTCCTCTTCCAAATGTGTTGGCTACATTCTGATGTCTATCGCTTTTTCTCTCTTTCTCTCTCTCTATTTTCTTTAAGCTATCCCCTCACCCCACTTGTCTCTTCCTATTCTCCCTAACTTTCTCTCCTCTGTCCAGAGATTTTATGATTTACCACTTTAATCACCCAAAGTGTTTTCTGTTGAGGATCACTCCTTGTATTTAGCCCAATAAAAATTCTTATTTACTGACAATGTACTAAACGGTATGAAACGTACATAAGGCTCTTACAAAAAAATTTCTTTAATTTTTCCATATATATATATATATATATATATATATTTCATGTATCCACATTAAATTTTATAAGGAGATATACTTTTTTATGTATCACTTTTCAGTATTTATTTCAACAGTGCTCGATACGTAAGTAGAGTTAGATAGTAAGCTATGAAAATATATTTATGGCAATTAAGCTACACAGAGGCTCCCGCGTTTCATCTCCGGGGGGAATCTTCAGCGTTTCATCCCTGGGGGAGAATCTTCAGCCTGAGGATTTCCCCCTGGGGATGAAACGCGGGAGCCTCTGTGTAGCTTAATTGCCATAAATATATTTTCATAGCTTACTATATATATATAAAATCACATATATATATATATATATATATATATATATATATATATGTGATTTTATGAAGGCTTACCAAAGCATTTTTTCAGGACACCAATGATCACCATTAAAGATATTTTTTCTTACAAATATTATTTATTCAAATTAAATGTTTTTTTCCTACACGTGTTTCACTACCAAGCAGTTACTTGCTTGGCAGATCATCAGGGAAATTAAATGTCTTGAATACTGGTTTCAACTGCCGACAATACACAATGTGGCGTTGCAATAGTTGAGGTCACTTAAGAAGAGAAGAGGAAAAAAATAAAAATAAAAGTTAAAATTAAAAAACAAGGAAGAACAACTATAAAAAAAGAAAGTCCTAGAAAACGTCTTAGAAGTCTTTAAGTGACCTCAACTATTGCAACGCCACATTGTGTATTGTCGGCAGTTGAAACCAGTATTCCAGACATTTAATTTCCCTGATGATCTGCCAAGCAAGTAACTGCTTGGTAGTGAAACACGTGTAGGAAAAACATTTAATTTGAATAAATAATATTTGTAACAATAATATCTTTAATGGTGATCATTGGTGTCCTGAAAGGAATGCTTTGGTAAGCCTTCATAAAATCACATATAAATGCTCTGTACTCTGTAACTGAGTATCATCGAGCTTGTTTTTATTGGAACAACCCCGGTCTTCACTGAATGATCTATTTTATAAGTGAAAAATATAAATCTACATATATATATATATATATATATATATATATATATATATATATATATATATAGAGAGAGAGAGAGAGAGAGAGAGAGAGAGAGAGAGAGAGAGAGAGAGAGAGATATAGATAGATATGAAAAAGAATCAATTCCATATTCATTTGATTCTTTCATGACCATTGACTTCTCACAGCCTGGACTCTCTGGCGTTCATAGTAGCCACGGCTACTACTTTCCTTCATCTCTCCACCATATCAACCCCAAACTTCGATGTACTTGTATGACATTTTTCTTCAACTTATCATCTTGAGGAAGTCTTACAATAAAGACGAAACTATCTCTTGGTTGTTTTCCTTTTTTATTTCCCATATATGGATATATATATATATATATATACAATTTGCTTATTTATTCAGTATAAAAAAGCAAATAGATTACATTAGACGTTTATAAATAACTTCATCATTTAAACTTGAAACAGCTGAAGAAACTATAAAATCTATCATTATACTAAAGCTGAGTTAATCAACGTTTGTTTGCCTAAGACTTTTCACCTATATATTTTAATCACACAAAATACATGCTAAAATATTCCCCAGATTCAGGATTAAGTTATATTCAAGAAAACTTCCATTTTAATTCGTCTAATTAGTCATAATTTTTAATTAACTGACAATTAAATGACACATCTCTCTCTGTGAAGTTCTATCTATCACTTTCCAACTCTCTCCCTGTGTTGTTTTACCCCCCTTCACAGTTCTTAATTTATAGTCTCTTAGTCCGCTCTCTCTTACGTGCCTCCTCCTCCTCTCTCTCTCTCTCTCTCTCTCTCTCTGCTTATTAACAGTCGAAGATAATAAAGAAAGGAAAGAATAAACAGATAGGATTAGTCCATTATAAACAAAAGGGAATAACACAAGTAGTAATACTATTTAACCCGTATCAGAGAGAGAGAGAGAGAGAGAGAGAGAGAGGGTGGAGGGGATAGCAGAAAGCGACTAATTTGGAATTTTGTCTTTTTATTATTTTATATTTAACTGGCTTTGCAAACACACTTTTTTCTGATTCAGACAATCTAACCTAAGCTGAATGGGTAACCCAACGGTTCACATTTTTTCTAGTATATGATATTGCTTCAATGCCCTTTAGAAGTTATCAATCTCGGGCAACGATGCGTTTCTTTGCTAGTTATAAAAATTAAACAACCAAGATGAGGATACCAGTTAAATAAAAAGAAAGCCAATAGAAGACAATAAGAGAAGTGGATCTAATAGCTTTCATTATGATTCAAGTTAATTCAATCAATAAAATAGAAAATTAAAAAAAACAAAAAAAAACAACATTTCCTAATATGGTTGATTAAGATAATAAAAAAAAAAGAACCCGGGGGGGGGGGGCACTAAAGACGTTTAAATGTAAAGCCTTTTTAAACATTTAATTTTCCTCATAAAAAGATCTAGAATGGCATGAAACAATCGATATTGTATTATCATCCAATAACATCAGCAAAAACCCCGAAGCAACGCAGGCATAATCATCCGTATTGACGTTAACGTTACGCGCAATATTTGCTTCTCTTTTGTGAAACATTCAATTGTTCGAGCCAAGGGAGAAGATGGGAAAGGGGATGGGGGGGGGGGGTTACATCAACAGAAAATGTTTCGAAAGACGGTAAGCAAGAATGACGTCATTAAACTAAAACAAAAGCAAAGATAAAATAGAAACAGATGTGGATATTCAATATTTATGTGCTCACTTTAGCTTACGTCGGTCTCATCTAGAAACAGGAACATGTGCTATACATATATCTATATACTAGTCAACATACCTATCTGAAGACGGACTAATAATACTGAGACATGTTTGGACCCTTTAATAAGTACAAAGATGTCAAATGCAAAAATAAGAACTACCAATCTGTGGAACACATTACCACAGGACTGATTCCCTGTAGGCTACAACATGGGCGTCTTCAAATCCAATGTCAGCTATTACTTGTCATAAACCGTCCCCATGAGTAATCAAATATTGTTCATTACATTCATCATTTTCAATCTTCTCATAATGTTCTTCATCATTCAACTGACAATCATTTCATCTCATTGACCTTTATCCTCGAGTGGCTTTTGACCTTGATAAGTGGTGATTCATTAATAAAAAATAAAAAAGGTCAAACTTCTAAGATAATTCAATCAATCAAGCAATACTGCTATAATCAAAAATGTGGTCAAACTCACACAATCGATGTCATAAACTTGGACATTTTCTCATCTTTGAGAGTTTTAAAATTATCATAATTTGCTCAAATTTAGGGAATCCGTATAATTTTGTGCACTTTACCTCTGGTTTAAATCTCATTAAAATGTTTTCATCCTGTCCTACATACATCAGTAGGAGATCATTTTCAACGAATTTCATGTTCTTAGGTCTAATAACCTTTCATTTTTTTACTCTGTGTGCCTAACATCAAACGGAATTTCCATGAACAGAGCTTCTTTCCAAGAACTTCCAATCAGTGGAACACATAACCACGGGACTGCTTCCCTGCAGACTACAACCTGGTCGTCTTCAAATCCAATGTTAACAAATACTTGTCAAAAATCGTCCTCATAAGTAATGAAATTTTGTTCATTCCATTTATTATTTTCAATCCTCTCATAATATTTTTCATCATTAAACTGACAATTTATCCATCTCATTAACCCTTATCCTTGGGTGGATTTTAGCCTTGATAAGTGGCGACTCGTTAGTAAAAAAAATGTAGTTCGCAGGGATACACACATGTAAATTACATTTCTTATCGACAACGTTATGTAGACAAGAAGTTGTTCAGAAGTTTTGTTACCTTGGTGATACCTTTAGAGCACAGGGAAAAGCTAGTGTGATTGCAAGAGTTAAGAGTGCTTGGAGTAGGTTCAGGTAACTTCTGCCATTATTAACCGGCAGTGTTACCACTGTCGACCATGGTCAGAGTTAAATAAAAAAATTGTGAACCGTTGGGTTACCCATTAAACTCAGGTTAGATTGTCTGAATCAGAAAAAAGTGTGTTTGCAAAGCCAGTTAAATATAAAATAATAAAAAGACACAATTCCAAATTAGTCGCTTTCTGCTATCCCCCTCCACCCTCCATCCCACCCACCCCCTCTCTCTCTCTCTCTCTCTCTCTCTCTCTCTCTCTCTCTGATACGGATTAAATAGTATTACTACTTGTGTTATTCCCTTTTGTTTATAATGGACTATTCCGATCTGTTTATTCTTTCCTTTCTTTATTATCTTCGACTGTTGATAAGCAGAGAGAGAGAGAGAGAGAGAGAGGAAGGAGAGAGAGAGAGAGGAGAGAAGGCACGTAAGAGAGAGTGGAATAAGAGACTATAAATTAAGAATTGCGGAAGGGAGGGGGTAAAACAACACAGTGAGAGAGTTGGAAAGTGATAGATAGAACTTCACAGAGAGAGATGTGTCATTTAATTGTAAGTTAATTGAAAATTATGACTAATTAGACGAATTAAAATGGAAGTTTTCTTGAATATAACTCAATCCTGAATCTGGGGAAGTTTTTTAGCATGTGTACAAAGTGTGATAATGTATGGAAGTGAAATCTGGCCAGTGAGGGTTGAGGATATGTGTTGCATGGAGAGAAATGATATGAGAATAATATGATGAATGTGTAATGTGAGTCTTAAAGACTTAGATCTGATTACCTTAAAGAAAGATTAAACCTGGACAGTCTAGAGGAATGTATGTAGAACAGGAGACTTTGATGGTATGGTCACATTGAAAGAATGGATGAAAGTTCTTGGGTTAGTGAATGTGGAACAGTAGAGTTAGCAGAGTCAGTTGGCAGGGGAAGGCCAAGGAAAACATGGGAGGAAGTGATAAGGATCGATTTTAGAGAAATAAGGATAAATAAAGACCTGCCCAGAGATAGGTTAGTATGGAAGTCAATTTCTAAAAGGCGTTCAACACGGACTGTGCTCTGATGAACTTGCTGCTCTGGTGCCCCCACAACACAAATTCACTAGACCAACCCGACAATCTGTCAAATCCGTTCACTGTGGAGGTCCTCAGATGCCGAAGAGCTTTCTACTCCAAACGATTCTTTCCTCGTGCTGCTGGACTCTGGTAACCCCTCCCTGCTCCCTGTTTTCCTGACGGTACTGACATGCAGAAGTTTAAAACTAATGTTAACAGACATCTCGCTGCACAGATTCCCCCCCCCCCCAAAAAAAAAACCCCCCAAAAAACTCTCACCCTTTTTCTCAGTAGCCCCCTACGTCTACAGTGGCATACTGCCTTGTTTGGGGTGAACTATATTAAAAAAAAAAAAAAATTTAAAAAAAAAACACATGCTAGCATGTAAAACGGACGTTAAACCGAATATCATGATGAGAACTTCATAGAATGAATAATTTTATAGCCATGTTCAGTTTTGCTTGAATTTTAACCATACTCCTCTGATGAACAGTAGGCAATTTACTATAATGAACCCCCTGCCTTTTAGTAGCTATTTTTATATATAACATTAGCATACCGATATAACATTCAAACTAAATTTGATTTCATTTACTGCTCCTAGAAAAAGTATGGATTCAGCTCTTCTCTCTACCTGCTATAGGTGAATAGCAGGGCAGACTGGGTTCCTTAATCTTGGTAGGAAACTGATTGATGTGAAAGAAAACTGAATTTAAGAACATTCCACTTTCTACTCCACCCCCTACCCGAAAAATGTTGGTAATTCAGTTTGCTGATATTTAAGGAGCCATAAAAACCAATTATCTTCCTTTAGAATATATTAGCCAAATAGTTCCTCAAAGAGAGGCTTTTTAATCTTACAGCTGCAGAGAGACGTTAAAGTTATTTAAAGCATCATGATTAGTATTCTTAATTGCATTAAATCCGACATCCCAAAGGCTCTTCATGCCAAATTTGATGCAATTTTATTCAATAGTTTTGGAGCTAAGAAGTGTTTATCTATTACTAATGAAGATTTGGTATCTGTCTGTCTGAAGCCGAAACTATACTATTGCTTCTATTAATTGCATTATTGTACCATCTATTATTGCACAATTCAGTTCACTATATTATTTCAGACTAATGTACGATATTTTAATCCTCAATTCAGTAGGGGGTAGTGTAGTATCTGTTCTGTTGTCATGAAACCATGCTTCCAGGCATTGCCTCTTCCTTGGGGGGTGTATTATCTGTTTGTTCGTTATGATATCATCTTCTCAGACATTATGTCCTTCTCTTTTGTGTGTGTGTGTGTGTGGGGGGGGTAGTGTATTATCTGTTCTGTGGTTATATGATCCTCCCTAGGATTATCTTCTGTTTTTTTTGGGGGGGAGGGGTATCTGTTCCGTTATCATTATACCCCCCCCTCCCAGTTATTACCTCCCCCTTTTTGGGGGGAGAGGAGGTAATGTACTATTTGTTGTTTTGTCATAAGACTATCCTCTCAGGCATTACCTCCTCCAAACTGAGCACCTATATTATATATACTAGAAAAAATATGCGATTAGAGAGATCATAATTTTGCTAGTAATTAGTATTATTAAAAGTATTTTAATTTGGCACACCCAGCATCCAAAGGGCTGTCTGATACCTTTGAAAGCGATAAGTGTTTATTCCAGATAGTAGCAGTAGTTGCAGTAATAATAGTATCATTTTGAACTAACCCCATGACACATCTCGTACTTCATGCCAAATTTGGTAGAATTCTGATCAATAGATCTGGAGCCTAAGCGTTTTTTGTTATGTTTTTAGTATTGTTACTACTATTGTTAATAGTAGTAGTATCGGTTGTAGCATTAACATTTTTACCTACTATGACACTCAAGGATACTTCATGCTAAATCTGGTGCAATTAAGTTAAGTAGTTTTGGAGCCTATAAGTGACCAACGAACAAACAAACAAACAAAAATGCTCAAATACACTTAACAATGCATCAGACACCATTAGTGATGCTTTCATAAGTTGCTTTGGGTGACTTAAAAACCAAACTTCTTCTAGGAGACACAATCAGATAAATAGACCCCAATTCATGATTCACTGACCTGCAGTTTTGTGCTAGTAGAACCACCTCTATTAAGATGAATACTAGAAGTGTCAACCTTGTATGCGATTTCGTTTTCCCAAGAATTTTACTGGCATTACCGTCAACTAATGAACTTTGCAATTCGCTCAAGTGTTAATTTTTAAATGTTGAACAATTATTTGCTGACTTTTTCATTGTTGGTATTAATTAACTGCAATGGATTGTTTGACAAAAAGAAAAAAGAAAGTTTTTTTAATGCTTTTTCTTGTTAAATTTGTTCCTTTTTTATTTCAAGTTGTTAATAAAAGAAAATGGAGATATATTTGTGACAATGAACTAGAAAAAAATAATTAAGTTTACTTAACTTTAGACACAGTGGAGGGAATTGCAGCATAAGTGTTATGGTAAGTGTTGTATATACATCAATCTTTGGATTTAAGTGGTTTACTGTGTCATTATGTATGATTTGAAGACTAATGACCTTTGAGGTCAGATCGATTTGATTGGTTAGTTTAATCATGTGACATAGAAAGGATTTGAAGTTGAATAATCAGCAAAGAAATATGTAACAAGACATACCTGTAGATAAAGGCACTTAGACCTAATGTCTTCACTAGGTCTGACTGAAAGCAACTATTTGCTCATGAAAATATGAATATCCATAGTTAAGATGAATAAAGTATATTTAGTTAAAAACATCATCGTCTCTTTCTTTATGAGTATCCATTCACACCCAAGAAAGAGGACCTTCAAGGATGTCATCACCCCTGACCCATGAAAGGTCAAATCTATCAAATTTATTTGCCAAAAATAACAAAGTTCAACAAGCCATGTAAAAAGACAGGGAGAAGATATTTGCATCCACATACAGTCTTAATGTTTGTCACAGGGTAACTTTAAATATGGATATGGTAGTCATCGTCACGACCGTCTCTGGCAGGTTGTTACCTGGAGCAGAAACATAGAAAGAGAACGCTGCCTTTCTTCTATTGAGATGCCTGCGGAGAGTACGAGTTGGTTCTGGGGTGAAAAACTCCTCGGAAAGTAGATTTAAATTCCCGTTGATGATGTTGTACACAAAATTCAAGTCTTCTCACATCTTCCGCTGCTCAAGTGAGAACACATTTAGTCTTTTTAGCAATATCCATAGCCCTTGTAGAGGGAAAGTCAATGGCAAAAGAACGAATGCCAAAATCTATCCACGTAAAAATTATTAATTTTTATTGACAACTTATGAAGACAACGGAAGAAAGAATTAGTAGAATATGAAAGTTCAGAGAGTCTTAGAACATTCCGAGTGAAGAGAAGTTGTTTTGTCGAGAAGGAGAATTTAAGTAGACATGTTCATTTCGGCTAGCGCCATGTGCGTTTACGTGCGATAGTGTGTGTAAATGGAATAGAGATTGTAGATGTGCATGTTTAACGTGCTGTTTTTTCACTGAGAACATGTATGTACGAACTGTGTACATGAGTTTGGTTAGCAGTGTATATATGCTGTCGCTACGTTTAGTAGTTTATGCGTGTCTCTCGTTGCATCAGTCGAGGGCCTTCGACCCAAAAGAGCCTAAGCAGGATTGTGTTCTGCGCTTGTGTTGTCTCTGAAAGAAAAAAGCCTGTGTGTTTAGGTTTTTATAGTATGCACAAATATTCAAAGGTGAATATTTATTGCGCTGTGATTGATTGAAAGAAACCACCGATTTGAGCTTTTGTCCAATCGAGAGTCGATACATAAAAACAACATCTGCTTCTGCTGCTTCGACACCCTCACTGAAGAGTATATTAGAGAGGTGGCACTGACTGATAACTTGACGTGCCTCATTTCAGTCTTGTTGGATCTGTAATACTGTTTTCATCAGAAATTATTATTCATCATTTTCGGACAAGTTTCTTCATCTTGATTGTTTTTAATCACAATTTGTATTCCATCCTGCAAATCTAATACCAAGGAAGATTTAGTATCTGTCTGTCTGAAGCAGTACTCATACTTTTATTAATGTACTATTGTACTATTTTTCAATGCAGGGGGGGGGGTAGTGTAGTATCTGTTCTGTTGTCATGGGACCATTCTCCCAGGCATTATCTTGTCCTTTAGGAATGGGGTAGCATACATCAACAAGAAATTGTCACAATCGGCTCTTCATTAGCAAACTCAACACTTATATATACTTACATATACTAGCAAAAATATATGACAGGAGGCGGGAGCATATTATTGCTAATAATAAGTCCTCATCGCTAAAATACAGACAAATATTTCATTAGGAATGTTGACAAATTTCATGTGGTCACTCCTATGGAAATTAGTCATTAGGTTTTAATTAGGGTTCGGCTTTCTAGAACCAGCATTGTGAATGTTTGTCAATTAAAACCTAGCAGCTAATTTCTATACTAGAACTGGTGGTGTAATGGTTCGGCTATTTTTGTAATTTCTCCTTGAAGTTGCACAAAGATACTCGAGTCGGCCATGGGTAGTGGTCTATACAAGTACCAAAACGCGATACAAAACAAAAAGACCATATAGAAAACAAAGAAATGTGTACAGCAGACAAGTGAGATATCAACACAGAACTTAAATAAAAAAAATAATTAAAAAATGATAAAAAAATGATCAAAAAATGATAAAAAGCAGTTATATGATCCAAAAAGGATATTAAATCATATAAGACATACTTTCTATTTTCAGGAAATGTCCCAAATAAATCTACAGAGTTTCAATAATAATAAATGATGAAAAGCAATTATGACTCCCAAAAAGGAAAAGTGTAGAATTACTAACTTGTATAAATAACTGCAAACTTCCGGCTGACAAATTTATCGACTTGTGCACACATGCCAAACTGAATTGTGAAAATATGTTCACTATTATATAAACCACATTAAGTTACATATTCTTTGGCAGTAGTATGCTTTGGGAATGAGGTGTCAGAATAGTTCCCAAGTGCAAGGGTTTTACAGTATGATTGACAGAGAATGACTTTAAGGTCGGACACCAATACTTTATAGTAATCAAAAACTTACTGCCATGAAAACTATTAGAAAATACAAGTTACAGAAATGTAAATTATGGTTTGAGGAATGTTTTTTGTTTTTTAACTAAACCCATTGCAAAATTATTACAACTTTTCAAATTTTGGGGATCTATATAATCTTATGTCATCTGCATGTAATTTAAATTTCATTGAAATATGAGGAAAAACATTTTTAACCAAACTTTCTTAGATGCTCTTTTATAAGGAAATATTTTTTTAAAAAAAGTATATCTCTATCTTTATAAAGCTAGGTATGTGTATATGTTTATATATTTCTACAGGATTCACTCGTAAACTAATTAACCAATCATTATGAATTTTGAAATACAGCTACTAGGAATAAGAGGTCCAAATGTGGTCTATATTTAGTTTGATTTAGTTTTGAGTAAAAAAGGGGTGGAAGCCCTTTGTTAAAATTCAAATACTTCCGATTTTTTGTGAAATTTTAACGATAGTTATTAGGTATCAATTTATGAATAATCCTCAAATTTTAGTTTTTTTGGGGTATATTAAAGGGTTTTTAAGGGGCATAATATGGGCACAATGTCCCAATTAAACATTCAAATATTTCAGATTTGCATTGAATTTGATGCATAGTCCTTAGACACCAATGAAGTATGCTTTTCGGAACTTGATTTTCTTCTTAAAACCCCATACACTTAAGCCTTGAATTTGAGACATTTGTTAGAATCAAAATGATGTAATGGATTTTGATCAAAATTAGAATAAGGATTCCAGATATAAGGTTTGGTATGATTATATCTTGATTTTGATCCTTGTAAGAGGACAGAAAAGTTGAGCAATACTGTTCTATCTAGGGAATTAAGTTTGCTCATCCTGAGACAGGTATTCTTATGTATCTCGTATCAGCAGAAAAAAAATGTATTAAAGTGCTCGATCATAAAAAACACAAGAACATAATATGTATTTCTTTTATTTATAGACTATACATTTATGTGTCCATTAGAGGTACCCATGTTTCATTTGTCGAGTCACAAAAAAAATTGGTTTAAAATGAGCGTGTGGGACTGTCCAGCTCCGCTTAGATGTCTGATCTGGAAAAATCTACTCGAAAACTTCCGGTTCCAGTAGATTTTTGCAGTTAATAAATAAATTAAAAATGCATATATATATATATATATATATTATTTATTTATTTTTTAGTACAGAAAATTAGTACAACATCAGTACCGTTGGTTTCAAGCTCAGAAGGTACTGATGTATATATATATAAAGTAAATGTAATAAAAAAAATCATGTAAAAGATTATAAAACACTGATTTTTTTTCCATATTTGGTGGAAAATCTGTGCTATTTTGGTAATAAATTCAGCATGAGAGAGACGTTCCTATTCTTTCTCTACTCTATTGTTATTTCCATGGAAGGTGCTCGACTGAGCTTCAATCTCTTGTTCTTCCTTGTAAAGCTTTCACAGCAAGAATGTGTCTTATTACCACAACTGCAAAGAACTTTTCTTCTTATTCCGTGTACCAAACATCAAACTGGCTTTCCATGAACACAGATTCTTTTTAAGAACTTTCTATCTGTGGAAAACGTTGTCACAAGATTGATTCCCTGTGGGCTACAACATGATCTTCAAATCCAATATCAGTCATATACCTTTATTAATGCCATTCATCATTTTCATTCCTCTCATGATAATGAATATTAATTCATTATTGTCACCAAACTTGGTCAAAATATCGGTCATGGTATAACTTAGAACTGATTTAATTTGGGGATATCTAGGTCAATGGTCAATAGTCAAGGAAAAAGTGAAAGTCACACTTTTGGTGATAACTTTGGTTCTGTTCATCGTAGAGACTCGCTACTTGGCCCATATTGTAGTCAATGAAGCCCTGCATCTTATATGACTTTTGACAAGGTCGGTCATAGTCAAAATTTTGATGGAATTTCCACTTCTGATTTTTCCAAATTTGATGTATGGATAACAGCAACCACAATGCAAAATTTCAGCTTGATCAGATAAATAGCTTTTTAGTTATCAACGTTTTTATGGCATAATTTCGGGAATACTTCATACAATATGGAGAAGTAAGGCCCAAATAAGACTTTGACCCATCCTTATGTTGTCAGGTGAAGGTATGTAGTTCAACGACTGACTTATGTTCTTTGTCTGTTATTTAAATAAAACCGTATTAACCATAATTACATCTCTAATCCTTATGAGAAAAAGGTTTGTTTTATCAAATGAAAAATATTAAATTCCATAAGCATTTCCATTGTTTCTTTTTGGATTATTCGGACTATTATTCAGATCTTGGTTGTTATTTTGGTCCCCCGATTTATAAAATCAGGGGACTTATGTTTTGAGGCATGTCCGTCCGTCCGGATTTTTCTCCGCAACCATCCATTGAATTTCTCTGAAATTTTGCATGAAGTCGTAACTTTGGTCAGGTGAGAAAGTGACATTCTCCGATTTAAAAAAAAAATCTGGTTAGCCCCCCAGGGGGTCAAAAGGACCCGAAATGGCAAAAAATGACATTTTTTGCCCCATAACTTTTCATCCATCCATTCAATTTCTCTGAAACTTGGCCAAAATGTGGAGGCAATTGTTCCTAATAGAAAATAAGTA
>OY744539.1:66344310-66631810 GCA_963556195.1 Sepiola atlantica | reverse complement strand
TTAAATTTTTTGTTCTCCTTTATTTTTATTTTTATAAAAAGGGGGAAGAAAAATGTACCCTAAATTCCAGTCTTAAAATGGAAGAATCAAAATCAGGAGCAGTTTGAGAATAACTGGCAGCAGCTGTGCGAAACTAAAAGGCATCATGTTTGGCTTCAGTTGCAGATCTCTTTCACTTGTGTGTAGTTTGGTCATTCTTAGAGAAGAGGAATCGGAGAAAAGAAGAGTGGAGTGGCTGGAAAGGAGCGGACTTGTTGTGCAATTCGGAAGAGTGGGACATGCTGGGGGAGATCCATTGGCTCAAACGAATTGTCTGGCTTGGCAGACAATTCTCTCCACACATGTGTGTGCATGTGTGTGTGTGTTTGCGTGTGTGTGTGCATGTGAGTTGTGCAGGAATGTAAATATTTTATGTTGCAGAGTTCAATAAATGCTCTGATGTGTATAAAAGATAAGTATTTTTTTGTGCAGAGATGACGGGGGGGGTGAAAAGGAAAGGGAATAATATGAGAGGAGAAAAGGCAGAGGTGATAAAAAAATAGAATGGCACTCATTAGAGCATACTTCCTTCAAGGTTGAACAATGAAGAAAGAGAGAGAAAGAGAGAGAAAGAGAGAGAGAGGGGGTGGGGAAGAGAGAGAGAGAGATAGAGTGGGAGAGAGAGAAAAGATTGCAACCAAGGAAAGAAAGAAAGAGAGAAAACGAAAATGATGAAATGAAGAGGAGAGCAAAACGATATAGGGGAGAGGAAGAGGGTCTCAAATAAGAAAAAAAGAAAGAAAATGATGAAGTGAAGAAGAGGAAGAAAAAATGAATTAAAGAACGAAGAAGACTTAATTAATCAACGAAAGTGAAAAGGATGATTATGCAAAGAAGAGATAAAGATAAATAAAAAGAAAGAAACAGAGATAGAAGGGGGGGGGGGATGTATCAACCAAATAAAAAAAGAAAACAGAATACTTAATTATAGAAGAGGAAAAAAGAGGAAAAGAGAGTGGGTGTCAAGTAATAAACGAAAAGAATAATTAATTAACAGAAAAAAAAGAGTAAAAAAAAAGAAGATAACTTTAAGTAATTTCTTTTAAACAGAGAGAAGAAAACACTCGAAGGAGAAGCAGAGAGAGGGGGAGAGAGAAAGAGTGAGAGAGAAAGAGAGGGGGAGAGAGAAAGAGTGAGAGAGAAAGAGTGAGAGAGAGAGAGTAAAAATAGAAAGAGAGAATAGAATACTCAAAAGGCAAAGAGAGAGTAAAAAAAAGAAAGAATGAGTGTGGTCCAAGAGAAAAAGTAAGAAAAAAAAAAGAAACGAAAGAATGAACAGAGGGAGAAAAAAATTCTCTCAAGTAAAAAAAATATGATTAAATAAATAAATAAATAAATAAATAAATAAAAACAATAAAAAGCTCCCTACTGAAACCAACACACAAAAGAAAACAGAAAAGAAAAAGAAAACAGTTACAAAAACGAAAATGTATTTTTTTTTCAATTCGGTTATATTTTTCCCAGCCAATGAAGACAAAACTAAAATGACTCAACACCGAAAGGGGGGGGGGGGGGGTAACAAAAATGTCTTGTTTATCTCTAACTTCCTTAACCTGGAATTGTTCATCTGTTTTTCTAAACAAGTGACAAAATCTGTTACATAATGTTTTCCTTCTGTCATCCTGAATCTAGTGTTGAACAATAGAAAAGCATCGCATTGCTTTCCACTATTAGAGCCCTATGTTTTATAAATTGTTGTGCCAGTGTGATTCTGGTTACATTAGACGTACATTGACTTATACACAGAATAAAACAGCAAATACAACACAATATAAGAAATCCCTTCCTATTTTTACATTTCTCCGCTCATAAACTTAACTAAGCCATTTAATACATAATCCTAATTGTGCAGCTGTCTACACATTGATAATTGTTTTAAAGGGTGATGACGGTGGTTAAGTGGATATCGACACGGACTGAAGACCTGGATGTTCCAAGTTCGATTCCAGTCGGTTCCATAGTACCACTTTCACTTAGGGGTGTTGGCAACCTTCTTGTGGTCCTTCTCGTAAGTACCCGATGTCTTTACAGAAAGATTTCTAACTAGAAAAACATTGGGGAAACTAATGCCAACACCAGAATCATTTGATTCACACGAAAGAAGAAGATAGTTTTAAAATTTCTACCACTGCCTATTCTTCATTCCATCTTCAAGTTTTTAGAATTGATATGAGTATAGTTAATCAACACAACTTATGAAAACCAGTCACGATCATGGCTCAATGCAACCTTATGAAAAGACAACCACGATCATGGCTCAATGCAACCTTATGAAAAGACAACCACCATCATGGCTCAATGCAACCTTATGAAAAGACAACCACGATCATGGCTCAATACAACCTTATGAAAAGACAACCACGATCATGGCTCAATGCAACCTTATGAAAAGACAACCACGATCATGGCTCAATACAACCTTATGAAAAGACAACCACGATCATGGCTCAATACAACCTTATGAAAAGACAACCACCATCATGGCTCAATGCAACCTTATGAAAAGACAACCACGATCATGGCTCAATACAACCTTATGAAAAGACAACCACGATCATGGCTCAATGCAACCTTATGAAAAGACAACCACGATCATGGCTCAATGCAACCTTATGAAAAGACAACCACGATGATGGCTCAATACAACCTTATGAAAAGACAACCACGATCATGGCTCAATGCAACCTTATGAAAAGACAACCACGATCATGGCTCAATGCAACCTTATGAAAAGACAACCACGATCATGGCTCAATACAACCTTATGAAAAGACAACCACGATCATGGCTCAATGCAACCTTATGAAAAGACAACCACCATCATGGCTCAATGCAACCTTATGAAAAGACAACCACGATCATGGCTCAATACAACCTTATGAAAAGACAACCACCATCATGGCTCAATGCAACCTTATGAAAAGACAACCACCATCATGGCTCAATGCAACCTTATGAAAAGACAACCACGATCATGGTTCAATGCAACCTTATGAAAAGACAACCACCATCATGGCTCAATGCAACCTTATGAAAAGACAACCACGATCATGGCTCAATGCAACCTTATGAAAAGACAACCACCATCATGGCTCAATGCAACCTTATGAAAAGACAACCACGATCATGGCTCAATACAACCTTATGAAAAGACAACCACGATCATGGCTCAATGCAACCTTATGAAAAGACAACCACGATCATGGCTCAATGCAACCTTATGAAAAGACAACCACCATCATGGCTCAATGCAACCTTATGAAAAGACAACCACGATCATGGCTCAATGCAACCTTATGAAAAGACAACCACCATCATGGCTCAATGCAACCTTATGAAAAGACAACCACGATCATGGCTCAATGCAACCTTATGAAAAGACAACCACCATCATGGCTCAATGCAACCTTATGAAAAGACAACCACGATCATGGCTCAATACAACCTTATGAAAAGAAAACCACCATCATGGCTCAATGCAACCTTATGAAAAGACAACCACCATCATGGCTCAAGGCAACCTTATGAAAAGACAACCACGATCATGGCTCAATACAACCTTATGAAAAGACAACCACGATCATGGCTCAATGCAATCTTATGGAAAGCCAGTCATGATTATGGCTCAATGCAACCTTATTGAAAACCAGTCATGATCATGGCTTAATACAACCTTATGAAAAGACAACCACGATCATGGCTCAATGCAACCTTATGAAAAGACAACCACGATCATGGCTCAATGCAACCTTATGAAAAGACAACCACCATCATGGCTCAATGCAACCTTATGAAAAGACAACCACGATCATGGCTCAATGCAATTTTATGGAAAGCCAGTCATGATCATGGCTCAATGCAACCTTATGAAAAGACAACCACGATCATGGCTCAATGCAACCTTATGAAAAGACAACCACCATCATGGCTCAATGCAACCTTATGAAAAGACAACCACGATCATGGCTCAATGCAACCTTATGAAAAGACAACCACGATCATGGCTCAATGCAACCTTATGAAAAGACAACCACCATCATGGCTCAATGCAACCTTATGAAAAGACAACCACGATCATGGCTCAATGCAACCTTATGAAAAGACAACCACCATCATGGCTCAATGCAATCTTATGAAAAGACAACCACGATCATGGCTCAATGCAACCTTATGAAAAGACAACCACCATCATGGCTCAATGCAACCTTATGAAAAGACAACCACGATCATGGCTCAATACAACCTTATGAAAAGACAACCACCATCATGGCTCAATGCAACCTTATGAAAAGACAACCACCATCATGGCTCAATGCAACCTTATAAAAAGACAACCACGATCATGGCTCAATACAACCTTATGAAAAGACAACCACCATCATGGCTCAATGCAACCTTATGAAAAGACAACCACGATCATGGCTCAATGCAACCTTATGAAAAGACAACCACGATCATGGCTCAATGCAACCTTATGAAAAGACAACCACCATCATGGCTCAATGCAACCTTATGAAAAGACAACCACGATCATGGCTCAATGCAACCTTATGAAAAGACAACCACCATCATGGCTCAATGCAACCTTATGAAAAGACAACCACGATCATGGCTCAATGCAACCTTATGAAAAGACAACCACGATCATGGCTCAATGCAACCTTATGAAAAGACAACCACCATCATGGCTCAATGCAACCTTATGAAAAGACAACCACGATCATGGCTCAATACAACCTTATGAAAAGACAACCACCATCATGGCTCAATGCAACCTTATGAAAAGACAACCACCATCATGGCTCAATGCAACCTTATAAAAAGACAACCACGATCATGGCTCAATACAACCTTATGAAAAGACAACCACGATCATGGCTCAATGCAACCTTATGAAAAGACAACCACGATCATGGCTCAATGCAACCTTATGAAAAGACAACCACGATCATGGCTCAATGCAACCTTATGAAAAGACAACCACCATCATGGCTCAATGCAACCTTATGAAAAGACAACCACGATCATGGCTCAATGCAACCTTATGAAAAGACAACCACCATCATGGCTCAATGCAACCTTATGAAAAGACAACCACGATCATGGCTCAATGCAACCTTATGAAAAGACAACCACGATCATGGCTCAATGCAACCTTATGAAAAGACAACCACGATCATGGCTCAATGCAACCTTATGAAAAGAAAACCACCATCATGGCTCAATGCAACCTTATGAAAAGACAACCACCATCATGGCTCAATGCAACCTTATGAAAAGACAACCACGATCATGGCTCAATGCAACCTTATGAAAAGACAACCACCATCATGGCTCAATGCAACCTTATGAAAAGACAACCACCATCATGGCTCAATGCAACCTTATGAAAAGACAACCACGATCATGGCTCAATACAACCTTATGAAAAGACAACCACGATCATGGCTCAATGCAATCTTATTGAAAGCCAGTCATGACTATGGCTCAATGCAACCTTATTGAAAACCAGTCATGATCATGGCTTAATACAACCTTATGAAAATACAACCACGATCATGGCTCAATGCAACCTTATGAAAAGACAACCACGATCATGGCTCAATGCAACCTTATGAAAAGACAACCACCATCATGGCTCAATGCAACCTTATGAAAAGACAACCACGATCATGGCTCAATGCAATTTTATGGAAAGCCAGTCATGATCATGGCTCAATGCAACCTTATGAAAAGACAACCACGATCATGGCTCAATGCAACCTTATGAAAAGACAACCACGATCATGGCTCAATGCAACCTTATGAAAAGACAACCACCATCATGGCTCAATGCAACCTTATGAAAAGACAACCACGATCATGGCTCAATGCAATTTTATGGAAAGCCAGTCATGATCATGGCTCAATGCAACCTTATGAAAAGACAACCACGATCATGGCTCAATGCAACCTTATGAAAAGACAACCACGATCATGGCTCAATGCAATCTTATGGAAAGCCAGTCATGATTATGGCTCAATGCAACCTTATGGAAAACCAGTCATGATCATTGCTCAATACAACCTTATGAAAAGACAACCACGATCATGGTTCAATGCAATCTTATGGAAAGCCAGTCATGATCATGGCTCAACACAACCTTATGGAAAACCAGTCATGATCATGGCTCAACGCAACCTCACAAAAGGTCAGCCACAATTATAGCTCAATACAACTTCACAGAAAGCCAGCTACAACCATTTTTTCCCCACAGTACTGCTTCCTTGCAGGCTACAACAGGGTCGTCTTCAAATCAAAAGTCAAGAAATACTTGTCATAAATTGTCCTCATAAATAATCAAATTCTATTCATTCCATTCATCATTTTCAATCTTCTGATAATATTCATCATCATTCAACTGACGATGTATACATCTCATTAACCTTTATCTTCAAGTGGCTTTTAGGCTTGATAAGTGGTGGCTCATTAGTAAAAAGAAAAATGAAGATAACAAAATGGTTGCCATCGACTTAAGACTAAGAAAACTTGAATAGAACCATGAATTTCCCAATTTCCAATCTGTACAACATTTACTCGTTCAGAAAAAATTATTGAGTTGGATTTCACAACAGGTCAACCATTGTTGGGTATATTTATGCTGAAGTTGTTTTATCTCATTCATAATTTGTGGAGGTGATTGTTACCGTGTGCAGACAGCTATTTCTATGTTGCTCTCTAGATTTCCAATTTTTATTTGTATATTATTTCAAGAGATGGTAATCAAACATTTAGTGAAGTTGTATGGGTTCTATTGTTGCTATCTGGAGAAGTTAACATTTTTGCTGAAGATTTGTACATATATTGTATATATCTATGAGTGAAATGTTAGTGTGTGAACCTATAGTTTTGGTTGAAGCCCAGCTTTTTTTCCAAGAAAAAAATAGTTCCGATTATCGGGACTCAATATGGCATATTGTTCAGTTGGTCAACTTACTGTTATTGGGTAAACCATATGGCATCTTATTCAGTTGGTCAATTTCCTGTTGTGGGCGATGAATATGTTCAGTTTCTGATTTTTTTATACTAAGGGCAGATTCTATTTACTCCCAGTTGGGACCTTGACAGGTATAACCATTCTGGGTAATAGTGGACTCTGGAATAATGGTAACACTCTGCAAAGCTCTTGAATAGGAGCTTCGCCATTTTCAGAAGAAATTGAAAAATAAAAAGTGAAAGAATAAAAAAGTCTTATTTTATTTTGTTTATTATACTATGGACCGCCCCCCCCCCACACACACACACATACGCAGCCGGAACCACCGAGAAATGATGAGGAAGTGAGATAAGTGAATGACAATAAACAGGCCGACGAATCCATTGAACTCCCCAGACAGATGGTGCCCTAACAGTTGGTTGTGAGTCTATGGATGGCTGGATAACAATAAGTTGAGAAAAAAACGGTGGTGGTCGGATGGGTGTAATTGAAAGGAAAATCGGACATTTAGGATTTCCGGTCGAGTAAATATATTTGGTAAACTGGCTGTTGAAGGGGAGTTCGGTTTGGGGAGATCATCGAGAGAGTTCGAGAAAATAATTGTGTCTGGGGCCAACACGACCGAACAACAATCAACAGAAAGCGTTCAGGGGTCCTTAGCCACGACTATGGTATTACATTCACACCTAGCACAACTGAGTTATACTTACAGCTTGTGTTGTTTTTATTGTAGCGTAACAACTGAGACGATCATCGAGATACCTTGCGTCATATCAAGACTTTTTAGATTATTTAATGCCAAAACACAAAACATATTGTAAAAATAATTAATGATATATAATTAATTGAACACACCTTGTTATTTTACCCATAGCTGGAGGGAAATTGCAGTTTCTATGAATTTCCCAACAGTATTACCTGGTACAGTATTTACCCTGAGCAAGTTGAGTCAGCTTCTATTGAATAAGAAATATTAAATTCACAAGCGGTCTCTAGTCATATGTATATCCCGGTCAGGGGAAATGACGACCTTAGGTTTTGCAGGGCGGTGTCGCTGTCCTCTTGCATATAACACCTAGTATTCCCAAATGGTCACCCATCTGGTACTGACCAGGCTCAACATCGCTTAATTTTGGTGATCTAATGAGACCTGGTGTGTCGACATGATGAGGACCATCTTCTCCACAAGCTCACCACAGAGACCCCTCCACGAGCTCACCTGAAGTTACGACGCCCATTCTCGGAGCATGCCCACCAGCTCCTGCTTTCAACACCTGGTGACGTCACAAAACGAATCTGGCTGAAACGTTGCTGGACGGAGGAAAGGCAGGCAGCAGATAAATCAAGGTTGCACAGATTTGTGGAGGACCCGGATAACCTACCAGGCATGGACCTCCCTCGCCGGCAGTGGACAATGCTCAACCGCCTCAGGACAGGTGTCGGCCGTTTCGTCACGACCATGAAAGGATGGGGACTCAGAGACTCTGCTGTCTGCAACTGTGGTCACTCTGAACAGACAGTAGACCACATCATCGAGTCATGCCTTAAACATCGACCACCCAACAGCGAAGCCAGCATAGCTGTGCTAGACAACAAGACATTAGCATGGCTTTTCCCAACCGAGCTGGTGATCTAACAGTGAGATGCTGTGAAGCAAACAAAAGAAGAAGAAGACATGATTATGCTGTAGTATAAGTACTAGTACATAGATTCTTACTTTTCAATGTAAATTTCATAAATACATCTTTATTTAATTCATTTTTTTTTTTACTCTCGTTTTACTATAGACGAATATTTCCAAGTAAAACCATTTAAAAATTGTTTTCAACGCAAGGGAACTTCAAAGTGGAAATCTAAATTTAAAGATTATTTTTGTGTGACCTACTTATCTCATTTTAAATTGTAGCAGGATAGACAAATATCAAATGAATGACATAGCAACCCATACAAACAAATATATTCAGTTTTATCGACAACAAGATAACAATTTGGAAAATAACCAAAATAAATTTCAGTGGCGAGAAAAGTAGTTTCTTGTCTTGTCTGAAATCTGAAAAGAAAAACAAAGTCATGACAGCAGGAGGAGTCTGTGCTGCGCTCAGACATTTAGTCATAGTGTGATTTCTTTGTCTTTATATTAGTTTAAACTCGTGTGTCAGAGTAGTAGTAATTGTGACAGTTTCAAGTCGGTTGCCATTGGCTATGCAATATGAGGTTGTAGGGGGACAGACATATAAAATGAATGACAAAGCAATCCATATAAAAAGTATATTCGGTTAAATGTAAAAAAAAAAAGATAAAAATTTAGAAAAAATAAACAGGATAAATTTCAGTGGTGAGAAACGCATAAGTTGAGGTCTCTTGAGAAATCTGAAAAGAGAAACAAAGTCAGGTTGCGCTCGTTCATTCTAGTTATAAATGTTTTTCTCTTATTTAAACATTTGATAGCTTTGTGTCATGAGGTAGTGGTAATTGTGACCGTTTCAAGTTGGTTGCTATGAGCAACAGCCGAGTGTTAAGAGGAAGGTTTTTAGAGAGACTGATTTTGGAGCTAAGACATTTTTTTTAAATATGAATTTGACCAGCTCTCAGCAAATTTCTTCTTCTACTATTCATTTAACACAACTTTTCGCTTGTCCAGGGGTCAGACTTTTTTTATTTTAATTTTGCAAGCTCAGTCTTCAGGGTTCAACGGGTCAACTGTCTCCAAATTCCACTCTGTATGGCCTTATCTAATCACTTGCTTTTAATAAGTTTTCCTTGGTTAGCAAACCTTCATGTGATTCAAGACATGCATGCTTCTACAATGGTTTTTCCAGGAGGATGAACACTCAACATGAGCATTCCAGCATAACTTATTTGTCCCTAGGATAACCTCTATGCTGGGCAAATGTTATGATGGTAAACCGTCTCAGCTGGCAAACTAAACCTCATAAAACTATTTGCTGCCTTGTAGGTTTTTTTTTTGAACAGCAAAGACTAAGTTTACCAGCGTGAATGGTGATAGAAAGGCCACCCAACCATAAAAGCATGCCCCATATAAAAATGATAGACAGCAACAAGATGACACGAATAAATTGAAATGTGCCTTTTTAAAAATATTGTGAATGATTTCCGTTCTTCTGATTGGCTAAAATAAGACTTTTATAATTAGATTATTATCAAATCAAGAGTCGACATTTTAATACAATATTCGATTACTTTTTTTCTGCTTATTGAACAAGGGTTTTATGAAATATTTTTACACTGACAATAAACACATGGGAGGATACACAGACTTTAGCTCAATACTAGAATAGATAACACTTCAAAGAAATATAAATATATACTTATTTGAACTGTTACCGAGAATAGGTAACACTTCAAATAAATATAATATAATAGGTAACACTTCAAATAAATATAATATAATAGGTAACACTTCAAATATACCGTGTTGAACAACATTTTCTTATTGCATTTCTCTTTTAATTTGCGTTGTTGGATGGAACAGAGTCGAATAATAAAATTCCAATATGCTTTGCTTAATGTTCTTATTTACTTGCCTCCCCACGAGGGCAGAGTTAGACACAAGGTCGTGTTTTAATGTGGGGAACATCCAGCACCCCCCCCCCTAAAAAAAGAGACACTCTGGATTGGAACAAAAATTAAAATTGTCTCAGTCTAGAAGGACTCCTCCTTCACTGATCGAGGACAGAAAAGACAGAGTGCAGCACCAGAACAGACACTACACATTGCTCATAGTCAAAAGGCAAAGGAAATTGAATGTTATCGTCCATTTATTATTAAAAAAATTGACATTCCCTAAGTGATTCTTATAAATGGTTTCCACTAATATATATATATATATATATATATATATATATATATATATATATATATGAGAAAGGAAGGATGAGAGTAATCCAACGAAAAAGAAAAAAGAACCAAGAGATATTTTTTTATATATTCATCAACGTTCCGTTTTTATTGTAAGACTTCCTCAGGATGATAATTTTAAGAAAAATGTCATGCAAGTACATCGAAATATTGGGTTGACATGATGGGTCGATATAGGCTACTACTTTTCCTTATCAACCCATCATGTCAACCCAATATTTCGATGTACGTGCATGGCATTTTTCTTTAAATTATCATCCTGAGGAAGTCTTACAATAAAGACGAAATGTTGATGAATATATTAAAAAATATCTCTTAGTTTTTTCCTTTTTCATTTTCCATATATATATATATAAATGTACTTAAAGAATACCTGTCCCAGGACGAGTAAAATTAATTTCAAGAGCAAAACCGTTTTGCACCAATTTTATGTCTCCTTATGAAAAGTAAAATCAAAATATAATGATATTAAACATTATGTCTAGAATCAATTAGATGATTTTGATTTTAGAAAATGTCTAAAATTTAAGGAGTCGGGTTAATTAATTTATGTCTATATCTATTGTTAAAATTTCACAAAAATCGGAGATATCTGAATGTTCACAGAGGGCTTCCACCCCTTTTTTACCCTCTTTGGATAAAACTAAATTAAACTAAATATAGCCTCCATTACGATTTCTTACGCTTAGCAGCTGTGCCCAAAATTCATAGTAATCGGTTAATTAGTTTACGAGTGAATCCTGTACATACAAATATATAAATATACCTAAATTTAAAGTGATGTACTAAAAGCGAACTTTTAGGAAAAGTAAAACCTATTGTGAAGAGTATACAGCTCAGTATCCAGGATAGAGCAGGTAGAATGAAGAAGAATGGAAAGGAATTAGAGAAGCAAAAGCCAAATCATAATTCAATTCAATTGCTCAGAGCAAGGTATATTCCGCAAACTTTTATTTTATTTTTTCAAATTTTAAATCTTGGCCTTTGCCAACTTATCTATCCCAGCGACTTCCTCTGATGATAAGATTTTGATCTTTGAAAAGCCTGGCTTAAGGAAAATTTAACTTGAATAAATTGCCTCTTTTGCGGAATATACCTTGCTCTGAGCAATTGAATTGAATTATGATTTGGCTTTTGCTTCTCTAATTCCTTTCCATTCTTCTTCATTCTACCTAAATTTATATATATACATATATATATATATATATATATATATATATATATATTGGAGAAGCAGAAAATATCAAGCCATGACATTTAAGAAGACATTCCAAGGAAATAATATCAAGAAATCTATTCTTTACAAAGATTACAAGTATGTCTGATAAATGTCCGATTATTGACATCAAAATTTTATCGTCTGTCGTGCAGGAAGAGAATCATATTTTTGAGACAAAAAAACAAGAGAATAAGCAACTGGAAACACAATTTCAGATCCAAACGTCGACTAGTATCATTCGCAATTCAAATTAATACATTATATCTGTTTTTTTATGATACATTTATCTCCTCACACTTGAATTACCTACTAGACACCATTCTCGAGTGTCTTCGGTCTCTCTGTATAAGGGTTTGTCAATATCACATGACATGAGGATACTTCACCCTACAAGTAAACCCTGACCAAATATTCGAAATAACATAGTATTTAAAGCACAAATAAGATCACCTCGACACAACTATACACTGGCTTATACGAAGAAATGGTGCATCTTCTCCAAGTAATGTTACCTCAAGTAACAGCACTTAGCTGGATACTCCACCAGACAAGATAGATTCTTGTCCTGGAATCTGGTAAGACCAAGAGACAACAAGAAAGATATACTATAACATAACTAACTGCCCAATTGGGGAGAGGAAAATTAATGTTCTTAACTTCTTTACTGACTCAACATTTGGCCTGTAAAGGAAAACTTTAATGGAATATCTATGTATCTCATATAGATATCAAGTGTTAGCCCCAGGAAGGGGCTCCTTGATATCTGAGAACTTCGACTAAAGTAAAATGAAACAATCTAATGACTAAAAGAAAAAATACCTACCCTAGGATTAGTTCTTAATACTAAGACACACCTGAATTCTTTAATAAAAGTTCAATCATACAATATTTCAAAGCAGTCAAAACAAGTCATTAAAAACTATGGTAAAATAAGCATGTTGAGTCGGTATCCCAAACATTCGACTTCAACTCCAGCCTAACAAATAATATATACACCTAACCTATAAAGGTATCTTATGGAATTTTCAAAGTCAGACCCAAATAGCGATCTGACACATTGATACTTGATTCGGACTAACCTTTTTTCCTATTTTTCTTGCACTATGTTATTGGCATGTATATATTTTGCTTCAGTTTTTCAGAAAATATACGTCTTCCGGCTAAGAATACTGTTAGAGTGAAGACATTTTCCCTTACTCACCAACACAGAAGCGCGAGCTACCACGTAATAACAAACTCTTTTTTTTTTTTACTAAAAATAAACATTGCACATTCTTTAGCGAAAAATGTTGCAACAGATTCATGTGCTTCATTACACTTATGTGTTTACTTTTCAATGTAACTTTCATAAATACACTTTTATTTCGTTCATTCTTTCTACTTTAAAATATTCAACCTTTTTATGTGTAAGGATTTTTCATATTTTTTATATTAAAATATTAAAGGTTAATTTCTATGCGATTATTGGATGGAAATTACTTTCAAAATATTCAACCTTTTTATGTGTAAGGATTTTTCATATTTTTTATATTAAAATATTAAAGGTTAATTTCTATGCGATTATTGGATGGAAATTACTTTCAAAATATTCAACCTTTTTATGTGTAAGGATTTTTCATATTTTTTATATTAAAATATTAAAGGTTAATTTCTATGCGATTATTGGATGGAAATTACTTTCAAAATATTCAACCTTTTTATGTGTAAGGATTTTTCATATTTTTTATATTAAAATATTAAAGGTTAATTTCTATGCGATTATTGGATGGAAATTACTTTCAAAATATTCAACCTTTTTATGTGTAAGGATTTTTCATATTTTTTATATTAAAATATTAAAGGTTAATTTCTATGCGATTATTGGATGGAAATTACTTTCAAAATATTCAACCTTTTTATGTGTAAGGATTTTTCATATTTTTTATATTAAAATATTAAAGGTTAATTTCTATTTCAGTCATCTAAATTACTTAGAATGTAATGGATTTCGGTTTAGTTAAATAATGAACCATTTTTTTTCTTCCATTCCTTTTGAGTGCGTTTGTATTTGTGTGTGGTTTGACCCCAGAAACGACCGATGAAATTGATGGGTTTACAAAAACGAAACGCAGATGGTGAATTTTAAGTTTACAAATTTTTTTATTCATTATTCCATTTTATTTTTTATTTATTTTTTTATTCATTATTCCATTTTTTAAATTCATTTTTTATTCATTATTCCATTTTTTTTTATTCATTATTCCATTTTTTTTATTCATTATTCCATTTTTTTAAAATTCATTATTCCATTTTTTTTTATTCATTATTCCATTTTTTTAATTCATTATTCCATTTTTTTTATTCATTATTCCATTTTTATTTATTCATTATTCCATTTTTATTTAGATAGGATTTTCAGAGTTCAGTTTAAAACATTACAGTATCTTTCGGTCAAGTTGGTAAATAAAAATGATGCAAAACAATGAATACAAGAACAACATTTCCAGGCAACGCCGGGTATGTACAGTTAGTACTATATATTATTTATGGCGGTGTTGCTTTAAAAAGGACGAGCATACTTTTCAAGGCGTTGTGAATGACAAACTTAAAACACTCATAATAACGACAGGAAAGTTAATTTAGATAAAAAAAACAAAAAAACTTTGTCAAATATTTTGTTTTTAAAACCTTTATCTAATAAATTATTTTTCGTAAATAAATAAAAAAAAAACCCTTAATTTCTAATAAAAGATAAAAAGTAAAATATATCAGGACAAGTCGAGATACATCGAAAGGGAGAGAAACATAGAAAAGAAAATGATAAAAATATCTGTAGACATGTTGCAATACAAAACAAATGTACAGAGAATGAGAAAAGGGGTGAGAGAAGAAACCTAATGGATTTTAAGTGCATACTAAGTATTTGGGCAGAGTGAAAAAGTCTGTCATAAAAACGACAGTAAATTTTTTAAATTATTATTTTTTTTAAATGATATTTCACCCCAAACAAGGCAGGACGGCGCTGTAGACGTAAGGGGCTACTGAGAATTAGGGAGTAGGTTTAGGGTGGCATTCTAAGTTGGGAGCTGTGCAGCGAGATGTCTTTTTACATTAGTTTTAAACCTCCGCATGTCGGGGAAACAGGGGGCAGGGAGGGAGTTCCAGAGGCAAGCAGCACGAGGAAACTGTATAATTCTATGCCATTTACCTATGGCTTAAATCTAACTAAATAAAAAAATTATTCACTGGTACTTTGATGTTCCATTGCTGTATATCAGAGATTCCCAACCTGTGTCTACAAAAGCTCTAAAGGGCCCCCGAAAAAAGTTTTGTATCTAATTTCTATTTCTATTTTGTTTACTCGATAATGTGCGTGTGTTTATTGAGTTGAATTTATGTGATAAATATAACGAAATTGATTCATTATAAGTTTTTACTAACCCAGAAACAACTATTTTGATTTATATATGCATGTATGGGGTCCATGGATAACAAAATAGCTCTGAGAGGGTCCACAAGCAATATATGGTTGGAAAGCCCTGAATTATAGGAAAAAGATTAATAAACCTTAGGTTTTATTTGGTTTGTCTGTTTTAAAGCGTATCTACCTTGTTTTTTGTTCATGCAACTTTGGTGCAATCTGCATAGGTTGGGGTTCGTTCCTACCAAATTTCACATTCCAAGTTTGAATAATCTGAAAGTACTTTGCAGGCACAAATCCCTCATATTAGTATAGATACGTTATCAAAAGAAACTACCTACAAAGTAAAAGGTTTTCATTAAACTAGTTTAATATATTTGTTCTAAAAGTTATTTAACTTTTACTACAAAACTCACATGGGAAGGTATTCAAATCAAAATTTTCAGATGGAATGCTATTTTAGGTTTAACTTTTGACTTATTATATATATATATATATATATATATATATATATATATATATATATATATATATATAATAAATATTCAAATCAATTTTCAACAATTTTGATTACTAAAATGTAAAGATGTTATTTTTTTTAAATATGGACACTAATATATATATATATATATATGTTTGATTAAACAGGAGTGCCAATTTCTGCTTATTCAGCTTTTGATCCGTTTTTTCTAGTCTTCGTACGACGGATTTGATGTTATAATCCAAGGAGTGTAAAAAATCTCCATATTTTGTGCGAACGTTTTCAACCGACATCGGTCGTCGTCAGGCGGTTGCAAAATGAAATAAATTGGTGAATCTATCAAGAGGGCGCTCTTTTAAATTATTTCAACAGCGCTTCAATACACCTTCACCCCCCTCATAACGGAAATGGTTGATGTTTGGTTTATTAATGCGTATAAACAATGCTTTCATTATGGATTATAACATCAAATCCGTCGTACGAAGACTAGAAAAAACGGATCAAAAGCTGAATAAGCAGATGTTGTCACTCCTGTTTAATCAAATATGTATAAGGGAGGGAATGCTGCCCAATTATACAAATTATATATATATATATATATATATATATATATATATATATATATATATATATAATAAATGTTCAAATCAATTTTAGACAATTTATTAAAAAAAAATAACATCTTTACATTTTAGCAATCAAAATTGTTGAAAATTGATTTGACTATTTATTATTTATTTATATATATATAAGTCAAAAGTAAAACCTAAAATAGCATTCCATCTGAAATTTGACTGTTTAGTGTTTTTCCATTGGTGCATACATTATCATTTAATTTATGTTTTTTGTAAATACAATTTATTCTCCTTGGAATATTTTTCACAGGGAAGCCATCTTTCTTTTCAGCAGCAAATGTAAATTACAGACGGTAGCCATCTTTGCTATTAAAAGCAAATGTCTCTATTAATAGTAAATAGTACTATAATACATCCTTTCATTTATTAACACTAATGTTTAAAAACATATTTTCCTTGTGATAGAATCTGACATAGAAACAAATAGGTAATATCTGAAACCTTTTAGATTTTAATGATAAACTAGACCACCCGTGACCCGTTGGGTCAGTTTGTTATATTAGCTATGGAATTCATGTATGAGCGTGACACTTGTGGCATAAAGAAAATAGTTTTTTTTTACATAACAGAAGCATTTCTATGAAAGTATATTAAAATGAAAAAAGAATATAGATAGATTTCTATGAGTCGTTCTGTTTATTATAATTGTTTTTTTTTTGGATGTAATATGTGTAAAACATATGATTCAAGTATTTGCTGTTTAAAAAACAACAAAAGGAAACACTATTTAATGTAATAGAAATGTGTGCATTTACCGATTCAGCTTTCTCGCGTACGTAACGAAAACAGAGGGAGTAGGAGTGGTGAAATCTATGAGAGGGAAAGTGGGAGGTGGTTTCGTTCACCGACCGCTAGTATGGTTGATATTAATAAGTGTTGTTTTTTTGTTTGTTTGTTTTTGTTTTTTAAAAGTGAGGAGTTTTTTTGAAACTGCGACAGACTTTACGAAGTCCTCCCGTTGAATGTTTTTAACCGTGAAGAAAACAAATAAACTATTTGATGAAATTAAATGTAATTGTTTAAAAATTTCCAGAATGAAAAATTTCATGCGTTCGTTAATCATAATAGAGAATAACGGAATTGGAATAACAGATTGAAGACGATGCTATTTACGCATGCGCAACCGGATGTTGAAAACCGGAAAGCTGAAAGCTGATTGCAAACATACAAGAACAATAGAGTTTTAGTATTATATAGATTATGGTCATGTGACTGTAGCGACCGATTCAACCCTGAGATTCGAAACCTGAATGCCAGTCACTACCAAATGTGACCATTGATGTCCAATGCGCTACCATCTAAGCTAACGAACCGGCTACTATAATCGTAGGAATGATCCCCCTACATAAGCAGATTGTCGTGAAGAGTCATATATATCTTTATCTTATGAACTGGTCCCTGAGAGAACATGCAACTCCCGCATTGAATTTGTTTTTACATCTGATTTTAATTAGATTTAAACCATATGTAAATGACACAGAATCATAGTCTCCCAAAATTTGAAAAAAATTACATTCATTTAAAAAAAAATCTAATGAGATAACTTAATCGAACAAAATTAAAACTTTTTAAGGCAATAATCTTAGGCATGCCCTTTATTCACAGTTTTCAATATATAAATATGTTTTTGATTACTTTTAAGTATGTTAGGGTCTGACCACTTAGCTTTTATTAAAGAATCCAATGGTTTCTCAGTATTATGTATCTGCCCTGGGACAGGTATTCCAGCTAGTATACCTATATATATATATATATATATATATATATATATATAATCATAATATTTATAAATAAATATTAAATTATTTATACCTACAGATGCTAGCGTTTCAAGCTTATTGCTCTCATCAGTGCAGGAAAGTAACTATTTCAGACAATCGGGGGGCGCGGACCCGGTTCACAGAGTCAGCCTAGAATCTGCAAGCAGTCGCCATATCCACTCGGCCACCAGAAACTGTCACGTAATTAAGGGAAATTAAGATCTATATGTACCTAGAAGCGGGTACACATAGAAGACTTGTCGTGAGTGTTCGATGAACGTATTCGGAACTTTGCATTAGAGATTATTGACAGTCTATTTTTAACATCAACAGATCTATGTAAACACCTTTACATGATCAATTTGTGTTCTAAGAAATCAACAAACAATAGAATAGTGTACGATCGTTTCAGAGACCATCCACACTCTAATAAAGATCCATGTGTATTTACTGTGTATATATATATATATATATATATATATATATATATATATATGTATACTAAGGCAGCAAGTCATTATCCAAGCAAGCGTTGTTGAACGTTATGTAACTTTTTCGTTTGTAAATCTTCTTCGTGAGGTTCTCAAACCGTCGAGCTATACTTCTGGTTTCAGGTGGCAATCCGTAGAGTATTTCACCGATTGTTCTTAATTCGGGCATTTTTTTTTCGAGCGCTTTCGACTTTCTTAGTCATCTTCAGGATTAGGATTTTAAAATGGCGAATTAAGAACAATCGGGGAAATACTCTATGGATTGCCACCTGAAACCAGAAGGATAGCTCGACGGTTTGAGAACCTCACGAAGAAGATTTACAAACGAGAAAGTTCCGTGACGGTCAACAACGCTTTCTTAGATTATATATATATATATATATATCTGTTCTGTCATACAAAAGTTAGTAAGTACAAAACTGACCGACAAATAAGAACAACAAGGTGAAGTCAGACACTCTCTCCTCTGCCTTTATTCTATGTCCATGAGACGTTTTCTTTCTATTTTTCTCCTTTCTATACCGATTTGTACGTTTTCTTCTTTCTTTTTTTTTTTATTTTTCATGTCTTCTTTATTATCTTCGACAAACGTCTTTGATGTTTTTTAACATCCGGCATCATTTGTTTTAATGTCTAGCAACCATTCAAATTCCTCGCTCTCATATATGTATATATATATAGCACGAAAATATACTTATGGTAAGTAAGCTACACAGAAACGTTTATGTTTCATTCTTGGGGGAAATAATCAGGCTAATTGGTTTACTTAGCTCTACTCATGTATTGAGCACTGTTGAAGTAAATACTGAATATATATATATACGTAATATATTATACAAGTGCACACCCTCTGTCAAAAATAATGGTAAAAAATATGCTCCGCCAGTGTTCGCACTAATCATATAGATATTTTTGTTATATTTTAAAACTTTCCAATTTAAGACATTTTCTTTCATATTAACTTCACCGATTGAGACGTTATTTTATATGAATATTAGTGCAAACACTGGCGAAGCATGTCATTTTTTACAGAGGTTATAAACTAGTATATATATAAAGTTTGAAGAATGTCGACATAGAACCCACAGCACATGATGATTGACAGTTTCTTGTCTTGCGAAAAGTCAGCGACATTGATTACTCTCCTTTTGGCCGGGATCAAAGTGTAGTATCTGTTCCGATGGATACTATACCCCATAGACTGGTATTGTCTTGGCCTTCGGGGCTTGATTTACGTCGGTCTGTGGGTTTGTCCTGTGCAGTTCTAGGAGGTCCACCCTCCCAGGCTTTGCCTCCTCTACCGGGGAATGCCGATGGGGCTGCCCAGGCAATTTTTAATGGACAGAGTGCTCACCTTCTTGGGCGCTGGTTTATCAAATCCCACTTTCCCGACCTTGTGTCACATCTTACCGCTGTGGGAGGTAGATAAATAACTTGATTACTCTCCACCTATAAATATAGGAATTAATATAACTGTATTAATTAATATAGATTATACTAGTAAGACCCGTGTCGTGGCATTGCTCAGAAAAATTGGGAAACCAAGAATCACAACTCCCAAAAGTAAATTGACCAAAAAGACTTGTTTCACCCAAAATGCTTTTATCCTCGATATAAAAAAAAAACATTTGTAAAGTATCATAGAAAATGTCCCCCCCCCCCCTCATCGGTGAATGATACCATATTTTTTTCAGATAATCACGCTCTAAAACTTGGTAATAAATAATAATTTGCTTTTTCTTTAAACATTTTTTTGTGTGCAAATATATAGAAATAGAAAAAAATGATTTTTTATAATCATTTGTTTATGTATTCACAAGAATATATAGAAATAGAAAAAATTATTTTTTAAAATCATTTGTTTATGTATTCACAAGAATATATAGAAATAGAAAAAATTATTTTTTAAAATCATTTGTTTATGTATTCACAAGAATATATAGAAATAGAAAAAAATTATTTTTTATAATCATTTGTTTATGTATTCACAAGAAAGTCTTCCCGGTGTACGTGGGTGGCAGTGGTAGTAGATCTGAGTGTGAGAGTGAAAAATCCTCCGATTTCTTCTATGTACGACTAATTATAAAAAAACATTGAGCATGACTAAATATCAAAAGCGAAAAAAGCGATTGAAAATAAAATTCGGTCGTTAAAACAGATCAATAAACAGCCTAATGCACTAATGAAAGCGATCTTTTTTATTTACCTTCTGTTGGGATAGCTATCCTGGTCAAAGAAATAGGGGAAATTCTGACATAAGATGATTGATTATACTTTTAGAATTTCAGTCTTATTTAATACTAGAGTACTTGTTCCATTAAAAATGCGGGAGTGAAATGTCACATTCTTTTTAACAAATCAAGCATTAAAAAAAAACAAACAGGTAAACATTTTTTCATATCACAACAGGAACATAAGTCAGTTGTGAGACTACATAGATCCCCTTAATAACGTAAGGATGGGGCAAAGTCTTATTTGGGCCGTACTTCTCCATATTGTATGAAGTATTCCCAAAGTTATCCCATCGAAACGTTGATAACTAAAAAGCTATTTATCTGATCAGGCTGAAATTTTGCATTGTGGTTACTGTTATCAAAGAGCAGCAGATCCATACATCAATACTTCTCCATATTGTATGAAGTATTCCCAAAGTTATCTCATCGAAACGTTGATAACTAAAAAGCTATTTATCTGATCAGGCTGAAATTTTGCATTGTGGTTGCTGTTATCAAAGAGCAGCAGATCCATACATCAATACTTCTCCATATTGTATGAAGTATTCCCAAAGTTATCCCATCGAAACGTTGATAACTAAAAAGCTATTTATCTGATCAGGCTGAAATTTTGCATTGTGGTTGCTGTTATCAAAGAGCAGCAGATCCATACATCAATACTTCTCCATATTGTATGAAGTATTCCCGAAGTTATCCCATCGAAACGTTGATAACTAAAAAGCTATTTATTTGATCCGGTTGAAATTTTGCATTGTGGTTACTGTTATCAAAGAACAGCAGATCCATACATCAATACTTCTCCATATTGCATGAAGTATTCCCGAAGTTATCCCATCGAAACGTTGATAACTAAAAAGCTATTTATCTGATCCGGCTGAAATTTTGCATTGTGGTTGCTGTTATCAAAGAACAGCAGATCCATACATCAATACTTCTCCATATTGCATGAAGTATTCCCGAAGTTCTTATTAGTGTATGCTAAGCTTTCTTATATATTTAAGTCACATGAACTGATCAGAAGGAAAAAATAAACGTGACGCAAGTCAATTATATTCAAATGCAATGTAGCTTCTTCCGTCACGTTATAAGTGACCATTCGTAATTTGGAAATTAACGTCAAAATAACCAGTTCGTCAGATTCAGTTATGCGGGGAAACAATAGAAGTCACTCGTGACTGCATATCTCCACCTGACAACATAAGGATGGGCCAAAATCTTATCAGAGCCCTACTTCTCCATATTGTAAGAAGTATTCCCGAAGTTATCCCATGGAAACGTTGATAACTGAAAAACTATTTATCTGATCAGGTTGAAATTTTGCATGGCAGTGACTGTTATCAAAGAGCATAAGATCCATGCATCAAATTTGGAAAAATCGAAATTCCGTAAAAATTTCAAGGTCAATGTCATTTTGGACTTCATTTACTACGATACATAGATCCGAAGTTATCGCCAAAAGTATAACTTTCACCTTTTCTGTGACCTTGACCATTGACCTAGATATCCCAAAATAAAATCACTTCTAAATTAGACCATAACCTATATTTTCATCAAGTTTGGTGACGATTGGTCAAGCGATGTGGATGCTCGGCTTTACACAAACAAACAAACAAACAGTTACAAACTCAACTGAGAACATACCCGTCTGCCTTGGTGGAGATAATAAAATGCATTTCTGTTTAAACAATGAACTATTTACTCATGCATATCAAAATTAGTTTTCTTCCAATGCAAACGATAATGATAACTTACTTCCAGACCAGTAACCGTTCGAGACATGGGTAGCCATATTGTTTTTTGGATTTGGTTTTGAGGAAGATCAAGCCTTGACGTAGGGGGAGGGGGAGTAATAACACATTCTTATATAATCGGCCAATCTAAAAATGACCAAAAAAGTGAAACAGTACAAAAAATTTGCTTTTTCATGTGTCAATAAGTTGATGCGAGACGCTCCTGTCTATTTACACAAACTATAGGAGTAATTATTGTATTATCAACAAATCCAAATAGGGGCAAACAGATATCATACAATGGAATGGAAATTATTATTTTTTTTTTATTATTCTGTAATTTATTGAACAACGAAGAAACATGCTCTCGTTAACCACAACACTAACCCTAAGTCCGAGGTGGCAATCAAGAATGCTAGAATCATGATCAAGACTCTAAATTTGGTTTCATCTCATTTTACGGAGGTGGCGGTTGAAACAATTTTGTTGCTAACAACAATGCAATAACATGGAGTTCTATGGCAATGCCAGATATTCCTTTAGTATATAATACACAGTGTTGAAGACAAAGTTGATACTTTTTTGATATTCTTACATTTTAGAACCATCTGAAGTATTTAATAGCATTAAAGTGAAACAGATAGCTGTTTCTCTTTACTATTGGTGGGTTTGAGAGCTGGAGACCATGGACGACCGGTAAGCACCGGAATATTGGAAGATAGTGACCTGCATCGTGTTGATTCATGCCAGATTCAAAAATTCGAAAATCTTTATTGCAGCTCAGTGCTCCTTGAAGGCCATACATGTGCCAGCAGGACTCAGCTCAGTGTCACATCTCTGGGAAACCCCAGAAGTGGCTATCTAAAAACTTCCATGACTTCACCAGTCCCAACATCTGCCCCACCCTAACTTGCCTGATTGCAACCCCATGAATTACTATGTGTGAGGCGCAGTTGAGAATGGCACCAACTGTGGCACCAAGAACGAGCTGATTGATTGGATCAAACTATTCAGGCATCTTACAAAGGACACCATCAAGGTTATGTGCTACAGGTTCAGATCTCGCCTGGAGGCCACGGTGGAGGCTTCTTTCAGTGAGCTGTATTCGGCAAAAATATCCCTGAAGACAAGCACTTTGAATTTTGAGATACATCAATGTGTTTTATTTCCTTTTCAAAAAGTGTCAAATTTGTTTTGAACACCTTGTAAAATAATTTTCTTATTTTTCTATTCATTTAACGTCACTGTATCCTTTGTTTGGGGTCCGACATTTTCTGATATTATGCAAGCTCACTCTCCAGTTCTCACGCTTCAGCAGGTCAGCAGTCTCAAAATCCTACTCTGTGCAATATCGTCTAATCACTTGCTTTTAAATAAGTTTTCCTTGGCCGGATAACCTTCCTGTGATTCAGGACATCCATGCTTCTGCAACATCTTATTCAGGAGGATGAACGTTCCACATGACCATACCAGAATAACCGATTAATTGTTAGGATAACCTCCATGCTGGGCAAGCGTAGTACTTTCAGCAAGTCCTCTATAATTCAGGGAATCTTGCTTAATTGGTGTCCAATGACTATGGATCAAATTCAATGCAAATCTGAAATCTTTGAATGTTTAAATGCGAGGTTGTGTCCATATTATTCATCCTAAAATACCTTTAAAATACTACAAAGAAACTGAAATTGGGGAAATATTTATTAATTAGTGTCTAATACCTATTGTTAAAACTTTACAAAAAGCAGAGATATTTGAATACCCCCTTTGCATAAAACTAAATTAAACTAAATATACCCCACAGTATCCACCCTTACCCCACCTAATAAACTGGTATCGTCCTGGCCTTTGGGTCTGGATTTACGCCGGTCTATTGGGAGCTGCTGGTCCTGTGCAGTTCTAAGAGAGGCACCCTCCCAGGCTTTGCCTCCCCTCTTTGGGGAGGAGTAAGTTTATTGCTTACTGTCTGAGGCGCCTATACCGGGGAATGCCGACGGAGCTGCCCAGGCAATTTTTAAATGGCCAGAGTGCTCACCTCTCGAGCGCTGGCTTATCTAATCCCACTTTCCCGACCTTGTGTCACATCTTACCTTCTGGGAGGTAGATAAATAAATCCACCCTTACGCTAGTAGAATAAATATAAGCAATAGATATTCGTTTTAAATTTTAATATTTTTTCTTTCTTTGGGGAGTATAGTACGGTTTCAGTATCCCCCCCCCCCAAAATGGTAAAGTTTAAAAAAAAAAAAAGAAAAAAAAAAATTATGTACGCACATTACTCACCATGTTGCCTAGAATACATACCAAGTACATACATATTATTGACTCTCATGCACGTGTACCAACTTTTTTTTTTAATTACTTTAATTCACCCCAACCAAGGGGGCACATTGCCACTGAGACGTAAGGGGATACTGAGAATTAGGGGTCAGATTTATAGGGAGTTGTGCAGCGAGATATTTGTTCACATTACATTTAAATTTCTTCAAATTGGTACAGTCGGAGAAACATAGAGGAATTCCAAAGGCTCCCAGTTCGGGGTTAGAAACTATTAGAGTAGAAAGCCCTCCGATATCTGAGGACCTCCATAGTGAAGGGGTGGGATTTAGCTGATTGGTTGGGGGTATTTATGTCGAGGGGGTTCCAGAGCATCAAGTTCATCGGAGCACATTCCATTGAAGTACTTGTAAAACAAGCACAGGGATGCAACATTGCGGCGATGGGAAAGGGGCTGGAGTTTGATAGACAGTATGGGATCTATCAGGTTAGAGGCTCTTTTTTGGACCCTGTCTAAGAGGGAGAGACTAGTGGTTGGTGCAACAGCCCAGATGTGGCAACAATAGTCCATGCATGGGCGGATAGTGGCTTTGTAGAGATATAGAATACTGTCAGGTGTGAGAAGTTTTTTTTATTCCGGTAGGGGAACTTCACCTTCTTTGCAGCAATCTGTTAATTTGGTGCTTAATCAATAATATTCTAAAGAAAAAAAAACAATCAGTAATAAAAATGTTTGTGATCCCCCCTCGAAAATTTGTAATACTGATTTTTAACAAAGTAAATATAATTGGAAAATGAAATATTCTTATGCTTGACTTTATTATACTGAAGAAAATGATGCAATAAAACGAAAAGCGAATAACAAGGCAGAGTTAATTATTAAATGAAGCTCTTAAAATATTTTATTCAAAATTACATGTCCACTCAATCTGCGAAGGTGTTCTTAAAAATAGTATATAAACGATATTTCATTAATGTAGACTAATTCTGATTTCCGTTTTGTTCATACATGAATGCATACATATTAGGAAACTTTTGCATTTATTAGATATAGACACACACACAGATACGTAGGGTAAATAAAAAGGAATTGATAGTCATGTTCCAGTTAAAACATGTACAGGTTTATTTACAAAGAAAGCAGGTACATACATGTTACTGTGTGTAGGGAATGCCTGTACATTATAAAGGTGTTGATTTGAGCCTTGCAGAAAAATCATTAAAAACCAACAGAAAAAAAATTGAATCAATCTGTTTTATTTTTTTCTTAAATATAAAGTAAAGTGAGATTTTTCCCTATTTCATTAACCGGAATAGTTAATAAACAAAAAGCTATATAAAATAAATCCTGTTTTGTCATTCATTTTCTCCATGCATTGATCTTTATTAGGAAAAAATAAAAGTTCGTTTTCAATCCTATTAATCGATTTCGCTATTCAGTCCAGATCAATATTTTAGTTCTTTTTTTCGTTTTGTATTCAGTGATTTTGTATTCACATAATGTTTGAATATGTTTCATATTGTTTTCTTTTTCGTTGGCACCCCCACCTGTCTTGCAAAGGACTGCTTACTGGCTCCATGCACACTTCTAGATGTATGCAGTATATAACAATCTAACATATAAAGTTATGTTGCCGGATTTTCAAAGTCAGATCCTTTAAGCTGACAAATGGAACTTTGCTTCTGACAAGCCAATTTTCATTTGTTATTATTTACCATATTATTCGTAATAACATAATGTATTTTGCTAAAAAAAATGTTTTTAAATACTTAGTCCATCCCAGATAACTGATAATATGAAACATTTTTAACTAATTATCGATAAATTTTAAAAATAAGCAAGGAAAATAATTAATATCTTTTTATTGAAGAATATAAAGTCTCCCTTACAACTAAAATTTTATTTCTTTTTCTGTATATGTTTTTAAAAAATGTGCAAACAAATAAAAATTAAAAACTAAAATGACTTCACTGCATCCTTGGCAACACCGGGTAAGCACAGGTAATGGTTAATAAAGCAAATTTGATTTTTAAAACTGCTGGATACTGTACAGCCGAAATATATATATATATTTTTAATTAAAAGGTTCCACCAACGAATGTTACATTCAATCATTGGCATTGATTGAGAGCATCAGATAACAAACATAAAAGTGATCCCACATTGCCTTACCATGTGTGACATTTGCAATGCCGTGGACTAATATAGTATTTTGGAGGCCAGTTGTTGGGTATCAAACGATCGTGAATATCGTCCTCCATGTATTCATGAGTGTCCCAAGTTTTTTTATTTTTTTAGAAAGTGTAGTCCTATTAAAAACACACATAGACCACCATTGCTTAACATTTCTATCCAGGATTTCAAACCTCTCCGATTATAAGTTATCTCCCTTGAATCAGTACTGATATTTACGGTTTGGTTTAACCAGGGTAGACCTCTTCTGTTGCAAGACGAAAGTAGTTGTGCTGATAACAGACGAAAGACACGACGAATGTCAAACATGGATATAACAAAGTCCTTTATTATGACACTATGGCGTTCTATATTATAGTAATACTCGTCCCAGGATAGGTAAAATAAATTCCCCCAAACAGAACAGTTTTGCACAACTTTTAATATCCCTTCAACATATTGAAATCAAGATATATAATGATACTCAACCTTATGTCTAGAATCCTTATTCCAATGTTGATGCAAAATCCATGACATGATTATGATTCTAGAAAATGTCTAAAATTTGAGACTTAAGCTTAAAAATTAATAAGCATAACTTAATCTGCACATATCAACACTTCTGATTCTGGATTGAGTCAGTCATTAATGTTTAAAGAAAAAAACTATTTAATCATATATGTACAAATTATTATGAAAATATATTTAGTTTTTGTTCAGATATGGTAGGTTTATTAATAATCATCTATGTCCTTGTGACGCCGGACGTACGTAGTTTCTTGGGGCTGATAAATTACCTCGGGAAATTTATCCCTCGTCTGGCAACACTCAGTGAGCCCTTAAAAAGGTTGACTCGTGCAAACACGGAATGGCGATGGACCAAGGAAGAGGAATCTTGCTTCCTTAAACTGAAAAATATGATAATTCAAAGCAAGCCGCTTATGCACTTCGATCCAAAGCTGGAGACATCAGTCTTGGTAGACGCCAGTCCCGTGGGACTGGGAGCAATACTGTGCCAGAACAAACTAGGAGTACTTACCCCCATCAGCTATGCATCGAGAACTCTGACCGACGGTGAACGTCGCTACTGCCAACTGGAAAAAGAAGCCCTAGCTATTGTGTGGGCTTGCGAAAAATTCCATTTTTATCTGTATGGAAAAAATTTCCTGCTAATGACTGATCATCAAGCCTTGACAACTATTTTTAATCCCAAAGGCAACCCCTCTGCACGAATATTGCGCTGGATCCTACGCTTACAACAATATGACTATACTATCAAACATATCAACGGTAGGAATAATCCAGCAGACATACTCTCTCGACAACCGATGAAATATCAAAAAACAGTATCACCAGAAGAAGAGATTGCCGAAGGGTTTATCAACGCCATCGTAGCAAACAGCACGCCTAAATCAATCACGTTATCAGAGATAATGGAAGAATCTCAACGGGACTTAACTCTCAAAGCAGTGGAAAAGGCGATACAACAAGGCGACTGGAGTAAAGAGTCAACCCAACCCTACAAACATGTGAAGAATGAGCTGACAGCCAAACGGGGTATAATTACACGAGGATCCAGAATCATTATACCAAAAAACTTGCAGAAGCGAATCCTGAAGTTGGCACATGACACACACTTGGGTATAGTGAAAACAAAAGCGCTGCTTAGGACTAAGGTATGGTGGCCTAATATAGACAAGGACATAGAGACCACTATAAGCCGATGTATCCCGTGTACGACCCAAGACCCGAAGAGTAACCATCGTCCAGTACATATGGCCGAGATGAAAGGTCCATGGGAAGTCCTCCACGTCGACATATGTGGACCTTTCCCTAGCGGGGATTATGTTATTGGGATGGTTGATGCAGGCTCAAGATGGCCGGAAGCATTCATTACGAAAACCACGAGAGCCAGTACAGTTGTATCAACGATCCAAAACTGCTTTTATACACACGGCATCCCCACCATCATTGTTTCAGATAACGGACCCCAATTCATATCATCCGATTTTAAGCAATTCTGTGAACAATGGGGTATCCAACATCGGAAGATAACACCTTATCATCCCCAAACTAATGGGGAAATTGAGCGGTTCTTTGGAACTATGTTGAAAGCGATTAGAGCAATGAACACTGAAGGAAGGGACTGGAGGAAACATCTAGGAGAATTCCTGATGTATTATCGAAACAGCCCTCATGCCATGACGGGGGAAACACCTGCCTCTCTTCTCTTGGGTCGGGAGGTGAACATCAACCTGCCAGGACTACAAAAAAGACCTGAAAGCCAGGCCTGGAGAGCAGCTCGGCAAAAAGACAAGAAAGAGAAATACAAATTAAAGGATCGCACAGATCAGAAAAATAAAGCCAAACCATCTTACATAGAAACAGGAGAAAGTGTACTCCTAAAACAAAGTAGATATAATAAGCTAACCCCAGCTTATCATCCAACACCATGGACAGTAGGAGAGTGCAAGGGGGAATCCGCGATTATAAGGCAAGGAGATAAACGGGTGCTAAGACACACGTCACAACTAAAAAGAATCCCCCAAAACACGACCCGTCAACAAGGGGAGGATGATGAGTTCCCTTTCAGTGATGAGTTAAGGAAACTAGAAGAAGAGGAACAGACCCAAAGAAGCGACGAAGAAATGGACCTCCCGATCGCACTCAGACGAGCAAGACGACACATAAGAAAACCCCGGAGATATGCAAGCAGCAGTTCAGGGGACGAGGGAAGCGATCCGAATACAGAGGAGGAGGTAGATGTGACGCCGGATGTGACGTCACGGGCGGGACTACAAATAGACCCGAGGAATTAGGTTCAGGGACTCATTTCGTAGACAGTAAAGTCCTCAAATAACCCACTTACTCTATGTAATGTCTAGCCACAGTGAAGAACCGTGATACGGAGAAACAGCTGTCTGTGGATGAACTAACAGAATTTTCTTCCCATCCGTTGTGTGCAAGCAGGGTGAGCCCTTAATGCTGATCTATATATAAATTGCTCATGACCGCCTGGGTGGGGCCCATGATGTTTTCAGATTTATAGGCTGTGGAGGGGGGGGGGGTTCTGGGGTGACTGTTTCGGTCATAAGATTGCTTTAGTGTGTGAATAAGCACTTAAACCAGACGTATCCTACAGAAACACACACACAACACATGAGCAGACGCCAGCCCAAAGCAGACAAAATATAAAGAATAAAGGAGTATATATATATAAAATAAAATAAATGATAAGATTTTTTATGATAACATATCCCAGTTATTTTTTGGGCTTCACAAATGCACACACATAAATATATATTACCACCCATATAAAATATAATGACTAAATACGCCTATAAAACCAAGTTTCTCTTTTCACCACCAACGCTCGGATCCTCACTTTACCCATTCGAAATGAATATTTCTCTCCTCAAAGAAGTCTCCTTCTTTCTGAAGCTTATAGGATTGACTTTCACCTCAGACCTGAAATGGAAAACTTACATCAAATCTGTTGCTAAAGTTGCTGGAAAATTGGTTGGATCATTCTACCGCTCCATAAGGTATCTTACCCCTGACGCAATCCTCTACCTGTATAAGAGCAAGATACGCTCTAAGATGGAGTACTGCTGGCATATATGGAGAAGTGTCGCTTGGATCACATTTTCTTGGTTAGACAGAAGAGATTTTGCTAGCCTTGCTCTCTACTGTATCGTAATGTTCATAATAGGTGTTTAACAGATCTCAAATCCCTGCCTCGCACAGAAAAACATTCACAGCAAGAACTCGCCCACCTACAACCACAACAACGAACTTTCTTTTCTTCATCTCTGTACCAAAATCCAAACGAAACTTCCAGCTATTTATGACAACACTTCGAAGAGCATCGATGATCAAGATATTTCTGACTCTCTCTCTTTCTCTCTCTTCCCACTTGGAGCACGTAATGCCATCGAAAAAAAAAAGCGGCTTGTTACTCTCTAAAACCAGTCGAAATGAATGAATCTCTCCTCAAGGAAGCCTCCTTCTTTGATGAGCTTCTAGGACTGACTTTCACTCCAGACCTGAAATACAAGACTTACATCAAATCTGTTGCTAAGGTTGCTGGAAAAATGGTTCAACTATTCTAGCCAAAATTTGTTTCTGATCTTCATAAACTATCTTCCAAATAATATATGCAGCTATTTATGGCAACACTTTGAAGAGCATCGATGATCAAGATATTTCTGACTCTGCGTCTCTCTCTTTCTTTCTCTCTCTATCTCTCTCTATCTCTCTCTCTCTCTCTTCCAACTTGAAGCACGTAATGCCATCGAAGAAAAAGCGGATTGTTACTTTTAATGTCTCTAAAACCAAGCTTCTCTCTTTTCACCACCAACGCTTCCTCCCACCCAGTCGAAATGAATGAATCTCTCCTCAAGGAAGCCCCCTTCTTTGATGAGCGTCTAGGACTGATTTCACGCCAGACCTAAAATGGAAGACTTACATCAAATTTGTTGCTAAGGCTGCTAGAAAAATAGTTGTATCATTCTATCGCTCCAGAAAGTATCTCACCCCTGACGCAATCCTCTACCTGTATAAGAGCTAGATAGGTCTTAAGATGGAGTACTGTTGCCACATCTGGGGAGGTGCCGCTTGGAGCACCCTCTCCTGTCTTAACAGAGTACAAAATCGACTCCGCAATTTCGTGACAGATGTTCTCTTCTCGTCCTTACAGCCTCTTTCGAATAGAAGAGATTTGCTAGCCTCTCTATACTGTATCATTATGTTCATGGTAGCTCCAATCCTTGCCCCCCCCTTTTGTAAAACATTCACAGCAAGAACTCGTCTAGCTACAACCACATCAAAGAACTTTATTTTCTCTCTCTCTTTACTAAAAACCAAACGAAACTTCCATGAACAAAGTTTCTTTCCTAGAAAATGACATCTGTGGAACAAGATACCACAAGTCTGCTTTCCAACCGACTACATCATTGTCATCTTCAAATCTAATATGTACTAATACTTGTTGAGCCGTCCTCTTGGATAATCAATTCCTCTTAAGTAATCTTCTGCTCATTCCTCCCATTGTTTCTGGCCCCCTCGTGGAGGCGATCATCATCCAACTGAGAATATCTTTAATCCTTATCCTCGAGTGGCCCCCAGGCCTTGATAAGTGGTGACTCATTAGTGAAAAAAAAGAAAGAAAAAGAACAGAAATAAAAGATGCGTCTGCACACGTGTTGTGTGTATGTAGGATACATCTGGTTTAAGTGCTTGCATGCTTTAACTTGTCGATTCTATAGACGTCATGTATTGTAGCCGACTGAATATTGGGATACATACGTATATGCATGTTTGTGTCAACCTCGACTCAGTGATTTAGGAAAGGGGTGTATCAAATTAAAAAATAAATAAATAAAAATCTAATTCAAATTTAATGGATAATAATATTTTAGGTGATTTCAATTGTTTTTTTATGAGCTGATCACATGTTTAGTTTCAGAAAGTAATTTTGTCTCATTCGATTAAATGAAGCCGTAAAGAAAAGATGTTAGCTGTCCTCTCCAAATCTTGCCGAATCTTGCTTCCCCGATAGCTGGAAAATTGCCTCTGTGATACCAGTCTTCAAGAATTCTGGAGATAGAACTGACCCTCAGAATTATTGCCCCATCAGTCTACTCCCACTCTTTGCTAAAATCTTTGAATCCTTGATCAATCTATCGATATTCCGGCACCTCGTTAATGCTACACTTCTTTCTAACCATCAGTTAGTTGATTTAGTCAAGCACGGTGTACTGCGGATATCCTAACAATCATCTCTGAACACATATACCATACACTGGACAAGGCAGGTGAAGCTAGGGCGGTAGCACTTGATATACCCAAAGCCTTTGATACGGTCTGACATAAAAATTCATATGGTATTTCTGGTCGAATATTTAATATAATTAGATCATTCCTAACCAAAAGAAAGATCCAGGTTGTCCCCGATGGCTGTTCATCCAAACAATATGACATAAATGCAGGTGTATTCCAGGGATCGATCCTTGGACCCTTATGTTCCTGATTTTCATAAACGACCTCCCTGATGACATTGTGTCTGAGATGGGTATATTTGCTGACGATACCATGCTCTACTCTCGTCATGTAGGTAAAACGGACATGCACATATCCGAGGCAATGGCTGAATCCTTAGAAAGTAACCTCCAGTCTGTAGTGGAATTAGGTCATAAACGGATGGTAACATTTAATGCTGCAAAGAAATCTCCTTTCCTTCAACAACTACAAGACACCTCTTCAACCACCGATTGTCATGGCAAATAACACCCTACCTGAGAGTCCAATGTTCAAACTCCTCGGCCTAACATTCACAGGTAACATGAGTTGGAACAAATAGATAGACATTGCTAAGGCTGCTGCAAGGAAAGTAAACCCCCTCTACTGGGCTAGAAAACTTCTCACACCTGACAGTATCCTATATCTCTACAAAGCCACTATTTGCCCATGCATGGAGTATTATTATCATCATATCTGGGCTCGTGCACCATCCACCAGTCTCTCTCTCTCTTTTAAACAAGGTTAAAAATAGAGTATCTAATAGGTCTCCTACTATCCAACAAGTTCCAGCCCCTGCCCCAAAGCTACAATGTTGCATCCTTGTGCTTGTTTTACAAGTATTTCAATAGAATGTGCTCCGATAAACTTGCTGCTCTGGTGGCCCCCCCTCGACGTAAATACACGCGACCAACTCGACAATCAGCTAAATCCCATCCATTCACTGTGTACATCCCCAGATGCCGGAGAACCTTCTACAATAGCTCTTTTCCTCGAGCTGCCAACCTTGGAACTCCTTCCCTGCTTCCTGTTTCCCCGACTGTACCGACATTCAGAAATTAAAACTAATGTAGAACAAGCATCTTGCTGTACAGCTCCCAATTTAGGATGACCCCCCTCCCAATACTTTCACCCTAATTCTTAGTAGCTCCTACGTTTACAGTGGCAATTTGCCTTGTTTGGGGTTAAGTAAGTTTTTTTTTTTAAATATGAAAAAAAAAAAAGATTTGTCTATCTATGGCTCTGACCGAAATATGTCTGCAAATGCGTAGCCAAATAATGTCTACTGTAGGGAACATGAACATGAAGAGGGCTTACTTGCGAAACGTCCTCGGGTTTGCTTGTCCTGTGCGCTGCGAGTGAAAGAAAGAAAGAAGGAAAGAAATCCAACATGGCGTCCCTGAATGTTTATTACATACAGTTCACGCAAAATCTCGCAAAGTCTCGTTGCACGTATGGAAATTAGGTGTGACTGGATATTATAAAAAGCGAGTCTCGTACCGTCTCAGGAGAAACGGAGTGTGCGAAGCGAGTGCACGTGTCGAGCAGTGAGAGCTGCTTTGGAGGTTAACAGTGATTTGCGACCTTCGTTATTACTACAACTATCTCGGCGATGGACAAATTCGACTTGAGATTAATACCCGAGTTCGACGGCTCCCCCTCCGGACCCTCTGTAGTCGAGTGGTGGGAGAAAGCCGAGCGCGTCTGCAGACTTTGCAATATAAAGGATCCTGCACTGGTCATCCCGCTGAGGCTGACCAAAGGAGCATATTCGGTGTATCAGCAGCTCGGAGACGAACCAGGCCTGGAGGAAATTAGGCAGCCGCTATACGCAGCCTTTGCTGTGGACCCTTTCGTCGCCTGGAGGCAGTTCACCGAACGGCGGCTTGGGCTAGATGAGACTGTGGACGTCTACCTGGCCGATTTGAGGAGGCTAGCCGCGCCGTTTGGTGGAACAAGCAAGCGAATACTGGGATGCGCTTTTCTGACTGGACTCCCAGACGGCGCCAGCAGACTGCTGCGAGCATCGTCCAGACTCAGTGAGATTGGGCTTGACGAGTTGTTGGCCAGAGCCCGAAACATTTTGAAAGAGGACACAGAGCCGGTTTCGGCAGTTGCGGAAGCGTCTTCACCACCAACAGAAGACGTGAGATGCTACAAATGTGGCGGGCCGAATCATTTTTCAAAAGACTGCCGAAGCCGAAGCGGTGCAAAGGACGCGCCCGATCGAGGAACGTTAAAACGCGTGCGTTGTTACCGGTGCAACAAGCTGGGTCACGTGGCAAGAGGTTGTCCGGGAAACGGGCAAGGGGAGTAAGCTATAGCGCCAGTCTTCTACCCAGATCGTCGCCAAATAAGGCGCTACCCACAGTGAGCGTGCGCGTAAACGGGCGTGAGCGCTTCGCGCTCGTAGACACCGGGTGCACGCAGACCCTCGTGCGCAAAGCATGCTGTGATGCATGGGATAAGGAAAGGATCCCGGTATTGACGGTTGGCGGTGGCTCGATTGCCTCTTGTGGCGTTAGCATCATTCGCGCAGGTGTCGGCGATGGGCCCACAGTAACCGCACGAGCCTTGGTTATAAACGGTGACCGGCTCGGTTACGACCTGCTCATGGGAATGGACGTCATCAAGGAATTGGGAGGTGTATGCATTGATGGTGAGGGTAGGGCACATTTTGCAAAAGCGGGCCTTGCTCTGAGTGCAGCTATGAAGCTGGAACAGCCTGATTATTGTGCGGAATTCGACCAGCGCACAAAGTCCTGGACAGCCTCCTGGAAGTGGTCGGAGGAGCAGCCACCCGAGAAATTATGCAATAAGGTGCCAGAATACAAAATTCCCCTCGGAGCTCGTGCAGAATACGACAAGTAACTACAAACTTGGATTAGTAATGGATGGCTAGTTCCGTATTCAGAGAAGGAATTGGGTCCTCCAAAGGGCCTGATCCCGTTAATGGCGGTTATCCAACAGAATAAGCAGAAGGTGAGGCCGGTGCTCAACTATCGAGAATTGAATGAGCACGTGGACCCTTTTACAGCTCACGCGGACATATGCACTGAAAAGTTGAGGGAATGGGGCAAGCGGGATGTAATGTATCTGTACTGGATCTTCACAAAGCATACCTTCAAGTGCGTGTACACAAATCACTATGGCCCTATCAAACGGTGCTCATCAAGGGGAAAAGGTATTGCCTAACCCGCATGGGATTTGGACTTAATGTGGCGCCATCAATTATGCAGATGATTGTTGATGCCATTCTGACTAAGGATGAGCGCATTCAGCGGGCAACGTCTGCATATATTGATGACGTGTACGTGGACGAGGAAATTGTATCTGCGGCGCGCGTGAGGGAGCATCTCTACAACTTTGGCCTTCTCAGCAAGGAACCGGAAAGACTACGGGATGGCGCACGGGTACTTGGTTTGCAGGTCTGGGAGGAAGATGACGTTCTGTATTGGAAACGAGGAAATGAAACCCCGGACATGCCTTGTATTGTTACACGACGAAACATATTTTCCTTGTGCGGAAAGTTAGTTGGACACCTTCCTGTGGGCGGCTGGCTTCGTGTTGCGGTGGCATTTATTAAGCGAAGAGCCTCCAACGTCACCACTGGATGGGATGACGAAACTCATGACGTCCCTCTCAATACAATGCTCAAAGAAGTCCTCACCAGGGTGCACAAGGAAGACCCAACGCGAGGCAGATGGTGCGTCGACAGCCAGAACCTTAGTGTGTGGGTTGATGCAAGCTCTCTCGCCATTGGCGTATCGGTGGTCCATGATGGAATGGTGGTGGAAGACGCTTGCTGGTTACGCCCAGAAAAGGACTCCCAGCACATAAACCTGGCAGAACTTGATGCAGTTATCAAGGGGATAAACTTGGCAATACTTTGGAAGACGACCACCCTGCGACTATTCACGGATTTCAGATACTCTCACCGGAAGGGCCAGAATACGAACCAAAGCCACAAGCGAGATGCTCATCCGACTGCGGCTCGACACGATCATGAAGCTGGTGAACGAATATGCGCTGTCAATAGAGGTGTCCCTGGTCAAATCCAGCCTGAACAAAGCAGATTGTTTGACGAGAGTACCTCAAAGATGGCTTGATGCCATAAGAAAGACTATTGAACCCATGCAGCCTGCCTGCGCCGCTTCCATGAGCCCCGTTCGATCTAATCACATCAAAGAAGTCCACCAACAAACCGGGCACCCTGGGGTCAAGCGGACCCTATATTTCGCTAAGTTGGTTGAACCAGGAGTACAAAAGGCAGACGTCAGGAAAGTGGTCAAAGATTGTGTAGCATGCCAATCCATTGATCCAGCACCCGTTTGCTGGGAGAAAGGAAAGCTGGGAGTGGAAAGCCATTGGAACCGGCTGGCGATGGATATTACTCACCACAACGGTGAGGATTTCCTGACTCTCATTGATTGCGGTCCATCCAGGTTTGCGATATGGCGCATGCTGCGCCGGCAGGATGCAGCCAGCATCATCCGTCAGTTAAACAATATTTTTCTTGAACGTGGCCCCCCAACGGAGATATTAACCGACAATGGCGCTGCATTCACTAGTGAGCAGTTCAGAAAGTTTGCTGATGGCTGGGGAGTACACCTGAGGTTTCGATGCGCCCACGTACCGAGTGGAAATGGGGTCATCGAGCGGAATCACAGAACCGTCAAAACCATTGCGGCCAGGACGGGCTGCACGGTATTTGAGGCAGTCTACCTGTATAACGTAACCCCAAAGGATAATGTTTCACCCTCTACAGCGCCGGCTGACACCTTGCACAGGTATCACGTCAGGGTGAAAGGCATAGAGACTAACCCGCTGCTCGAACTGGAAGTAACCAAAGAGAAACTGAAAAAAGGGGATGTCGTCTGGATTAAGAACCCGCGCGGCAAGTGTACGACGAAATACGGAGTTGGACGCGTCACCGAGGTAATCAGCCCACAGGCAGTGCGAGTCGACGGTATGCCCCGTCACATTAGAGACCTACGGTTAGCAACGCAACCATCACTGGACGACAAGAGCGAGTCGGAGTCAGAGAGCAGTGAAGCATCGCTCTGGCTTGCAGCAGCCCCATCGGACAGTGACTCGGATATCAGCAGTATCCCGGCGGACGCGATGTTTCTCGACCCTCAGACCGCGGACGAGAGCACAAGCGAAGAAGCAACCGGCGAAGGCGATCGAGGCCTCCCTGCCATCTCTGTGATCATGAGATCAGGGGGGAGTGTAGGGAACATGAACATGAAGAGGGCTTACTTGCGAAACGTCCTCGGGTTTGCTTGTCCTGTGCGCTGCGAGTGAAAGAAAGAAAGAAGGAAAGAAATCCAACATGGCGTCCCTGAATGTTTATTACATACAGTTCACGCAAAATCTCACAAAGTCTCGTTGCACGTATGGAAATTAGGTGTGACTGGATATTATAAAAAGCGAGTCTCGTACCGTCTCAGGAGAAACGGAGTGTGCGAAGCGAGTGCACGTGTCGAGCAGTGAGAGCTGCTTTGGAGGTTAACAGTGATTTGCGACCTTCGTTATTACTACATCTACATAAATAAAAGTATACCTAATTATATATATATATATATATATATATATATATATATATATATATATATATATATAAGTAAAAATAGAAAAGAAAACAAAAAACAAACGGCATAATTTTAAAAAGAAAAACAAAAGTAAAACGACTACGGCAACGCTGATAAGGGACAGCTTTCATATGAACCACTGAGAAAAGTGTTGTATTTCTGGAAGATTTTTTTTAATAAACAAAAAATAATAATAAAAATTAGAAAAATAAATTGAATAAAAATAATCAATAATAGTGATGACTGAATAAATTAAATGAATAAAAAACAATAAAAACCCAAAATGAAAAAAAAAAAAAATCATGGACACTATTTTATGATTATTAACCATGGGAGGTAACTCCTGATATTTTATTGTGAAAGAAACCGATTATCTTTCCTTCGGCGGATTCAATTGCAGATTTTACATTGAAATCCAGCATTTTAAAATGATATTTTGTGAAAATATTTTTATCATTTTTTACATTCTATGATATTTTTTTTTTTTTAGGATCCTTTTATTTGTATAATAAAACAGCGAAAAAATAATAAAAATAAAACAAACCAAAAAAATGTTCTTTTATGTATAATTCAAATATATAAAATCCCAAATAAAATATTGAAATATTTTGGGAGGAGAAATTTTTCAATATTTATTTCAATAATTCTTAAAATGTTAGTAGAGCTTTATAATAATAAATAAAATATGGTAATGGTTACATAAATAAATGCAATAACGTTTTGATCATCGACCTCATATGACCATTAATTTGATAAATCTGTGAGTAATATTTTTATACCTTTGAGCTCCACCAGTTTTTATTTTCATTTTTAATTATTCAATATATTTGTTTTATGAATGATGGCCGTGTAAGATAATGAAGAGTGGCAAAATGAATCGTGGACGAGTCCATTGTGAGTGGGACGTCGAGAAAGAAAAAAAAAAAGCGACTTCATAACTGTTAAAAAGGAGAAAGTTCCGCAGTGCAAGCGAGACTTGAAAGGCGGCGGTTTCAGAAATGCGAAGAGCTGGAGCACTTGGTGATCAGAGTATCGAAGTATCGGAAGAATGGGAGTTTACGGATGTTTATGGCACCGATGAAGCTTTATTGGCTATGGTACCCAAGCCCGTCTTGCTGTTAGGCTTTCGTGTCTGCTGACTAAAAATGCGACTGATAAGCAAGTTGGTACTGTGAAGGAATCCCCTGACTTGTATTTCATCAAAGAGCTTGTGGAACAATTGCTTCAGTTCACGCTCGGATAGACAATGCAGAGCAAATTGCTTTCCAATCGGATGTATATATGAACGAGTTTCTAGCGGAAACCAAGTCTGTGACCTCAGCAAGAAAAAAATTTCATGAGACAAAAGTATGTCAAAAGATTTTTATATGTGTGTGCATAGCCGGCGTAAATCATCCGGTAATGGGAAATAAAGAAAACCAAAGTTTTCCCATATACGTTCTGTTTTTTTGTCATTCTTGTTGGATCTTACCAGGTACCCCGAAAGAACGGGTAATGCAAAAGCCGTATGTACTCATACTCTCAGCCCTGAATACAACATTACCATTTTTATTCTTATTTTTTTAGTTTCTATTATATATAAGTTACAAATAAAATAAAATAAAATAAAGTAAAATGTCGTCTTTCCTGTCTATGAATGTTTGGCATGAACGTAGCCCCAACGATATTATTGTAAAAAACATTCATACAAAATTTATTGGATTCCACAGAAAATTTTTCTTGAGAAAATTGTGTAAATCCTGGTATAGGACTGTTTTCAATTTCATCCTCAAAATGAAAGACACCACAAATATAGTATAGATTAATATAGATTTTATCATTTTTTTTACACTTAGCAAACTGACTTTTCTGTTTTTCAAACTATGGAGTTGTGGTGTGTTGTAAGTGAATTATAATGAAAGTGTTGTTATATGTATTAGGCTGCCGCGTCAGAAATGAATGCTCACCCGTAAACCGATGGCGCCCCAGTCATATTTCTTGAGTGGTGAGACACTGATTTTGTTTGTTTCAGACCAAAATTTATTTTTACCCTGCACCTAAATTTTTATTTTACCCTCCCCCACCCACAGAAATATTTTTAGTAAAAAAAAAAAAAAAAAAAAAAATTCCGCCTCCCAAGAAAATTTTTTTTTTTTACCCTCCCCCACCCAAAGAAATATTTTTAGTTCAAAAGAAAAAAATAATTTTTTTTCGAACCAGTTTTGTTATTCTTCCAAAATGGTCACCCATTTAGTAATGGCCGGGATATGCATTGCTTAACTCCGACTTACAACAAAACACCTTGTCTTAACGTAATGAAAATAAAGAATAGTAATGTGAAAAAATCCTCTCACAATGACGTCATTGCCGGGATATGCGTACATTAGTCTGAAATAGTATATACTATACTATTTCATAAGTACAATAGTCTTCATTAGTATAGTTTTGGCTTCAGACAGACAGATACATAAACTCCATTATTAATAGATAAGTTTTTATTAACACTTACATGCAAAAATTGTCAGCGAGTTCAGTCTGTATGTTAAACACTGCAGAAGTATTTTGCTTGTATTCCTACGCTAAGAAATTGCATCGAGTGTACATAGTGAAGTAGTTGTTAAGATATTATTATATCCTCCCCCTTCACCAAATGAAAAAAAGTTCTAATGCTTGCTAATTAATGTTCAATTACTAGTTTTTGGATCTTTCGTTGGCATCTACATTTCATGTACATTTCTGGTTGCGTTGTGTTTTTTGTTTCTAATGAGGTGGCGTGATCATTGAAACAAACCTCTTTCTGAGTGTATGTTTCTACCTCTTTAGTTTTAACTGTTTCGTCGCTTTTGAAAATCCATCTGAGAACTGAAGAATGTAGGATCCTGCTTCCGCACATTTAGTCAGTACCGTTGCTAGTTTCCACTCCATTGTTTGGTGATCTAATACATGCACAGTTTGTCATGTGACTAGTGGTGGTAGATCGTCTGCTGTTTTGTCATGATACCCTTTTTGTTTATCCTGTCGAGGTGCTAATTCTTCATGAATATACAATCAGAGTTGGTAAACTTTGAAGTTGGGACCTTCGTAATTATGTTATCGCAGTTGCAAAGTCTGGTACCCATAAAAATCTCTGCCAGCTGGCTTTTTGTGAGCTCGTAATTGGAGGCATCAGTTCAATGGTTCATGTCCTCCATTATAAACCTTGTGTTATGACCTCATTTTCGTGGATCAATCTGGTTGTTCTTCCTAGCAAATCGACCTGTCTGGCAACTTTTTACAACTCTGGAACAAATGCTGACACCTTTCACATGTCAGATTTCTGCTCCACAAAAAGTGATATTGTCGGACCATTTCTGGTACTTAACCAAATTTAGAACCGGTTGTTCTTGTGGCCTTCAAATCACTTTGTTCTTAGTTACATAGGCTTCTAATTCTTGAAACGCAAACAATTAAGACACGCCCCAAAATTACCTCTTAAAAAGTTATCATAATTTGCACAAACGGTGGTTCCAAAAGAAAAAAAGACGAAATTGAAAAAATAAAAAAGTCACGTGACCGGATCCCTGCTACAACCGAACACTTAACCTTGGAATAACCCCAAGTTAACGCGTAAAAATTATTAATTCTTCTCCGCGTGAAAAACAGCGATCCTGACTGGTAAAATGAAACGCGCACAAGAAATTTGTTTACTGATTCATGAATGAAAATTATAACTGTTTTTATTTACCGCCTCCCCACAAGGGCTGGATTTGACACATGGTCGGTTTAATAATTAATTAATCAAAGGATAAATAAAGAAAAAATACTAAACTTAGTCATCAAATATTTAATATTAAATCTTACAGCACAGAAATTTACATTGTAATATTGAAAAGAAAAAGAGGAATCAAGATATATTTAAAATTTTAATATTAATTAAGTTAGAAGATTAATAATTATTTCCTTTTCAGAATCACAAAGTAATATTTTTAAAATTATGATTAAAAAAAAAAAAAAAAATAGGAAAGAAAGAAATGCAGAAACTCAACATTTTGCTCGAGACACCAAAAACAAACCATGATTTACTCAGCTTTAGTGTAATAATAGATATTGCACGTGCACGTGTTTGTGTGTATGTGTATATGTATATGTGTATGGATGTGTGTGTGTGTGTTTTAAATGTCGTCTCTACTGGGTTATAGCAAATCAGACCTCACATTATAATAAAACCACGGGTGATTCGGATTGTACATTTCATAATCCACACTAGTATAAATTAATAAAATAATTAATAAATAAATAACTGCATACTCGTCAACCTTGGTTAACATCATGCTCTTAACATGTTAACAATATGTTAACACTAGACATTATATAGAGGATACCCTCTGTTTGCAGGTGTCAGTCTGCAATCCGTTTCGACGACATTAGTTTTTGCAGGGAGCTGTCACCGTCCTCCCTCATGGTGTTTCTAAATAGTCATCCATCTGGTACTGGCCAAGCTCAACATCACTTAACTCCAGTGATCTAACAAGAACCGGTGTGTCAACGTGATTACGCCGTATATAATTAAGATTAAACGGAATAAAATAAAGTAAGGGAAGTTACTGTGATTGTATCAAACAGAGTTACCTCCCGTTATACAGGGTGGGCAAAAATAAGGGTCCTATTTTTAAAAATTCATAACTTTTTTATTTATTGATTTAAAAAAATTTTTTTTTTTAGAATAAGTAAAGGACCCCTTCCGAAGCAAGCATGAGCCGTATTAGCCCTAAGGAAGTACCCTCATTTAGAAAACATTATTTTTGCTTAAAAAACTCAAAACAGTGTAAAAAACAATACTTTAGTTTTTGTAAGTTTTAAGAAGTGTTTTTCGGCTAAAATTTGTTTTGTTTATTTCAAAAAATCTCGGAAGGGTCAGTCTACACACACATAAAGTTTGGTGAGTTTAACTTTTATTTTGTGGAAGTTATTCAAATTCAAGTTATTCAAATTTAAAGATAGGACCCTTATTTTGGCCCACCCTGTATAAAACGTGATTATGCCATATTAAAAAAAAAAAATTATCAATTAAAATCTGGAGTAATGACTTTAAAAGAACCCATTAATCAAGTTGTCTTATTTAACATAATGCTGTGAACAATTTCATTCCAGTTTTGTCTGTTGGAAAAGTATGAGTATTGCTACGTTCGAGAGAAATTGATGACAGATTCTTTATTTCTTTTGTAACCATTTCGAACCAGGTTGTTTGTGGTCTTCCTGTTGGCCTCTTTATTGGTGATTCAATGTAATACAGGCTGGTATTTCTTTTGGTAGGCATAGCAGATGACCAAGCCACGACAGTCTTTTCTTCATAATCTTAGTGCTCCGGGGTTGCATGCTTGTGCGTTGGTAAAGATTGCTATTAGAGATAACATCAGGCCAGTAGATTTACAGGATTCTCCGATGGTGTTTTCCTGTTTCTTCGTAAATGTCCAGAGCTCCGAGATGTAGAGAATAATACTTCCCAGTCTTGAAAACTCATCTTTACCTCATCTTCACCGATGTGTCTGCTCTTGAAAATCACTTCTAGTGTTTTGTAGACATCTAATGTCAGAATTCTTCGTTGTTATATATCCTTTTGAATTTTTACCAGGGATTCCATGTACTTCCATTTTTGCCAGGATTCATCTCCATCTCTGTTAATATGGTATTTTCCTTTTTTTTTTGATTTGTTGACAATCATGCCCTTCCGTATATATATATATATATATATATATATATATATATATACATATATATATATATATATATATATATATATATATATATCTGTATATATGTGTATAGTTAGGCAGCAAGTCGTTATTTATACAAGCTTCGTTAAAGACCACGGAGCTCTCGTTTTGCAATTTTTCTCGTTTATCTCTCGACGCGGCGAGCAATTTTGCGTTTTTTTTGGTATAATGTGGCACCCAGCGTCGTGTCATGGGCCATCCCTCAACCGCTTTCGGTCTCTTGACCGTATATGGATGAATAAATAAAAATTATAAAAAGGCTGATACTAACGATAAGACACAACCTCCTCAAGACAGTCGAGGGATGGTCCATAATACAATGCTCGGTGCCACATTATACCAATTAACACCAATTAACGAGAAAAATTGCAAAACGAGAGAGCTCCGTGGTTTTTAACGAAGCTTGTATAAATATGTGTGTGTGTGTGTGTGTGTGTGTTTGTATGATGATTGCCACTTCTTACAGAAGAAGGCCATTCCCACAAGATTGCAATGCCCGGTTGTGGGCAGGCCCGACTTATTTTTACAAATCTTGCTGCAGATACGACATACAAGGCCACTGGTTTCCGTTTGTATGTAGTTATATTAAACTTCTGTTTGACACTTGTTTATTAGGCTCCTACCATGAGATCTCATGTGACTCGTGTGACCAGCTCTTGACAGACAGACTCTGCCACATAAACTACACACATGGTAAGGTTGAAATGTGGCTGGGATGTTTGGCACTGATTACTTCTGCAAAGTACTTTTTTAAGATAGAGTACTCTATACGCTTTGCCTCAAATCTGCTACAGCCATCATAGATACACTTGCCCAAACTGATCGCTCCAGAGACATCCTCTATCAGTTTTCCATGTTCATATCAAGGGTTTCCAGGTTGTTTTTTTTATTATATTTTTAAAACGTAACTTAGGTTTGTGTCTCGGACGTTTTAAGTTCCCCTTATAACAGTTGCTTAGGGAGCCTGTAATCTCCTATCCTAACTAAGTGGCCTGCCCAGTGCATCTGCCTATGTATAATATGCACTTCTATACTCGGCACTCCAGCTTGCTCTAGAACATTGGTGTCTGGTGTATATGATTGCCACTTAATATTTAGCATCCTCCTGAGACACGTTTGGTGGAACCTCTCCAAAACTTTGATGTGTCTGCAATACGTAGTCCACTTCTCTGAAGAATGCAGGAGAACAAACAAGACGCATGACTCGTACACACAAAGTTTTATTTTGATGGTAATGGCTCTGTCTGACCACACGCGCCTTTAAGCCTACCAAAAGCTTTGCTAGCCTTTTCAATTCTTAGAGGTATCTCAGAGTTGAGGGATCCATCTCGGAAGAGAGTGCTATCAGGATATACAAATGAGTCAACTGCACTTAATCTAGTTCCTTTGATGTAGATGTTGGGCTCTACATATTGGAGTTCAGGAGGAGTAGTGAGGATTATATTAGTTTTCTCCAGATTGATGGGGAGTCCAAAGGTGGTAGATGCTCGACAGAAAAAGTTCATTATCATCTGCATATCCTCCTCGGTGCGAGCAATGAAAACCGCATCATCAGCATAGAGGAGCTCTGTACGAGGGTTTTGAATGTCTTGGACTTTGCATTAAATCGGGCGAGGTTGAAGACCCCACCAGTGGTTCAGAAACATATGAGAATACTGACGCTACAGTTCTTAAATGCATGAGAGAGGGCCGTTGCAAAATATACAGAGAACAACGTCGGTGCAAGAATGTCATCCTGTTTAACACCGTTCTCAATAGCTATTGGTTCAGAGAGTGACCCACCGAAATGGATGTGTGCCTTCATGTGCTGGTGAAGGTTTTTTAAGCATTTCCACGAATCCTGGTGAGCATCCAATTTTACCGATTGTGTTATATATATATATATATATATATATATATATATATGTACACACACACATACACCCACACACAGCATAGTTTGAATTACCTACTAGGCACTATCCTCCAGTGTCTTCGGTCTCTCTGTACAAGGGTTTGTCAGGACAACCTGACATGAGGATGATTCACCCTACAAGTAAACCCTGACCAAATATTCAAAATTACATAGTATCCGCAGCACAAATAAGATCCCCTCATACGAGGAATAGTGCATCTTCTCCTAGTGATGTTACCTCAAGTAACACCACGTAGCTGGATACTCCACCAGACTAGATCAATTCTTGTCCTGGAATCCGGTAAGACCAACAGACCAAAAGAAAGATATACTATGACATACTTGACTGGTCAGTTGGGGAGAGAAGAAATTATTCTTAACTTTTTTACTAACTCAATGCTTGAGAAATAAAAGAGAATTTAAATAGAATATTCGGGTATCTATGTATCTCATATAGAGATCAAGTGTTAGCCCCAGGAAGGGGCCCCTTGATTTCTGAGAACTTCGACTGAAGTAAAATTAAACATATATCAAGTAAAATCCGTATCCTCCAAATAGTTGTTTAATATTACAGTTTAATACGCCATCCCATATTGTAACATTACTTGTCGCATCAAGGGGCATAATTCACGTAATTCGATTTTTGAATTATCTCCCTTTAAATTGATCTTAATGTTTCAATGGAGATATACGAGTTATATCAAATGCAGAATGAACGATACACTTTGATCCGTTAATAGTTGGTCCTTTTTTCTTTATCAGATGATTTGAATACAGACCATTTCAGGTGAAATGTTAAAAATCGTTACAATTGTAGAAACTACAATAAAGTAGCAGGTTTATATAGTTGGAATTTTTCAATTCTATTTGAAATATGTTGAAATACCACATTTCATTTTCTTTCTAAGTTTTACCAATTTTATTTTAACTGACGCCATCATGTTCACTCCAAGAAAACAAAAAAATCATCATGTTATTTATCTTCATAAAGTTAGGTACGTTCATATGTTCATATATTTGTATGTACAGAAATTAAATTAGAAATTAAATCCACCACAATGCATGTTTGTTTTTTCGTAAACAAGTAAGCCTCAGATTTTAATCTTTTGTTAATAGTTGAAAAGAAAAAAAATGATTTACTTTGTAACTCTTCGAAATTGGAAAGGAATTTGGAAGCATTTAAACTGTTGAATAGAAAGTCATTTCAAAGATTGAAAGTTTTACAAGCTATTTACACCCAATCATTTTATAAATAGAGATTAAAACAACATTCTCTTAACAAAATTAGTTAAAGTTTTATAACAATTTGGTTCAATAATTTAATGATCAAATGATAACGTGATAATTAAATTAAATTTTTTAAATTCTATTTTTGTTAAATAATAATAATTTGGCCAAAAGAAAATGGCCGCAAGTTGTTCTTTCCCCGCTTTCCGATCAGTTGGAGTTTCAAAAGTTGTATGAACCAGATGCTTTCTTGCTGGCTCTTCAAAATCATCAGCGATGGGATGAAATCTTGAAAGATGTGTGTCACCCCTTTTTTGTAAAGATAGACTCTTAACTGTTTTTAATTCCTTTTCAGCACTGTCAAAATAAAACGTATTTTCCGTTAACCTTCAATGTTGTCTACTTATTTCAACTAATTGTTTCGAATATGGAGTCAGATGGACCTTCTATCACAACCAAACTTCAATTATAATGAAGATGGATACCCCTTTATCTCACCTTATCATAATCATTATAAACTAGTTTCAGTGCAGGTTTCGGGTTTCAAATCATCAAACCTACTTCACCGGCAATCCTCCTCAAATGTACTACATAAACAGTGCAAACTAAATGGTCTGACAGAAAAACAGACGATATGTGATACAGATGCTCAGCATCAGCCACTGAACCAGCAATCTTCCTTTATTTCACAATTTGTTGGTTATAAAGGAAACAGTATGAGAACATCGCCGTCCACTGTGTCTGCAACAAACCCTTCATAACACGATTCAGGAGGCAAACAATCTTTTTAATTTGGATTAGTTTTATTCAGGAGTCAGGTTACTGTTGCCTTTGGAGATGTTTCACTAACGTTGAGGGAGAGATCAAATTACTACTTTATCGTAGTTAATTCCTAGCTAAAGTCCTTAGCCATTCGAGGAAGGGGGGAAAAAGGAATCTCATGCCTGTATTCTCTTAGGGAATTTAATTCCCCTAATCATTTGCAGACTACATAGAGAAATACGTTTGTTCGGCTTGCTTCCAAAAACCAGACTGACAAAAACTCTGTTTCCCACACAAAAGCCTGTGACGTCACAGAACCCCTATGTGCAGGTGCACCTTGACCTGAGGTCTCGTCAATGTGGTGGCCCTGTCAACGCCTGTGAGCTCCGACTGTGAGAACAGCCCTACTTTGCACTCGGTTGTACGGGTTCACCCGCACTAAATCGCGCAAGCAAAACCAAACGATCCCCCACACATACGTCAACTTGCGTCCAGCCTCACAGGACCATTATCCAACAAGAAAATATATGCGTGTCTGTCACCTGGCCTATTGCATATGTGTTTTGGGCGAGGAATCGAACTCGCCGTGACAGGTGACAAGTACTTTTAATTAAGGTCATGACACATGTCGTTTCGGGCCAGAAATAGGGTAGGGGTAGAGGGCTCACAGGAAATGGCACGCATCGTTTCCTCAGCTTAAGAGTTTTTCCTCACAGACTGCCAGGGTAAAAATAATAAGTATGACAAACTGATCTCTGCTCGTTCTGGGTACAATTAATAAAAATATTCAGCTTCTAAAATCCTAACTCGCTTACTCGTTATATGTGATAGTATACATGATATTGCTTCTTATGGTTATGTGTCACATAGCCATTATCTTTGCTGAAGGGATTTGCTTGTAACTCACCAAGATATAACATTATATAAAACTGAAAATCGGCACTTACTTGGTACCTTTCGGCAGTCGATCGTCTAGTCATTTTGCACAGCATTTTCTCCAGCAAGTTAGAACATAAGAAAGACTCAGAACAAAAAGAATTTTACATTTTTTAACTTTTATTGCTTACTCTCACACTAGTTTCTCTATGTTTAGCAAACTCCCTAACAGAGCACACTGGGGAGGCAAAGCACAAGACAGTTTGTCGAAATCAACTAAATTTCTCCCAGTTTCCGATCAGCTCATCTTATTTATAAAAATCTGTTTTATTTTTACACATTTCTTTCCAAAAAAAAAAACACAAATGTTTATTTTAATAATTTACCTATCAAATTTCCTAAATTAAAAAAACAACTGTTAAAACAACCCAGCATTAAATTCCAGATACGACCAAATCTCACCTCACACATTCTATTCACTAACATTATTTGGTGTAACCTATTTATTATTTCAGAGTTAGGTGAAAAGCTTTATTATGTTAAAATCTTGACCATCTCTTGCCCTCTTGAACAAATATTCAAAGTTCTAAATAAATTGAAACTTTTGTTATAGAAACTGGAAATGAAAGATTAGAATTAAAAATTGTAAAGATACAATATTTATTAGAACATCAAAAGTTCAAAGCAAGGAGCTTCATATCCTTAATCCATGGATTTTCAAAGATAAACTCTTTTCATCAGAGGATAGCGAAAAGCCGACAATGTAATTGTAAATATTATCGGCAACATTTAACTGTGAAATTTTTTTTACACAAAATAAAAACCAAAAGATAAAGAATCTTTTGTTGAGATGAGATCGTAGAGTTAGGGTCGACGCCGTCAAAAAACACATTAAAAATAAAACAGCTGTTATATTGGAAATGAATGTTTGAAAAAGAATACTAAAATTGTTTAGGAGTCCAAATGTTGTTGTTAAGAAGCTGATTATCTTTGAAAAGAGTTTATCTTTGAAAATCCATGGATTATGGATATGAAGCTCCTCGCTTTGAACTTTTGATGTTCTAATAAATATTGTATCTTTACAATGTTTTATTCTCATCTTTCATCTCTAAAAGTGATTGCTCTATTCAATATATTGAGCTTTATATTATCACGATAGATTACTATTAAACGATAATTCAATTATCTTTAATTTAATTCAAAATTTAAATAGAAACTGGAAATACATATGCATAGCTATCAGGATTCCATGTTCATGCATGACAGTGTTCAATGTTGCCATTCCAAACCCATGCAGAATCGTTTGTTCAAAAACAAATACTCAACATAAAACTGGCCTTGAAACAGTTCAGATATTAACCTCACAGAACATCTATGGAGAAGAGTTAAGAATTGCATAAAAGCAACCTGGAAAATTTTCTATTTTGTATGACTGCAAACATTCAGATGGAAATTTACAGATTTGTGCAGATGTGCACAATTGCATTGTGGGATTATCTATTATTACACTAAAGTTGAATTAATCAACGTTTATTTTCTGAAGGCTTTTTCCTATATATTTCTAATCACACAAAATACATGCAAAAATATTCCTTGCTTTTGTGATTGAGTTATATTTGAAAATAAAATCTATTTTATTTGTTCAAATTAGCTGCAAATTGCAATTCACTCACCAAGTGACCGGTCTTTTCTATGTTTGTGCATATTACTCTCATTCTCTCCTTCTCTATGTTGTTGGACCCCACCCCCATCTCTTATTTTATTTGGTGTCTATAACTCTCTCTCTCCGTTTATTAACAGTCAAAAGTTATAAAACAAACTATAAAACCGAAAATTGGAATAGTCCATTATATACAATGTGGAATATCATTAGAAGTAGGAAAGAAAAAGAGAGATAAAGAGAGAGTGTAAGAAAGAGAGGGACGGTGATATAACGAGCAGAAAGAGACTAATTTTGTTTTCGTCTTTATTTTAAAAAATTTAACTGGCTTTTCAAACTCACTTTTGCCTAAATCAAATAATCTAAAATGGAAGATGTATATCCAATCTGTCGCTAAGTTTGTTGGAAAAATAGTTGGGTCATTCTACTGTTACGTCCTAAGATAGAGTCCTGCTCAAAACAGTCTTTCCTGCCTTAACAGAGTAGAAAATCGACTTTGAAATCAAGTTTGCAATGATCTCTTCGATCCCTTACAGCCCTTTCTCACAGAAGAGATATTGCTAATCTCTCTCTACTTTATCGTTATTTCCATGGAAGGTGCTCGACTGAGCTCCAATCTCTGGCCTCTCCTTGTAAGAACTCGCACATAAACATGTTATTAATATACAGAGAGGGGGAATAAATATTTGCTTATTAAAATATGAGTTATCCTCCTTGCATTATTCGAGTTATTTTAAATTGTTGCCAACGTAACAATCTTCCTAGCCGATTTTTTTTCAAACAAACTAAAATGAAAGACATTTTGATGCTGTAAAGAACATGTTATAAGCAAAAGAAAGTGGCTAGACAGAATCAAATATCGATGTGTTAGATGCAATGTTAGAGAGAGTGATCTCTTCTCTACAATCTCTTTCTCACAGAAGAGATGCTGTTACTTTCTCTTTCTACTCTATCGTTATTTCCATGGAAGGTGCTCGACTGAGCTCCAATCTTTCGTTCCTCCTTGTAAAGACATTCACAGCAAGAACTCGTCTTCCTACCACAACAACAGAAAAAATATTTCCTTTCTTCTTTTATGTGCCTAGCGTCAAGCAGAATTTCCGTGAACAGGGATTCGTTGTAAGAGCTTCCTGTCGATGGAACACATTAACGTGAGGGCTTCCCTGTGAACTACAACACAGTCATCTTCAAATTCAGTGTCAACAAATACTTGCCATATAAAGTCCCCATAAGCAATACAACTTAGTTCCTGCCATTACTCATTTTCAATACTCTCATAATATTCTTCATCTTTCAACTAACCATCATATCCATCTAATTAACCCTTATTCTCAAATGGCTTTTGGCTTTGACAAGTGGGGACTCATTCATAAAAACTGGTTTTAAAATGTGTGACGTCATAAAAGGTGGACTTGTATGTCTGTTTCATCAAAATTTTATAATAATATGACTGCTGTTGAGTGAAGACGTGCTTTTGTTGCTGCCTGAATTGTACCTTGTGTTATTTTGCCATGGCTTACCAAAGTAAGTCGAAATCTGAGCTGGTATTGCTCCTTACTAAAAAAGATGAAGAAATCCAGGAAAAATATCGTCTTTTTCGTGAACTGGAAGAACGACTTAAAAAATTAGAGAAACAAAAAGCGTTTCAAAACAGGATGGTGGACATTGAAAAGCGTCTCGCCCACCAAGAGCAATACTCCAGGCGCGAATGTATCGAAATTATCGGCATTCTCTCCTCTGTGGAGGAATCCAAGGTGGAATCCAAGGTGGTCGAAATCTTGAATCACGTCGGGGTCAACGTTTCCAAACGAGACTTCCATGCTGTCCATCGTCTTCGGAAAAAGGAAACGGTCATCGCCAAGTTTGTGAACCGGAAAGAGGCGGTGAAGGCGCTGAAAAAGCGGAAATCTTTTCGCGAACTCTCGGAAGCCGATAAAACCAAGCTGGGAATGAAGAAAATTTACGTGAACGAGAGTCTGTGTGCTCCATACCGTAAGCTTTTTGGTATTTGCAACGCCCTTTATAAAAGAAACTCGGTCTTCAAAAACTTTACCTTCAATGGGACTGTGTATGTTGTTGTCCATGACGGTGATGACAAGCAGCCCATACGTCACCTAAATGACTTGTTCGCACTGTTTGGTGACGAATTAGTGAACTCTATTTTGACTGAGCATGCCTCTAGGGGTTAGGTACATATTATTTTTTTTTTTTATTTTTTTTTTTTTTACGCCTCCACCCATTCAGCTTTTTCCATTATATAACTTGTATCCCATTCCATGGCTTTCTTTCTATACAAATTATTTCGCCAAGCAGCATCACCTTATCAATGTGCAATTGCGCACATCGTTTTTTTACATTCTTCTTTTCTTTTATAACTATCTGCATATTTTTAATTTCTTCTTCCCACTCATTCTCTTCTTCATGCTCTTCCTTTAACTTTCTTACCTTTCTTTCCTGCTGGCACTCTGTGACTGACATTACCATCGATGCCGGTTGACTATATGTGCCATAGGGTGAGAACTGGGTTTTTTGGTATGGTTATTTTCTTAAGCAAGCAAATATTCTTTTCATTCTACTTCTTTAAATCTACATTTTTCTTACCCAAAGTGTCCCTTTTTGACAACTTTTCTAAAATATTTAATTTCTGCTATCTTTTTGTCATTAAAATTCTACTCATTGTTGCTGGTGATATTCATAGTAACCCCGGTCCACCAAAAAATCGGTTTAAATTTGCTTCATGGAATCTCGACAGCTTACTTGCTCGATCACAATGCAAATGAAACTACATCAAAGCCATTGATTCAGTACACAACTTTGATCTCTTCGGAGTTTGTGAAACCTACTTAACACCTTCGGTAGATGACGATCAATTATTCATTTCAGGATTCTCCCCTCACCCAATCAGATCAGACTGCACAGACCTGGACGGTAGGCCAAAAGGCGGGGTTTGTTTATATTACATGGAAACAGCACTACGAGTGCTTGCTGAACGTTGAATTTCCATGGAACCCCGATGAGCTGACTTATGAACCTCCTATAGAAGGTCCTAGTACCCCCATTACCCAGGAGATGATCACTGAAGCAATCCGTAAAATGGGAGCTGATAAAGCAGCTGGGCCATCTGGTATAGTTGCTGAGATGCTCAAACCAACCGGTGAACTAGGGGCCAGTTTGGTGCATGAACTGATTGAAGCCATTATCAGAGAAGGATGCATACCTAAGGAATGGGAAGATAGCATTATAGTAAGTCTGTACAAAGGTAAAGGCGATGCATTAAACAGAGGTAACTACCGTGGACTCAAGCTCATTGATCAGGTCATGAAAGTCCTGGAAAGAGTTGTTGAACAGCTGATCAGACAACAAATACAGATTGCTGATATGCAATTTGGCTTCATGCCCGGTAGGAGCACCACAGATGCAATTTTCATCATACGCCAAGTCATGGAGAAACATCTAGCAGCAAACAAACCACTGTACATGGCATTTGTAGATTTGGAGAAAGCTTTTGACCGTGTCCCCAGAAGGGTCATCTGGTGGGCCCTGCGAAAGCTGGGTGTTACTGAGTGGTTGGTTCAGGTGATAACGTCTATGTACACCAATGTACATAGTCGGGTACGAGTCGGTAACAGCTACAGCGACGAATTTGAGGTTAGAGTAGGCGTCCATCAGGGATCTGTCTTAAGTCCCTTTCTATTCATCATTGTACTCGAGGCTCTATCACTGGAATTCCATACTGGCTGCCCGTGGGAGCCGCTATATGCCGATGACCTAGCGATCATTGATACTTCACTTCAGTCACTCAAGGAACGTCTGGATAGATGGAAGAGTAGCATGGAGGAGAAAGGTCTCAGAGTCAACATGGGTAAAACTAAGGTCATGATCGCAGGTCCAAACCTCAGCTTACTACAGAAAACAGGAAAATACCCATGTACTGTATGTCTGAAAGGAACTGGCAGCAACTCAATCATCTGCACTCACTGTTCAGGTTGGGTCCACAAAAGGTGCAGTTGCATAAAGGGCTCTCTCAAAGCAGATCCTCACTTTAAGTGCTTTCGTTGCACCGGCACGGCAAGACCAATAGATGGCAGAACACTGACGGAGATGGATACTGGTGACAACAAGCTGGAAGTAGTGAGAGACTTTTGTTATCTTAGAGATGTGCTGTCATCAGGTGGAGGCTGTGAACTCGTGGCAGCTACACGTTGCAAGTGTGCCTGGAAAATGTTTAGAGAGCTGCTACCAATCCTGACAAGCAGACACCTGCCAACAACTACAAGAGGGTGTGTATACTCCTCATGTGTCAGAAGTGTGCTGTTGTATGGCTCAGAAACTTGGGCTGTCTCTGCTGGCATACTAAGGAAGCTGCACCATAATGACAGGGCAATGGTCAGATGGATCTGTTTGGTGAGGCCTGAACAGTACGTTTCTTTTGAATCCCTGCTCTCACAGGTCGACTTGAAAAACCTTGCGGACATCATGCGAAAGAACAGACTGCGTTGGTTGGGTCACATTGAGCGTAGCGATGGCTGGATTGCTAAAGTCCGAAGGTTGAATGTGCCAGCAGAGAACATCACCACTGGCAGACTCAAGTTGACTTGGGAGGACGTAGTCAAACGTGATAGGAAGGCCATGGGTATGGATTCCATCAAGCCTTGCCAAAGACAGGAGTGGAGACGAAAACTTAGATTTCGAGACTAGACAATCAGACCCCACCCTCATCAGAGGATAATTTGTGGCCTGATTCAACAAATAAACCGGTTGTTGATGATGATGATGATGATGATGATGATGATGATGATGATGATGATGATGATGATGATGATGATAGAATTTTCCAAAGGTATAAGAAAAATAAATCAGCAGTTACACATGCAACACTAAAAGACCTGCAAAATTCTCTTAAAATCAACATTGATAAAGCAAAAACATCGTATGTATAAAAACTAGTTAATAATCTCAATGACTCAAATGCTAGTGAGAAAATATTCTGGTCAGCTTACAATAAGTTTTTGAACAAAAAAAAGACAACTAACATTCCTCCGATTGAGGACAACGATTCCTACATATCCTGCTTCAAAAAGAAAGCAGAGCTTTTCAATAATTATTTTCCCAATCTATGTTCTCTCCCAAGCGATGATGAAATAGTACCGGAAGTTCTTTTTGCCACAAATAATAGACTAAACTATTTCACTGTTGATGTAAATTCCATACTTTGTGAAATTAAAAAATAAAAATAAAAAAGGCCAGTGGACCTGACGAAATTTCAACTCATATAATTAAACTTTGCCCTGATGAAATGGCTAATATATTAAACCACCTTTTTAACAAAATTCTTCAAGCAGACAAATTTCCTGATGCGTGGAAAATGGCCAACGTTCAACCTGTTCACAAAAAAGTAGTCGTCAACAAATAAAAATTTACCGTCCTATTTCTCTTCTTCCAATATGCAGCAAAATATTTGAAAAACTTATCTTTGACCAAATGTATCAATTTTTAATTGCTAATCAACTCATTTCATCACACCAATCAGGTTTCAAGCCAAGTGATTCCACTATTTACCAACTCCTGTCCATTGTTGATTCAATCTACAAATCTTTTGAAGATTTTTGTGAAACTCGTGCCCTATTCTTGGACCTATCTAAAGCCTTTGACTAGGTTTGGCATGCTGGGTTAAAGAAAAAATTAATAGCAAATGGAATAAGAGGAAAATCATACAATCTTTTGGATAGTTTCCTCAATAACAGAAAGCAGCGTGTTGTTCTCAATGGTGTCTCATCAGGTTGGCAAAACATAAGTTCAGGAGTTCCACAAGGATCGGTTCTAGGCCCTCTTTTATTTCTTATTTTCATAAATGACCTTGCTGAAGGTATCTCATCAAATATACGACTCTTTGCCGACGATGTCGCGCTATTTGCAAAAGTTTCTGACCCGAATGCAACATATCAAGTGCTAACTAAAGATCTGGCCAAAATATCAGAATGGGCATCAAAGTGGAAAATGCAATTTAACCCTGACCCTACTAAGCCTGCCACAGAGGTCATCTTCTCTCAAAAACAAAATAAACCTACTCACCCCCAAATTGTCTTCAACGGTGTCCCAGTTAACAGAGACAAGCTAGTTAAGCATCTAGGAATGGTCCTGGACAACAAACTTAATTTTCGCAAACATATTGTTGAAAAAAATCGGTGTGGCAAATAAGAATATTAGCCTGTTGAAATTTTTGGCAAGATTTGTCAATAGGGAAACTTTGGGTACGTTATATAAACTGCATGTCAGACCTCATCTCGACTATGGAGATATAATTTACCACGACCAGCACAACGAATCCTCAGGTTTGTTGGAATCGGTTCAATATAACGCTGTGCTAGTGGTATCCGGATGTTGGAAAGGAACAAACAAACTTAAGTTGTATTCTGAGTTAGGATGGGAATCACTTTATAATAGACGACATTGTCGTAGACTTTGCCTCTTTTATAAAATTCTGTATGGTATTGCTTCTTCTTATTTAAACTACGTCCATCAACATTTGCGAACTTCCCCAACACAACGGTATTCTAAGTCCTTTTATCCATACTGCATTTCACATCGGTTTGCTCTTCCAAATTTTATACGTAGCATAGGGAGCTTCCCACTTTTCAAAAAGCATATCTTTCATCTCTATCGCCCGCAGAGGAGCCTAACTTACCACGTTTGCGACAATACAGGCCTCAAGCTCCTTACCCGCCTGCGATGCGATTTTAGCGACTAACGTGATCATCGTTTTAGACATCACTTTAACTGCACATCCCAACTTTGTTCATGTGGAATTGAGAATGAAACAACTACGCACTTCATTATAAAATGCCGGAACCATTTACAAGCACGCCACTTATTGTTTGTTAATATTTTAAATATAGCTAATGTGGACAACACCCAACTTAACGATACCGAACTAACCTCAACACTACTTTACGGAGACCCTAGATTTAGCCACGCCCAAAACCATAATATTTTATTGGAAACGATATCTTTTTTAAATAAAACAGAGCGCTTTAAATATAGTGAAGCCTACTCAAATGCTAAAAACTGATCCAGTCCCACCCTTTTACTTCCTCAACTGTCATGTCGCAGTGGCCAGCCTCTCTCTCTCGCATTTTCCCTCTTGACATGCATTTATGTCGTACACATCTTTTTCCCCAAACATTTGTCATTCTTCTTTTTTTTTCTTATTTTTCTTAATAATTTTTTTTTTTTAAACCTAAATGTAAAATTGCAGCATTGACGAACATTTCCCTAGTGGCATGTGGTAGCAGAACTGGACCAGGTGATATAGTTCTTTCCAGTCCTGCTTTTTGTTTTTCTTTAATATGATGTATTTTCTTGTTGTTTCTACCTTGATCTAACCACTTTTTTTTTGCCATTGTAAATAGCTATGATAAATAAAAAAAAAAAGTGTTATGAATTTTGATATTATGTTTAATAAATCTACGTTCAAACTGCTGAGCGCTTCCTCACATTTATATTTCCGACTTTGGTACTTGTTGCTGTATTTATTCTTTTTTCTTCAATCTCCCTTTCACCCTTTCACTTCCCCAACCGTCATGTCGCAGTGGCCAGCCTCTCTCTCTCTCTCTCTCTCCCTCTCTCTCTCTCTCTCTCTCTCTCATTTTCCCTCTTGACATGCATTTATGTCGTACACATCTTTTTCCCCAAACATTTGTCATTCTTCTTTTTTTCTTCTTTTTTTTTCTTAATATTTTTTTTTCTAAACCTAAATGTAAAATTGCAGCATTGACGAACATTTCCCTAGTGGCATGTGGTAGCAGAACTGGACCAGGTGATATAGTTCTTTCCAGTCCTGCTTTTTGTTTTTCTTTAATATGATGTATTTTCTTGTTGTTTCTATTTTGATCTAACCACCTTTTTTTTTTTTGCCATTGTAAATATCTATGATAAATAAAAACAATTAAAAAAAATTTGTTAGTTTGTAAATGAAGTTTGCACGTAACAGTATGTATAAGTAAATTGCTGTTTTTAAGAAACAGACATGATATTCCTTGAGGACATGGATGTAATTTTGATATTTTGTTTAATAAATCTACTGGATTCCTTTATAAAGGATAGAATCGTTTGCGCGTAATAGTACTATAGCCGTTACATGATTGAGATCTATTTCCTTTTTTATTTACATGTAATCACTCACGTAGTGATTAGTTTGTAGATTTATTGGCTGTCTAAACTCACGCAGTGATACACATGCCATCAGAGCACAGCATTGTGCATGCCCACACTTGAGTAGCGATGCCATGGGCGTTTGGAACAGAATACGAATACTCTCCTTTTCCCTGTGTGACAATAAAGAGGAACACTCACCATCAGGAAAAAGAAGGAAGTGCTTTGCATGTCGTATGCAGATTTAAAAAGGGATCCTCTTCATAGGTGCAGGTGTTTATGTGATTTGCATATGTGGATATCAGGTGAGATAAATGAAGAAGACAGCTGGGAAGGGGAGAAGCGATTTGGGATTGGAAAGAGAAAGGCAGAAAGTGGGTTGCACGAAATTTTGTTGGAAATTGAAAGACAGTAAAAACGTTTTGGAGAAAAAGGGAGAAAGTGGGTTGCACGAAATTCGGTTCGGTTGAATTACAATCAAAACTTTTTAAATTTTATTTTTTCTGGCACAGTTTGTTAACAAGCTATTTCGGCTTAAAATGGACAGCCGTTTTGACCTAAAGATAATTCCTGAGTTTGATGGGACTGGAGCAGTCGTTGAATGGATTGAGAAGGTGGAATTAGTGTGTGACTTATCTGGAGTGAAGCGGCCTGTAAAATGTCGTCCCACTTTGGCTAACTGGGGGAGCATTCGCAGTTTACCAGCAACTAACTCCAGAAGAAAAATCCGATGCAGCACGAATTAAGGGAGCTCTATTTACTGCCTTTGCTGATGACAGATTTACAGCATATGAGAAGTTCGAGGCACATGTATTGCGTCCGGGTGAAACTGTAGACGTATATTTGGCAGATCTGCGCAAACTGTCAGTGCTATTTGGAGGAATACCAGATAATGTGCTGGTGTGTGTGTTTGTACGGGGGCTTCCCAACCCTGTGAAAAGGCTGTTGCGGTCCTCCTCTAGAGTGGACGATATGACTTTAGAAGAGCTATTGGCTCGAGCTCGAGCATTGATGAAAGACAATGCTGAAGTGGGGGAACCAGTTGTGGCTGCGACACAGCCTACCCGAATCACTCAACCACCTGTGGGCATGGGGCAATCTGATTATACATGTTACAAATGCAACGGCCCTAATCATTTTGCAAGAGACTGCATGCAAAGGAGGCAGACTACCCGTCAACGATGTTATCAGTGCAACAAGACTAGTCATCTGGTAAGAGATTGTCCGGGAAACGAAGTTGGGGACAAAACATCAGCGCCAGTCTATTCCCCAGTCAGAATGTGAACTCGGTGCTACCTGTCATTACCATCTAGGTTGATGATGCACCATGCTTGGCTCTCATCGACACTGGGTGCTCACGTTCTATCTTGAGTGCAAAGCTATGTCGGTCTTGGTCAAAGCAGAAGATAATGGTAACTACATTAACCGGCGCTACGCAGGCCTGCTGCGGAAATGGCACCATTAGGATTCATACAGAGACTAGTAACGTTGCCATAATCAAGGTGCTGATTATGCAAGGTAAACCTCTTGATTTCGATATGCTACTTGGCATTGATGCCATCAAGGCACTCGGTGGCGTTCGCATCACACAATCTGGAAGTGTGGAGTTTGAGGGACTAATACCACTGATGGATGTGCTACAGGCCAATAAAAATAAGGTGCGTCCTGTGATGGACTATCGTGAATTAAACACCTATGTTGATGCATTCACTGGCGATGCAGATGTTTGTGCAGAGAAAATACAAGAATGGAGACAGCAAGGAACGAATGTATCCATTCTGCACCTCAGGAAGGCATATCTACAGATGCATGTTGACAGATCTCTCTGGCCGTACCAGACAGTCATATTCAAAGGACAAATATATTGTCTAACTAGGTTAGGATTTGGCTTAAATGTGGCACCTCTTATAATGTGGGCTGTGCTCGAGGCTGTGTTAGCCAAGGATGAGAAGATAAGGAGAGCAACGTCGGCGTATATTGATGACATATATATATTAATGAGGATGTGGCGTCGGCAGAATCCGTAAGGAAGTATCTGGACCTGTACGACCTTACTAGTAAGGACCCAGAAAAACTGAAAAATGGTGCACGAGTGCTGGGATTAGAAATTTGGGCAGAGCATGGCCAACTGCGATGGCGGCGAGGAACCAGTACTGTGGATGCGCCGAGAACTATGACACAAAGATGTATCTTTTCCATGTGTGGAAAACTGGTGGGGCACTTTCCAGTGTGTAGATGGCTTCGAGTGGCAACAGGCTTTATTAAACGTTACGCTACAACTGTTACACAGAACTGGGATGACAAGGTTAGCGATACTCCACTGGAGTGTATGATAGCAGATACACTTGCCCGTGTACAGCAATCAGATCCCGTCCGAGGAAAATGGTGCATGACCACAAAGGAACTGAATGTGTGGGTGGACGCAAGCTCACTTGCTGTGGGAGTAGCTCTTGACACCAGTGGAGCCATCATCGAGGATGCAAGCTGGTTGCGACCAACAAGGGATACCCAACATATAAACATGGCAGAGCTGGATGCCATGCTAAAAGGACTAAACCTTGCACTCAAATGGAATGCCAATGTGTTACACATAAAAACAGACTGTGTGTGTGTACCACTGGGTGACCAATGCGCTCACGGGAAAGTCTCGATTGAGCACCAAGGCTGCAAGTGAGATGCTCATAAGGCGGAGACTGGGCACGATAATCTCACTTGTGAAAGAGTACGACATTTCGGTTGATATAGCACTACTTAGATCTGGCCAGAACCGAGCAGACTCCCTGCCGAGAGTTCCACAGCGGTGGCTTAATGATGTAAAGAGAGTGATTGAACCAACACAGCCAGTGTGTGCTTTTGCCACAGGAAACTTGAACCCAACACAGCTGAATGAAATTCATCGACATAGTGGACATCCTGGAATCAGGCGAACATTATATTTTGTGTGTAGAATCGACCCGTTTGTGTCTAAAGCGGCAGTAAAGGCAGTTATTCGGAATTGTGAGGAATGTCAGACAGTTCAATGGAAAAAGGGAGGACTCAGTGTGCAGGACGTATGGAACCGGCTAGGAATGGACATCACACACTACAATGGTTGCCATTTCTTGACACTGATCGATTGTGGACCCACACGGTTTTCAATCTGGCAGTCACTACAACGGCAAGACACTGCACATGTGATCCGGCAATTAGAATCAGTGTTTTTTTAACGTGGCCCCCCAGCCGAGATTCTGGCTGATAATGACACTGCCTTCTGCAGTCAACAGTTCAGGCAGTTCATAAACGAGTGGGATGTAAACTTCCAACCACGCTGTGCATACCGGCCATCAGGAAATGGTATTATAGAAAGGTGTCATAGGACAGTGAAGAGGATTGCTGCACAAAAGAGCTATCCTGTTATGGAGGCTATGTATTGGTACAACGTTACCCCCAAGGATGATGTGTCCGCATCATCAGCACCTGCCAATTTGTTGTACTCATACCAGATTAGAGTGAAAGGAGTCAATGTTGTGCCTCATCCGAATCACCATTGGATCTCTGCACTTTATAAAGAGGGGGACACAGTTTGGGTGAAAAATCCACAAGGACGTTGCACGTCGAAATTCAGACCAGGTCGTGTCACTGGAGTAATAAGTCCACAGTCAGTGGTCGTCAATGGCACGCCTCGACATGTAGGAGATGTGCGCCCACATCTCAGTTTAGCACCGGTAGTGGACGACAATGATGGCACATCATCAGAGAGTACTGAATGGAGAGAACCAGATTCTGATACAAGTAGTAGTGGTTCTACATCTGAAAGTGAGGGAGAGGACATTGCCAATTCAGGTCCTGATACATCTGATGTAAGAGAGAAAGAAATAACTGTCCCACTACGGAGAAGTACTAGGATAAAGAGACCAGCCACCATCTTTCACTTGTGTGATCATACGATCAGGGAGGAGTGTGACAATAAAGAGGAACACTCACCATCAGGAAAAAGAAGGAAGTGCTTTGCATGTCGTATGCAGATTTAAAAAGGGCTTCTCTTCATAGGTGCAGGTGTTTATGTGATTTGCATATGTGGATATCAGGTGAGATAAATGAAGAGGACAGCTGGAAAGGGGAGAAGCGATTTGGCATTGGAGAGAGAAAGGCAGAAAGTGGGTTGCACGAAATTTTGTTGGAAATTGAAAGACAGTAAAAACGTTTTGGAGAAAAAGGAAGAAAGTGGGTGGCACGAAATTCGGTTCGGTTGAATTACAGTCAAAACTTTTTTTTTTCTGGCACAGTTAGGTAACACCCTGTTTCTGCCCAGACTATTTGGCACACAAATATAAACAGTTCCTGGACAGATGCCATGGAGACCAGATGCTGAAAACCTCTTCTCATCTTTTGGCTGGCATTGCAGGATGAGATGAAACTCAATTCTCTTTCTATAGTCAATGCCCACCGGTAGAACCAATTCTGGTTTTCTATCTTATTTTCTTGGGTTACTAATTCCTTCTGGTTCCTATTCTGTTTGACAAAACTGTCAAATAAAGTTGATTTAATAGTGAAGATCTTGGTGTAGGCGACCCTTTTTTCTTCTTCATCTCGAGCAAGCCCCGTCAGATGAATACAGACGCTTCTACAAAATGACTATCGCCAACAAGCATCTCAACCTCACCAACAACTTCCACTGTACGCATAAAGAAATTGCTGTGTTTTTAAGAAACAGACATGATATCCCTTGAGGACATGGATGTTATTTTGACATTTTGTTTTATAAATATACTGGATTTCTTTATAAGGAAGAGAATGAGCGAGAATAACATCCATCTTGCCAGAGTATGTACTATTATTTTGGAGCTTTTAATGTGATCGTAATCGGAGGCATTGGTACAATTATTTTGAAACTTGCCATGATAGTTGCAGAGTAAGGCGGGACAAAGTGAAAGTCGTCACCGGTTTTCTAGTAAAGAGACGAGATATATAAAGAAAACGGACAGAACAAAAAGGTTGAGCAGACTCACTTTGATTTTGGGCACTCTACATGGCGCTACAAATTTAGAATGAACACGTGTCTTTACGTTGGAACATTTTTAGAAATGGCCTCAGAACAAAAAGAATGCCATAAATCTACAATATTTACAACTTATTCAGCAACACGTACAGAAGGAGAATACCAAACTCTTTGCTGGGGAAATGTTCAAAGGAGGCTTGTCTCACCCCCCCCCCCCCCCGCCCTAGAAAACCCCACTATTAACCAGGGTTCTACAGAAAGTGATTGGCATTGTTCATTGACTCATGGAATCTATATAAAGAAATGTGCAGATTTACAAACCCAGCTGAAATACGATATGAGCTACGAACCGTATTCTCCACTGAGGTGAATAGATTGTTGTTCGACTTTGTGGGGGCTGAAACCCTCAATACAACCACAGAACATCAGCTCCTTAGTCAAATATGACTCATTGCTGTTAAAGGCCTGCACAAAGAAATGCATAAATAGACATTCCATAACATGAACAAGAAGAGGGGAGAATCTCATACATTTTCTTGCCAAATTATAGTCACAGGTGAAGTTCTGTGAATTTGCAAAGAGCAAGTTAATTATTCGGAGGACATGGTGGCCAGTCTCAGGATTAGCTATGTGCTGATGACCGATGACGCTGCCATTGTGAAACTTGTTTTTAAAGTAAAAGTTGCTAGGAAGTGACGTATAGGAAGGCCGATTGTGAGATTGGCAGGTGCCCTACGTAATGATCTTTGTTTAACCGGACTTCACCTGGACCAAGTCCGCGATCATGCCAAGTGGAGACAAAAATCAATTATTGCAAACCAAGTTGTAGCTCAGGACTAATGCAAAGAAAACTAAGATTTCTATTTTTTTTTTTACTATTGAGTGATTGTTTATTGATACAAGAAACATTGTTTATTGATATAAGAAACATTGTTTATTGATACAAGAAACATTGTTTATTGATACAAGAAATATTGTTTATTAATATAAGAAACATTTTACAAATAAAAAAAAAACTTTTTTAAAATTTAGATATATGGGATTGTCGGGCATCCACCAAATTATATATGTCGATTATAAATAAATTTGGTAATTCCTCACCTCTTAATTATAAGAATATAGCTAACAGATCGTCCTATCAACTTCCTCCTATTGAGACATATGTACATTCACATGGGTTAGAGCTTTGTGTTCCCCCTTACTTATATGGAAAGAGAGGAACTGTTCTCAGAGTTTGGAGTTTTTTATGCTCAGCTTATCAGCTTATCGTTCTATGGTATATGATTCTTATTACTTTGCCAATACACGTATTGTTTGATACTCAGCCGCTGACTAGATCTATTGCCAAAGATAACCTGCCCCCGAACCATTGTAGTTGTATCATATAAAATTTTTTGTCAATGTGAGGATGACTATATAAAACACGTACCATCAAAAATATGTAGTAGAAGGCTGAATAATTTGCAGAAGTCATTCTCTACATCCACATCTGCAATAGAAGAACGCCTTTTACATAGCCTGGAATGTGCCTCAAAGTTTAGTGTTGATTCTTTCTGTTTTGAGCAAGTCCAACTCGACTTATCACTTAAAACTATTAGAGATGATATACATTAAGGCCTACCGATCTGATCTTCCTTATTTAAACAGAAGGAAAATCTTTTAGGCCTTAGTGTTATCTCCTGTTAGTTTCCAATTATTTATTTATAAATATACTAATAATAATAATATACTAATAATAATGATATACTACTAATAATAAACCTCTTCCTTAAATTACTAGACAAACATTTCCCCCTACACATAAGTTATATAAACTTTTCAACAGAAACACCATTAAGACCAGTTACTCCACCATGTCATCTACAACACCAGAAACTCTCCTTCGGCAAAAGCAATCCGAGGAATTATTGCTCGTTTTAGGGACCAACAAGGAATATCCGACATGGCGAGAAGTGGTAGGCCTCGTACTGTACGAACAGCTCAAAATTTCGAGGAATTGGAGAGAAGTTTGGAGGAGGATGCATCCACATCCACAAGGAGGAGATCAAAAGAACTTGGCATTTCTCGAAGCTCACTTCGGAGAATGCTAAGAGAAAGAGGATATTTTCCATATAAAGTGCAGCTAGTTCAAGAACTTCAACCTCGAGATAATGAAAAAAGACTTGAGTACGCTATGCGACTCCAGGATTTGGCCAATGATGATCCCGATTTTCTCAAAAAACTAATAATGTCGGATGAAGCCCATTTTCATCTTGATGGGTTCATCAATAAACAAAATTGCCGAATATGGGGTACGGAGAACCCAAGGATAATTCAGCAGCACACATTACATCCACTCAAGTGCACGGTGTGGTGTGGCGTTACTGCTGAAGAGATAATTGGCCCCATTTTCTTGTAAGACGATGCCGGAAATCAGGTAACAGTAACGGGTGACCGCTACCGAGAAATGCTGCAAAATTTCTTGCAACCGTGGGTTGCCGCCAAACCTGACAGGATGTGGTTCCAACAGGATGCAGCCACAGCACACACTGCGAGAGATACCCTTACACTTTTACAGGGTATATTTGGAAATCAGATTATCTCTCGCAGTTGCGAAATTCAATGGCCTCCACGATCACCCGACCTTACAGCTCCTGACTTCTTCTTATAGGGTTACCTCACAGAAAAGGTTTATGCCAATAAGCCAAACAATATTGAGGAACTGAAAGCAAATATTGAAGCAGAAATAAGAGCCATAAGTCCTCAGATGTTGCAAACTGTTATGGAAAATGTTTTAAAAAGAGCCGAAGAGTGTGAAGCCGCCAACGGCGCACATTTAGAAAACATTATTTTTGCTTAAAAAACTCAAAACAGTGTAAAAAACAATACTTTAGTTTTTGTAAGTTTTAAGAAGTGTTTTTCGGCTAAAATTTGTTTTGTTTATTTCAAAAAATCTCGGAAGTGTCGTTTGGTGAGTTTAACTTTTATTTTGTGGAAGTTATTCAAATTTAAAGATAGGACCCTTATTTTGGCCCACCCTGTATAAGGAAAATTATTTCCAGAGAGCCTATAACAACAATAAATACAAGGTGCTCATGCCAAAACAAAAACAAGTGTCTCCTTGAGGCGAATTACAAGGTTGCCTCCATAGTTTATGAGGCGACTGTCACCAGCCAGCCTAACGACAGGGCCGAGAAATATACTGGCATGGCACAAGGCAATTTTAAGACAAGACTATACGCACACAGGTATACGTTTAAATATAAAGACAAGGCCAATAGGGCACTTACAAAATTTGGTAACTTAAAGACCTTTCAACATCAAATCGATAATTATTGAGAGAATACCATCTTTCTCCCCCCCCCCCCGCATGAAACAGATGTCCCTTATGTGATTCAGAGAAGTATCACATCCACAGAGCCATTATTGACCCATATACGTCCTGTTTAAACGTACGTGATGAATTGCTAAAGAGATGTATTCACAGAAAACAGGCACTCCTTATAAATTCGACGGATCGAGTAACAATGAACTATTCAACCATTCTTTAATTGATGCCATATTAATATATTCCCCTTGCTTTTAAGATTTGAGAATATTATCAAAAGTTTTTTTACTGAGTTATCCCCCTTAGATTCAATTTTTCCCCAATCCTTTATTATATTAATATAATTTTTCTCTAAATAATTTTGCCTTAATATATCTTTTTAACTTTTGTTCTATTTTCTATTTTCTATTTTTTATTTCTTTCTTTATTTATTCATTTATTGCTTAACAGTTAATATCAGATTATTTGTTATTAATAAAATATTTGGAAAAAAACGTTTTCCAAATGAATATTTTCATAAAATTGATAGAGTTATGTCCCTTACATCATATCCAGCGCATTAGCGAAATGAAACGCTGTGCATTTAACTAAAATTTGTATTCTTAAACATCACTTGCAAGATACGTTCTACCGATTTCTTAAACCTTAAATTTTAAATTCTTAACTGCCTCATTCGAACGTTACCTGATCACATCATTATATTCGTTTAACGGCACACACGTGAGTCCATTGAGAGAGTATTATAAAATGATGAAATAACAAAATAATAAATAAATGTTGAAAAAACATTTTACAAATGTTGGTAGCCTTACTCCTTTACATATATACTTTTCTCTCGTTGGAACTGCACTACCCTCTTTTCTCTCTCTCTCTCTCTCTCTCTCTCATATATATATATATATATATATATATAATACCCAAGATCACAACTCAAACTATATTAACATATACTACTTTAATTAACTGCAACTAAACTTCAAATTAGGCGAAAAAAAACATAAAAATATTGTACACTCATACATATCCCCAATTCACAATTATAATAAAATTAGTCTCATTATTTACTATATGAAATTTAAGACTCAAAATTTGTAGTAAAAAAAAAAAACTCCTCCCCAACCCATAAAACATTAGAAATTAGAAAGAACAAATGTTATTCATGAGTATTAAATCGATGCTTAGGGCTCAACTGTACAACCAGTTGAGCAGCAAGATAAGTCAAAGTGCCAAGCACATCAAAATGCCGGTTTATAATAAGGCTAGAATGTTCCATTATGCTCAGAAGGGCAAGTCCATTCTCTGTGTTCTGATTGGCTGAGATTCATAAGTGGCCATTCTAGTGTATAAATGTTCATTCATTCGAATAAGTATTCTTCTATGAGATGGATGCCAGTTGAGGCCTTTATATCTCCCCCCCCCCTCAGTACACGAACACAATGGTCTTTGGGGATTAATGAGTTCCTTCTGGCCTGGTTGATTGTGGGGGAGTAACCTGGACAATGCCCTCTGGGAGAATGTAACTCCCATAATAACAATAAAGCTAATAGCTACATTGGTTTTACAACCACTACTCACTTCCACCGTCTCACCATGCATCTTGAAAACTCTAGCTCAATTTATCAAAATCTACAAAAACATAACAACCCCCACATCTGATTTAAGACAAATTTGAGTTAATAACAATAAAATAATGCACTCCGAAACCAATAAAAAAAAATTAAAAATACTCCAAGCTATCTTCATTAAAACCAAACAATCTACAATTAATAACATTATGTATGAAACAAGTAATAACATTTTAAAATGCTTAATGTAATATAATTTTATCCTGTAACGCTAATTCTGCCGTCGCAGAATTTAAATTGTTAATGTCTTTCCTGGAACAGTGTGAGACCGTTCTTTTAGTGTCTAACTTCATGTGCACATGTCTCGACTATTTCATAAAATTCTCCTCTTCTTTTCTCCAGCTTTTTTGTTCATTTGTTTTTTTCATCTGCAGTATAAATAAGCAGAGAATTATGTTATTTTTAACAATGTTTGCTTTAATATATATATATAATATATATATATATATATATATATATATATATATATATATATATATATATATATATATATAACTTCTTTGTAATAAGAAGCATCTGAGATTTTACGTCGGGGGTCGGGAGATAATATTTTTGATTTTTGTTTGAGTTGAACGTAATTGACCCCCCCCTCACAAAAAAGTAGATAGTCACGTTAGAGAACAAAATTTACCGTTATTTTTCAGGAGCCGATAAACATTTAAAATCTCAGACGTATCAATTGTAGACGTCTTTTTGGTAGATATACAAATGTTATATTTATTGTGAATTTTAATGTTATCTAATAAGAAGCTTCTGAGATTTGACTTTGGGGTCGGGAGATAATATTTTTGCTTTTTGTTTGAGTTGAACGTAATTGACCCCCCCCCCCCCCACCAAAAAGTAGCTAGTCACGTTAGAGAACAAAATTTACCGTTATTTTTCAGGAGCCGATAAACATTTAAAATCTCGAGCGTATCAATTGAAGACGTCTTTTTGGTAGATATACAAATGTTATATTTATTGTGAATTTTAATGTTATCTAATAAGAAGCATCTGAGATTTGATTTTAGGGGGTCGGGAGATAATATTTTTGCTTTAGTTGAACGTAATTGACCCCCCCCCACCAAAAAGTAGCTAGTCACATTAGAGAATAAAATTTACCGTTATTTTTCAGGAACCGATAAACATTTAAAATCTCAGACGTATCAATTGTAGACGTCTTTTTGGTAGATATACAAATGTTATATTTATTGTGAATTTTAATGTAATCTAATAAGAAGCTTCTGAGATTTGACTTTGGGGGTCGGGAGATAATATTTTTGCTTTTTGTTTGAGTTGAACATAATTGACCCCCCAACCCCCCCACCAAAAAGTGGCTAGTCACGTTAGAGAACAAAATTTACTGTTATTTTTCAGGAGCCGATAAACATTTAAAATCTCGAGCGTATCAATTGAAGACGTCTTTTTGGTAGATATACAAATGTTATATTTATTGTGAATTTTAATGTTATCTAATGAGAAGCTTCTGAGATTTGACTTTGGGGGTCGGGAGATAATTTTTTTTTTTTTGTTTGAGTTGAACGTAATTGACCCCCCCACCAAAAAGTAGCTAGTCACGTTAGAGAACAAAATTTACCGTTATTTTTCAGGAGCCGATAAACATTTAAAATCTCGAGCATATCAATTGAAGACGTCTTTTTGGTAGATATACAAATGTTATATTTATAGTGAATTTTAATGTTATCTAATAAGAAGCTTCTGAGATTTGATTTTAGGGGGTCGGGAGATAATATTTTTGCTTTAGTTGAACGTAATTGACCCCCCTCCCCCACTAAAAAGTAGCTAGTCACGTTAGAGAATAAAATTTACCGTTATTTTTCAGGAACCGATAAACATTTAAAATCTCGAGCATATCAATTAAAGACGTCTTTTTGGTAGATATACAAATGTAATATTTATTGTGAATTTTAATGTAATCTAATAAGAAGCTTCTGAGATTTGACTTTGGGGGTCGGGAGATAATATTTTTGCTTTTTTTTTTAGTTGAACGTAATTGACCCCCCCCCCCACCAAAAAGAAGCTAATCACGTTAGAGAATAAAATTTACCGTTATTTTTCAGGAACCGATAAACATTTAAAATCTCGAGCATATCAATTAAAGACGTCTTTTTGGTAGATATACAAATGTAATATTTATTGTGAATTTTAATGTAATCTAATAAGAAGCTTCTGAGATTTGCATTTGGGGGTCGGGAGATAATATTTTTGCTTTTTGTTTGAGTTAGAACGTAATTGACCCCCCAACCCCCCCACCAAAAAGTCGCTAGTCACGTTAGAGAACAAAATTTACCGTTATTTTTCAGGACCGATAAACATTTAAAATCTCGAGCGTATCAATTGAAGACCTCTTTTTGGTAGATATACAAATGTTATATTTATTGTGAATTTTAATGTTATCTAATGAGAAGCTTCTGAGATTTGACTTTGGGGGTCGGGAGATAATATATTTTTTTTTTGTTTGAGTTGAACGTAATTGACCCCCCCACCAAAAAGTAGCTAGTCACGTTAGAGAACAAAATTTACCGTTATTTTTCAGGAGCCGATAAACATTTAAAATCTCGAGCATATCAATTGAAGACGTCTTTTTGGTAGATATACAAATGTTATATTTATAGTGAATTTTAATGTTATCTAATAAGAAGCTTCTGAGATTTGATTTTAGGGGGTCGGGAGATAATATTTTTGCTTTAGTTGAACGTAATTGACCCCCCCCCACCAAAAAGTAGATAGTCACGTTAGAGAACAAAATTTACCGTTATTTTTCAGGAGCTGATAAACATTTAAAATCTCGAGCGTATCAATTAAAGACGTCTTTTTGGTAGATATACAAATGTAATATTTATTGTGAATTTTAATGTAATCTAATAAGAAGCTTCTGAGATTTGACTTTGGGGGTCGGGAGATAATATTTTTGCTTTAGTTGAACGTAATTGACCCCCCCTCCATCAAAAAGTAGCTAGTCACGTTAGAGAACAAAATTTACCGTTATTTTTCAAGAGCCGATAAACATTTAAAATCTCGAGCATATCAATTGAAGACGTCTTTTTGGTAGATATACAAATGTTATATTTATTGTGAATTTTAATGTTATCTAATAAGAAGCTTCTGAGATTTGACTTTGGGGTCGGGAGATAATATTTTTGCTTTTTGTTTGAGTTGAACGTAATTGACCCCTAAACCCCCCCACCAAAAAGTAGCTAGTCACGTTAGAGAACAAAATTTACCGTTATTTTTCAGGAACCGATAAACATTTAAAATCTCGAGCATATCAATTAAAGACGTCTTTTTGGTAGATATACAAATGTAATATTTATTGTGAATTTTAATGTAATCTAATAAGAAGCTTCTGAGATTTGCATTTGGGGGTCGGGAGATAATATTTTTGCTTTTTGTTTGAGTTGAACGTAATTGACCCCCCAACCCCCCCACCAAAAAGTAGCTAGTCACGTTAGAGAACAAAATTTACCGTTATTTTTCAGGAGCCGATAAACATTTAAAATCTCGAGCGTATCAATTGAAGACGTCTTTTTGGTAGATATACAAATGTTATATTTATTGTGAATTTTAATGTTATCTAATGAGAAGCTTCTGAGATTTGACTTTGGGGGTCGGGAGATAATATATTTTTTTTTGTTTGAGTTGAACGTAATTGACCCCCCCACCAAAAAGTAGCTAGTCACGTTAGAGAACAAAATTTACCGTTATTTTTCAGGAGCCGATAAACATTTAAAATCTCGAGCATATCAATTGAAGACGTCTTTTTGGTAGATATACAAATGTTATATTTATAGTGAATTTTAATGTTATCTAATAAGAAGCTTCTGAGATTTGATTTTAGGGGGTCGGGAGATAATATTTTTGCTTTAGTTGAACGTAATTGACCCCCCCCCCCACCAAAAAGTAGATAGTCACGTTAGAGAACAAAATTTACCGTTATTTTTCAGGAGCTGATAAACATTTAAAATCTCGAGCGTATCAATTAAAGACGTCTTTTTGGTAGATATACAAATGTAATATTTATTGTGAATTTTAATTTAATCTAAGAAGCTTCTGAGATTTGACTTTGGGGGTCGGGAGATAATATTTTTGCTTTAGTTGAACGTAATTGACCCCTCCTCCATCAAAAAGTAGCTAGTCACGTTAGAGAACAAAATTTACCGTTATTTTTCAAGAGCCGATAAACATTTAAAATCTCGAGCATATCAATTGAAGACGTCTTTTTGGTAGATATACAAATGTTATATTTATTGTGAATTTTAATGTTATCTAATAAGAAGCTTCTGAGATTTGACTTTGGGGTCGGGAGATAATATTTTTGCTTTTTGTTTGAGTTGAACGTAATTGACCCCTAAACCCCCCCACCAAAAAGTAGATAGTCACGTTAGAGAACAAAATTTACCGTTATTTTTCAGGAGCCGATAAACATTTAAAATCTCGAGCATATCAATTGAAGACGTCTTTTTGGTAGATATACAAATGTTATATTTATTGTGAATTTTAATGTTATCTAATAAGAAGCTTCTCGGATTTGACTTTGGGGGTCGGTAGATAATATTTTTTGCTTTTTGTTTGAGTTGAACGTAATTGAACCCCCCCCCCCCCGCCACCAAAAAGTCGCTAGTCACGTTAGAGAACAAAATTTACCGTTATTTTTCAGGAGCCGATAAACATTTAAAATCTCGAGCATATCAATTGAAGACGTCTTTTTGGTAGATATACAAATGTTATATTTATAGTGAATTTTAATGTTATCTAATAAGAAGCTTCTGAGATTTGATTTTAGGGGGTCGGGAGATAATATTTTTGCTTTAGTTGAACGTAATTGACCCCCCCCCCACCAAAAAGTAGATAGTCACGTTAGAGAACAAAATTTACCGTTATTTTTCAGGAGCCGATAAACATTTAAAATCTCGAGCATATCAATTGAAGACGTCTTTTTGGTAGATATACAAATGTTATATTTATTGTGAATTTTAATGTTATCTAATAAGAAGCTTCTGAGATTTGACTTTGGGGGTCGGTAGATAATATTTTTGCTTTTTGTTTGAGTTGAACGTAATTGAACCCCCCCCCCACCAAAAAGTCGCTAGTCACGTTAGAGAACAAAATTTACCGTTATTTTTCAAGAGCCGATAAACATTTAAAATCTCGAGCATATCAATTGAAGACGTCTTTTTGGTAGATATACAAATGTTATATTTATTGTGAATTTTAATGTTATCTAATAAGAAGCTTCTGAGATTTGACTTTGGGGTCGGAAGATAATATTTTTGCTTTTTGTTTGAGTTGAACGTAATTGACCCCTAAACCCCCCCACCAAAAAGTAGCTAGTCACGTTAGAGAATAAAATTTACCGTTATTTTTAAGGAGCCGATAAACATTTAAAATCTCGAGCATATCAATTGAAGACGTCTTTTTGGTAGATATACAAATGTTATATTTATTGTGAATTTTAATGTTATCTAATAAGAAGCTTCTGAGATTTGACTTTGGGGGTCGGTAGATAATATTTTTTGCTTTTTGTTTGAGTTGAACGTAATTGAACCCCCCCCCCCACCAAAAAGTCGCTAGTCACGTTAGAGAACAAAATTTACCGTTATTTTTCAAGAGCCGATAAACATTTAAAATCTCGAGCATATCAATTGAAGACGTCTTTTTGGTAGATATACAAATGTTATATTTATTGTGAATTTTAATGTTATCTAATAAGAAGCTTCTGAGATTTGATTTTAGGGGGTCGGGAGATAATATTTTTGCTTTTTGTTTGAGTTGAACGTAATTGACCCCTAAACCCCCCCACCAAAAAGTAGCTAGTCACGTTAGAGAACAAAATTTACCGTTATTTTTCAGGAGCCGATAAACATTTAAAATCTCGAGCATATCAATTGAAGACGTCTTTTTGGTAGATATACAAATGTTATATTTATTGTGAATTTTAATGTTATCTAATAAGAAGCTTCTGAGATTTGACTTTGGGGGTCGGTAGATAATATTTTTTGCTTTTTGTTTGAGTTGAACGTAATTGAACCCCCCCCCCCCCCTCACCAAAAAGTCGCTAGTCACGTTAGAGAACAAAATTTACCGTTATTTTTCAGGAGCCGATAAACATTTAAAATCTCGAGCATATCAATTGTAGACGTCTTTTTGGTAGATATACAAATGTTATATTTATTGTGAATTTTGATGTTATCTAATAAGAAGCTTCTGAGATTTGACTTTGGGGTCGGGAGATAATATTTTTGCTTTTTGTTTGAGTTGAACGTAATTGACCCCCCCCCCCCCACCAAAAAGTAGCTAGTTACGTTAGAGAACAAAATTTACCGTTATTTTTCAGGAGCCGATAAACATTTAAAATCTCGAGCATATCAATTGAAGACGTCTTTTTGGTAGATATACAAATGTTATATTTATTGTGAATTTTAATGTTATCTAATAAGAAGCTTCTGAGATTTGACTTTGGGGATCGGGAGATAATATTTTTGCTTTTTGTTTGAGTTGAACGTAATTGACCCCCCCCCCCCCCACCAAAAAGTAGATAGTCACGTTAGAGAACAAAATTTACCGTTATTTTTCAGGAGCCGATAAACATTTAAAATCTCGAGCATATCAATTGAAGATGTCTTTTTGGTAGATATACAAATGTTATATTTATTGTGAATTTTAATGTTATCTAATAAGAAGCTTCTGAGATTTGACTTTGGGGGTCGGGAGATAATATTTTTGCTTTAGTTGAACGTAATTGACCCCCCCCCACCAAAAAGTAGCTAGTCACGTTAGAGAATAAAATTTACCGTTATTTTTAAGGAACCGATAAACATTTAAAATCTCGAGCGTATCAATTGAAGACGTCTTTTTGGTAGATATACAAATGTTATATTTATTGTGAATTTTAATGTTATCTAATAAGAAGCTTCTGAGATTTGATTTTAGGGGGTCGGGAGATAATATTTTTGCTTTAGTTGAACGTAATTGACCCCCCCCCCCCCACCAAAAAGTAGATAGTGACGTTAGAGAACAAAATTTACCGTTATTTTTCAGGAGCTGATAAACATTTAAAATCTCGAGCGTATCAATTAAAGACGTCTTTTTGGTAGATATACAAATGTAATATTTATTGTGAATTTTAATGTAATCTAATAAGAAGCTTCTGAGATTTGACTTTGGGGGTCGGGAGATAATATTTTTGCTTTTTGTTTGAGTTGAACGTAATTGACCCCTAAACCCCCCCACCAAAAAGTAGCTAGTCACGTTAGAGAACAAAATTTACCGTTATTTTTCAGGAGCCGATAAACATTTAAAATCTCGAGCGTATCAATTGAAGACGTCTTTTTGGTAGATATACAAATGTTATATTTATTGTGAATTTTAATGTTATCTAATGAGAAGCTTCTGAGATTTGACTTTGGGGGTCGGGAGATAATATTTTTTTTTTGTTTGAGTTGAACGTAATTGACCCCCCCACCAAAAAGTAGCTAGTCACGTACGAGAACAAAATTTACCGTTATTTTTCAGGAGCCGATAAACATTTAAAATCTTGAGCGTATCAATTGAAGACGTCTTTTTGGTAGATATACAAATGTTATATTTATTGTGAATTTTAATGTTATCTAATAAGAAGCTTCTGAGATTTGATTTTAGGGGGTCGGGAGATAATATTTTTGCTTTAGTTGAACGTAATTGACCCCCCCCCCACTAAAAAGTAGCTAGTCACGTAAGAGAACAAAATTTACCGTTATTTTTCAGGAGCCGATAAACATTTAAAATCTTGAGCGTATCAATTGAAGACGTCTTTTTGGTAGATATACAAATGTTATATTTATTGTGAATTTTAATGTTATCTAATAAGAAGCTTCTGAGATTTGATTTTAGGGGGTCGGGAGATAATATTTTTGCTTTAGTTGAACGTAATTGACCCCCCCCCCCCACCAAAAAGTAGATAGTCACGTTAGAGAACAAAATTTACCGTTATTTTTCAGGAGCCGATAAACATTTAAAATCTCGAGCATATCAATTGAAGACGTCTTTTTGGTAGATATACAAATGTTATATTTATTGTGAATTTTAATGTTATCTAATAAGAAGCTTCTGAGATTTGACTTTGGGGGTCGGTAGATAATATTTTTGCTTTTTGTTTGAGTTGAACGTAATTGAACCCCCCCCCCACCAAAAAGTCGCTAGTCACGTTAGAGAACAAAATTTACTGTTATTTTTCAAGAGCCGATAAACATTTAAAATCTCGAGCATATCAATTGAAGACGTCTTTTTGGTAGATATACAAATGTTATATTTATTGTGAATTTTAATGTTATCTAATAAGAAGCTTCTGAGATTTGACTTTGGGGGTCGGTAGATAATATTTTTTGCTTTTTGTTTGAGTTGAACGTAATTGACCCCTAAACCCCCCCACCAAAAAGTCGCTAGTCACGTTAGAGAACAAAATTTACCGTTATTTTTCAGGAGCCGATAAACATTTAAAATCTCGAGCATATCAATTGAAGACGTCTTTTTGGTAGATATACAAATGTTATATTTATTGTGAATTTTAATGTTATCTAATAAGAAGCTTCTGAGATTTGACTTTGGGGTCGGAAGATAATATTTTTGCTTTTTGTTTGAGTTGAACGTAATTGACCCCTAAACCCCCCCACCAAAAAGTAGCTAGTCACGTTAGAGAATAAAATTTACCGTTATTTTTAAGGAGCCGATAAACATTTAAAATCTCGAGCATATCAATTGAAGACGTCTTTTTGGTAGATATACAAATGTAATATTTATTGTGAATTTTAATGTTATCTAATAAGAAGCTTCTGAGATTTGACTTTGGGGGTCGGTAGATAATATTTTTTGCTTTTTGTTTGAGTTGAACGTAATTGAACCCCCCCCCCCCCCACCAAAAAGTCGCTAGTCACGTTAGAGAACAAAATTTACCGTTATTTTTCAAGAGCCGATAAACATTTAAAATCTCGAGCATATCAATTGAAGACGTCTTTTTGGTAGATATACAAATGTTATATTTATTGTGAATTTTAATGTTATCTAATAAGAAGCTTCTGAGATTTGATTTTAGGGGGTCGGGAGATAATATTTTTGCTTTTTGTTTGAGTTGAACGTAATTGACCCCCCCCCCCCCCACCAAAAAGTAGCTAGTTACGTTAGAGAACAAAATTTACCGTTATTTTTCAGGAGCCGATAAACATTTAAAATCTCGAGCATATCAATTGAAGACGTCTTTTTGGTAGATATACAAATGTTATATTTATTGTGAATTTTAATGTTATCTAATAAGAAGCTTCTGAGATTTGACTTTGGGGATCGGGAGATAATATTTTTGCTTTTTGTTTGAGTTGAACGTAATTGACCCCCCCCCCCCCCACCAAAAAGTAGATAGTCACGTTAGAGAACAAAATTTACCGTTATTTTTCAGGAGCCGATAAACATTTAAAATCTCGAGCATATCAATTGAAGATGTCTTTTTGGTAGATATACAAATGTTATATTTATTGTGAATTTTAATGTTATCTAATAAGAAGCTTCTGAGATTTGACTTTGGGGTCGGGAGATAATATTTTTGCTTTTTGTTTGAGTTGAACGTAATTGACCCCCCCCCCCCCCACCAAAAAGTAGCTAGTTACGTTAGAGAACAAAATTTACCGTTATTTTTCAAGAGCCGATAAACATTTAAAATCTCGAGCATATCAATTGAAGACGTCTTTTTGGTAGATATACAAATGTTATATTTATTGTGAATTTTAATGTTATCTAATAAGAAGCTTCTGAGATTTGACTTTGGGGGTCGGTAGATAATATTTTTTGCTTTTTGTTTGAGTTGAACGTAATTGACCCCTAAACCCCCCCACCAAAAAGTCGCTAGTCACGTTAGAGAACAAAATTTACCGTTATTTTTCAGGAGCCGATAAACATTTAAAATCTCGAGCATATCAATTGAAGACGTCTTTTTGGTAGATATACAAATGTAATATTTATTGTGAATTTTAATGTTATCTAATAAGAAGCTTCTGAGATTTGACTTTGGGGTCGGAAGATAATATTTTTGCTTTTTGTTTGAGTTGAACGTAATTGACCCCTAAACCCCCCCACCAAACAGTAGCTAGTCACGTTAGAGAATAAAATTTACCGTTATTTTTAAGGAGCCGATAAACATTTAAAATCTCGAGCATATCAATTGAAGACGTCTTTTTGGTAGATATACAAATGTTATATTTATTGTGAATTTTAATGTTATCTAATAAGAAGCTTCTGAGATTTGACTTTGGGGGTCGGTAGATAATATTTTTTGCTTTTTGTTTGAGTTGAACGTAATTGAACCCCCCCCCCCCACCAAAAAGTCGCTAGTCACGTTAGAGAACAAAATTTACCGTTATTTTTCAGGAGCCGATAAACATTTAAAATCTCGAGCATATCAATTGTAGACGTCTTTTTGGTAGATATACAAATGTTATATTTATTGTGAATTTTAATGTTATCTAATAAGAAGCTTCTGAGATTTGACTTTGGGGTCGGGAGATAATATTTTTGCTTTTTGTTTGAGTTGAACGTAATTGACCCCCCCCCCCCACCAAAAAGTAGCTAGTTACGTTAGAGAACAAAATTTACCGTTATTTTTCAGGAGCCGATAAACATTTAAAATCTCGAGCATATCAATTGAAGACGTCTTTTTGGTAGATATACAAATGTTATATTTATTGTGAATTTTAATGTTATCTAATAAGAAGCTTCTGAGATTTGACTTTGGGGATCGGGAGATAATATTTTTGCTTTTTGTTTGAGTTGAACGTAATTGACCCCCCCCCCCACCAAAAAGTAGATAGTCACGTTAGAGAACAAAATTTACCGTTATTTTTCAGGAGCCGATAAACATTTAAAATCTCGAGCATATCAATTGAAGATGTCTTTTTGGTAGATATACAAATGTTATATTTATTGTGAATTTTAATGTTATCTAATAAGAAGCTTCTGAGATTTGACTTTGGGGGTCGGGAGATAATATTTTTGCTTTAGTTGAACGTAATTGACCCCCCCCCCCCACCAAAAAGTAGCTAGTCACGTTAGAGAATAAAATTTACCGTTATTTTTAAGGAACCGATAAACATTTAAAATCTCGAGCGTATCAATTGAAGACGTCTTTTTGGTAGATATACAAATGTTATATTTATTGTGAATTTTAATGTTATCTAATAAGAAGCTTCTGAGATTTGATTTTAGGGGGTCGGGAGATAATATTTTTGCTTTTTGTTTGAGTTGAACGTAATTGACCCCTAAACCCCCCCACCAAAAAGTAGCTAGTCACGTTAGAGAACAAAATTTACCGTTATTTTTCAGGAGCCGATAAACATTTAAAATCTCGAGCGTATCAATTGAAGACGTCTTTTTGGTAGATATACAAATGTTATATTTATTGTGAATTTTAATGTTATCTAATAAGAAGCTTCTGAGATTTGACTTTGGGGGTCGGGAGATAATATTTTTGCTTTTTGTTTGAGTTGAACGTAATTGACCCCCCCACCAAAAAGTAGCTAGTCACGTTAGAGAACAAAATTTACCGTTATTTTTCAGGAGCCGATAAACATTTAAAATCTCGAGCATATCAATTGAAGACGTCTTTTTGGTAGATATACAAATGTTATATTTATAGTGAATTTTAATGTTATCTAATAAGAAGCTTCTGAGATTTGATTTTAGGGGGTCGGGAGATAATATTTTTGCTTTAGTTGAACGTAATTGACCCCCCCCCCCACCAAAAAGTAGATAGTCACGTTAGAGAACAAAATTTACCGTTATTTTTCAGGAGCTGATAAACATTTAAAATCTCGAGCATATCAATTGAAGACGTCTTTTTGGTAGATATACAAATGTTATATTTATTGTGAATTTTGATGTTATCTAATAAGAAGCTTCTGAGATTTGACTTTGGGGGTCGGGAGATAATATTTTTGCTTTTTGTTTGAGTTGAACGTAATTGACCCCTAAACCCCCCCACCAAAAAGTAGCTAGTCACGTTAGAGAACAAAATTTACCGTTATTTTTCAGGAGCCGATAAACATTTAAAATCTCGAGCGTATCAATTGAAGACGTCTTTTTGGTAGATATACAAATGTTAAATTTATTGTGAATTTTAATGTTATCTAATAAGAAGCTTCTGAGATTTGACTTTGGGGGTCGGGAGATAATATTTTTGCTTTTTGTTTGAGTTGAACGTAATTGAACCCCCCCCCCACCAAAAAGTAGCTAGTCACGTACGAGAACAAAATTTACCGTTATTTTTCAGGAGCCGATAAACATTTAATATCTTGAGCGTATCAATTGAAGACGTCTTTTTGGTAGATATACAAATGTTATATTTATTGTGAATTTTAATGTTATCTAATAAGAAGCTTCTGAGATTTGATTTTAGGGGGTCGGGAGATAATATTTTTGCTTTAGTTGAACGTAATTGACCCCCCCCCACTAAAAAGTAGCTAGTCACGTAAGAGAACAAAATTTACCGTTATTTTTCAGGAGCCGATAAACATTTAAAATCTCGAGCGTATCAATTAAAGACGTCTTTTTGGTAGATATACAAATGTAATATTTATTGTGAATTTTAATGTAATCTAATAAGAAGATTCTGAGATTTGACTTTGGGGGTCGGGAGATAATATTTTTGCTTTAGTTGAACGTAATTAACCTCCCCTCCATCAAAAAGTAGCTAGTCACGTTAGAGAACAAAATTTACCGTTATTTTTCAGGAGCCGATAAACATTTAAAATCTCGAGCATATCAATTGAAGACGTCTTTTTGGTAGATATACAAATGTTATATTTATAGTGAATTTTAATGTTATCTAATAAGAAGCTTCTGAGATTTGATTTTAGGGGGTCGGGAGATAATATTTTTGCTTTAGTTGAACGTAATTGACCCCCCCCCCCCCACCAAAAAGTAGATAGTCACGTTAGAGAACAAAATTTACCGTTATTTTTCAGGAGCTGATAAACATTTAAAATCTCGAGCATATCAATTGAAGACGTCTTTTTGGTAGATATACAAATGTTATATTTATTGTGAATTTTAATGTTATCTAATAAGAAGCTTCTGAGATTTGACTTTGGGGGTCGGGAGATAATATTTTTGCTTTTTGTTTGAGTTGAACGTAATTGACCCCTAAACCCCCCCACCAAAAAGTAGATAGTCACGTTAGAGAACAAAATTTACCGTTATTTTTCAGGAGCCGATAAACATTTAAAATCTCGAGCATATCAATTGAAGACGTCTTTTTGGTAGATATACAAATGTTATATTTATTGTGAATTGTAATGTTATCTAATAAGAAGCTTCTGAGATTTGACTTTGGGGGTCGGGAGATAATATTTTTGCTTTAGTTGAACGTAATTGACCCCCCCCCACCAAAAAGTAGATAGTCACGTTAGAGAACAAAATTTACCGTTATTTTTCAGGAGCCGATAAACATTTAAAATCTCGAGCGTATCAATTGAAGACGTCTTTTTGGTAGATATACAAATGTTATATTTATTGTGAATTTTAATGTTAATAATCTTCTGAGATTTGACTTTGGTGTCGGAAGATAATATTTTTGCTTTTTGTTTGAGTTGAACATAATTGACCCCCCCCCCACCACAAAAAAGTAGCTAGTCACGTTAGAGAACAAAATTTACCGTTATTTTTCAGGAGCCGATAAACATTTAAAATCTCGAGCATATCAATTGAAGACGTCTTTTTGGTAGATATACAAATGTTATATTTATTGTGAATTTTAATGTTATCTAATAAGAAGCTTCTGAGATTTGACTTGGGGGTCGGGAGATAATATTTTTGCTTTTTGTTTGAGTCGAACGTAATTGACCCCCCCCCCCAAAAAAAAAAAAGTAGCTAGTCACGTTAGAGAACAAAATTTACCATTATTTTTCAGGAGCCGATAAACATTTACAATCTTGAGCGTATCAATTGAAGACGTCTTTTTGGTAGATATACAAATGTTATATTTATTGTGAATTTTAATGTTATCTAATAAGAAGCTTCTGAGATTTGATTTTAGGGGGTCGGGAGATAATATTTTTGCTTTAGTTGAACGTAATTCACTCCCCCCCACCAAAAAGTAGATAGTCACGTAAGAGAACAAAATTTACCGTTATTTTTCAGGAGCCGATAAACATTTAAAATCTTGAGCGTATCAATTGAAGACGTCTTTTTGGTAGATATACAAATGTTATATTTATTGTGAATTTTAATGTTATCTAATCAGAAGCTTCTGAGATTTGATTTTAGGGGGTCGGGAGATAATATTTTTGCTTTAGTTGAACGTAATTGACCCCCCCCCCCCAACAAAAAGTAGCTAGTCACGTAAGAGAACAAAATTTACCGTTATTTTTCAGGAGCCGATAAACATTTAAAATCTCGAGCGTATCAATTAAAGACGTCTTTTTGGTAGATATACAAATGTAATATTTATTGTGAATTTTAATGTAATCTAATAAGAAGCTTCTGAGATTTGACTTTGGGGGTCGGGAGATAATATTTTTGCTTTAGTTGAACGTAATTAACCTCCCCTCCATCAAAAAGTAGCTAGTCACGTTAGAGAACAAAATTTACCGTTATTTTTCAAGAGCCGATAAACATTTAAAATCTCGAGCATATCAATTGAAGACGTCTTTTTGGTAGATATACAAATGTTATATTTATTGTGAATTTTAATGTTATCTAATGAGAAGCTTCTGAGATTTGACTTTGGGGGTCGGAAGATAATATTTTTGCTTTTTGTTTGAGTTGAACGTAATTGACCCCCCCCCCACCACCAAAAGGTAGCTAGTCACGTTAGAGAACAAAATTTACCGTTATTTTTCAGGAGCCGATAAACATTTAAAATCTCGAGCATATCAATTGAAGACGTCTTTTTGGTAGATATACAAATGTTATATTTATTGTGAATTTTAATGTTATCTAATAAGAAGCTTCTGAGATTTGACTTTGGGGGTCGGGAGATAATATTTTTGCTAAAAGTAGCTAGTCACGTTAGGAGAACAAAATTTACCGTTATTTTTCAGGAGCCGATAAACATTTAAAATCTCGAGCGTATCAATTGAAGACGTCTTTTTGGTAGATATACAAATGTTATATTTATTGTGAATTTTAATAGTTATCTAATGAGAAGCTTCTGAGATTTGACTTTGGGGGGGTCGGAAGATAATATGTTTGCTTTTTGTTTGAGTTGAACATAATTGACCCCCCCCCCCCCACCACAAAAAAATAGCTAGTCACGTTAGAGAACAAAATTTACCGTTATTTTTCCAGGAGCCGATAAACATTTAAAATCTCGAGGCGTATCAATTGAAGACGTCTTTTTGGTAGATATACAAATGTTATATTTATTGTGAATTTTAATGTTATCTAATAAGAAGCTTCTGAGATTTGATTTTAGGGGGTCGGGAGATAATATTTTTGCTTTAGTTGAACGTAATTGACCCCCCCCGCCCCCACCAAAAAGTAGATAGTCACGTTAGAGAACAAAATTTACCGTTATTTTTCAGGAGCTGATAAACATTTAAAATCTCAAGCGTATCAATTAAAGACGTCTTTTTGGTAGATATACAAATGTAATATTTATTGTGAATTTTAATGTTATCTAATAAGAAGCTTCTGAGATTTGACTTGGGGGTCGGGAGATAATATTTTTGCTTTTTGTTTGAGTCGAACGTAACTGACCCCCCCCCCCCCCACGAAAACGTAGCTAGTCACGTTAGAGAACAAAATTTACCGTTATTTTTCAGGAGCCGATAAACATTTAAAATCTTGAGCGTATTCAATTGAAGACGTCCTTTTAGTAGATATACAAATGTTATATTTTATTGTGAATTTTAATGTTATCTAATAAGAAGCTTCTGAGATTTGATTTTAGGGGGTCGGGATATAATATTTTTGCTTTAGTTGAACGTAATTGACCCCCCCCCCCCCACCAAAAAGTAGATAGTCACGTAAGAGAACAAAATTTACCGTTATTTTTCAGGAGCCGATAAACATTTAAAATCTCGAGCGTATCAATTAAAAACGTCTTTTTTGGTAGATATACAAATGTTATATTTATTGTGAATTTTAATGTAATCTAATAAGAAGCTTCTGAGATTTGACTTTGGGGGTCGGGAGATAATATTTTTGCTTTAGTTGAACGTAATTGACCCCCCCCCCCCTCCATCAAAAAGTAGCTAGTCACGTTAGAGAACAAAATTTACCGTTATTTTTCAAGAGCCGATAAACAATTTAAAATCTCGAGCGTATCAATTGAAGACGTCTTTTTGGTAGATATACAAATGTTATATTTATTGTGAATTTTAATGTTATCTAATAAGAAGCTTCTTGAGATTTGACTTTGGGGGTCGGGAGATAATATTTTTTGCTTTTTGTTTGAGTTGAACGTAATTGACCCCTAAACCCCCCCACCCAAAAGTAGCTAGTCACGTTAGAGAACAAAATTTACCGTTATTTTTCAGGAGCCGATAAACATTTAAAATCTCGAGCGTATCAATTGAAGACGTCTTTTTGGTAGATATACAAATGTTATATTTATTGTGAATTTTATTGTTATCTAATGAGAAGCTTCTGAGATTTGACTTTGGGGGTCCGGAAGATAATATTTTGCTTTTTGTTTGAGTTGAAACATAATTGACCCCCCCCCCACCACAAAAAAATAGCTAGTCACGTTAGAGAACAAAAATTTACCCGTTATTTTTCAGGAGCCGATAAACATTTAAAATCTCGAGCGTATCAATTGAAGACGTCTTTTTGGTAGATATACAAATGTTTATTATTTATTGTGAATTTTAATGTTATCTAATAAGAAGCTTCTGAGATTTGATTTTAGGGGGTCGGGAGATAATATTTTTGCTTTAGTTGAACGTAATTGACCCCCCCCCCCACCAAAAAGTAGATAGTCACGTTAGAGAACCAAATTTACCGTTATTTTTCAGGAGCTGATAAACATTTAAAATCTCAAGCGTATCAATTAAAGACGTCTTTTTGGTAGATATACAAATGTAATATTTATTGTGAATTTTAATGTAATCTAATAAGAAGCTTCTGAGATTTGACTTTGGGGGGTCGGGAGATAATATTTTGCTTTAGTTGACGTAATTGACCCCCCCCTCCATCAAAAAGTAGCTAGTCACGTTAGAGAACAAAAATTTACCGTTATTTTTCAAGAGCCGTATAAACATTTAAAATCTCGAGCGTATCAATTGAAGACGTCTTTTTGGTAGATATACAAATGTTATATTTATTGTGAATTTTAATGTTATCTAATAAGAAGCTTCTGAGATTTGACTTTGGGGGTCGGGAGATAATATTTTTGCTTTTTGTTTTAGTTGAACGTAATTGACCCCTAAACCCCCCCCACCAAAAAGTAGCTAGTCACGTTAGAGAACAAAATTTACCGTTATTTTTTCAGGAGCCGATAAACATTTAAAATCTTGAGCGTATCAATTGAAGACGTCTTTTTGGTAGATATACAAAGTGTTATATTTATTGTGAATTTTAATGTCTATCTAATAAGAAGCTTCTGAGATTTGACTTTGGGGGTCGGAAGATAATATGTTTGCTTTTTGTTTGGAGTTGAACATAATTGACCCCCCCCCCCACCACAAAAAAATAGCTAGTCACGTTAGAGAACAAAATTTACCGTTATTTTTCAGGAGCCGATAAACATTTAAAATCTCGAGCGTATCCAATTGAAGACGTCTTTTTGGTAGATATACAAATGTTATATTTATTGTGAATTTTAATGTTATCTAATAAGAAGCTTCTGAGATTTGATTTTTAGGGGGGTCGGGAGATAATATTTTTTGCTTTAGTTGAACGTAATTGACCCCCCCCCCCCCCACCAAAAAGTAGATAGTCACGTTAGAAGAACAAAATTTACCGTTATTTTTCAGGAGCTGATAAACATTTAAAATATCGAGCGTATCAATTAAAGACGTCTTTTTGGTAGATATACAAATGTAATATTTATTGTGAATTTTAATGTAATCTAATAAGAAGCTTCTGAGATTTGACTTTGGGGGTCGGGAGATAATATTTTTGCTTTAGTTGAACGTAATTGACCCCCCCCTCCATCAAAAAAGTAGCTAGTCACGTTAGAGAACAAAATTTACCGTTATTTTTCAAGAGCCGATAAACATTTAAAATCTCGAGCGTATCAATTGAAGACGTCTTTTTGGTAGATATACAAATGTTATATTTATTGTGAATTTTAATGTTATCTAATAAGAAGCTTCTGAGATTTGACTTTGGGGGTCGGGAGATAATATTTTTGGCTTTTTGTTTGAGTTGAACGTAATTGACCCCTAAACCCCCCCACCCAAAAGTAGCTAGTCACGTTAGAGAACAAAATTTACCGTTATTTTTCAGGAGCCGATAAACATTTAAAATCCTCGAGCGTATCAATTGAAGACGTCTTTTTGGTAGATATACAAATGTTATATTTATTGTGAATTTTAATGTTATCTAATGAGAAGCTTCTGAGAATTTGACTTTGGGGGTCGGAAGATAATATTTTGCTTTTTGTTTGAGTTGAACATAATTGGACCCCCCCCCCCCACCACAAAAAAATAGCTAGTCACGTTAGAGAACAAAATTTACCGTTATTTTTCAGGAGCCGATAAACATTTAAAATCTCGAGCGTATCAATTGAAGACGTCTTTTTGGTAGATATACAAAATGTTATATTTATTGTGAATTTTAATGTTATCTAATAAGAAGCTTCTGAGATTTGATTTTAGGGGGTCGGGAGATAATATTTTTGCTTTAGTTGAACGTAATTGACCCCCCCCCCCCACCAAAAAGTAGCTAGTCACGTTAGAGAACAAAATTTACCGTTATTTTTCAGGAGCCGATAAACATTTAAAATCTCGAGCATATCAATTGAAGACGTCTTTTTGGTAGATATACAAATGTTATATTTATTGTGAATTTTAATGTTATCTAATAAGAAGCTTCTGAGATTTGACTTGGGGGTCGGGAGATAATATTTTTGCTTTTTGTTTGAGTCGAACGTAATTGACCCCCCCCCCCACGAAAACGTAGCTAGTCACGTTAGAGAACAAAATTTACCGTTATTTTTCAGGAGCCGATAAACATTTAAAATCTTGAGCGTATCAATTGTAGACGTTTTTTTAGTAGATATACAAATGTTATATTTATTGTGAATTTTAATGTTATCTAATAAGAAGCTTCTGAGATTTGATTTTAGGGGGTCGGGAGATAATATTTTTGCTTTAGTTGAACGTAATTGACCCCCCCCCCCACCAAAAAGTAGATAGTCACGTAAGAGAACAAAATTTACCGTTATTTTTCAGGAGCCGATAAACATTTAAAATCTCGAGCGTATCAATTAAAAACGTCTTTTTGGTAGATATACAAATGTAATATTTATTGTGAATTTTAATGTAATCTAATAAGAAGCTTCTGAGATTTGACTTTGGGGGTCGGGAGATAATATTTTTGCTTTAGTTGAACGTAATTGACCCCCCCTCCATCAAAAAGTAGCCTGTCACGTTAGAGAACAAAATTTACCGTTCTTTTCAAGAGCCGATAAACATCTAAAATCTCGAGCATATCAATTGAAGACGTCTTTTTGGTAGATATACAAATGTTATATTTATTGTGAATTTTAATGTTATCTAATAAGAAGCTTCTGAGATTTGACTTGGTGGTCGGAAGATAATATTTTTGCTTTTTGTTAGAGTTGAACATAATTGACCCCCCCCCCACCACAAAAAAGTAGCTAGTCACGTTAGAGAACAAAATTTACCGTTATTTTTCAGGAGCCGATAAACATTTAAAATCTCGAGCGTATCAATTGAAGACGTCTTTTTGGTAGATATACAAATGTTATATTTATTGTGAATTTTAATGTTATGTAATAAGAAGCTTCTGAGATTTGACTTTGGGGGTCGGGAGATAATATTTTTGCTTTTTGTTTGAGTTGAACGTAATTGACCCCTAAACCCCCCCCCCCCCCACCCAAAAGTAGCTAGTCACGTTAGAGAACAAAATTTACCGTTATTTTTCAGGAGCCGATAAACATTTAAAATCTCGAGCGTATCAATTGAAGACGTCTTTTTGGTAGATATACAAATGTTATATTTATTGTGAATTTTAATGTTATCTAATAAGAAGCTTCTGAGATTTGATTTTAGGGGGGCGGGAGATAATATTTTTGCTTTAGTTGAACGTAATTGACCCCCCCCCTCCACCAAAAAGTAGCTAGTCACGTTAGAGAACAAAATTTACCGTTATTTTTCAGGAGCCGATAAACATTTAAAGTCTCGAGCGTATCAATTGAAGACGTCTTTTTGGTAGATATACAAATGTTATATTTATTGTGAATTTTAATGTTATCTAATGAGAAGATTCTGAGATTTGACTTTGGGGGTCGGGAGATAATATTTTTGCTTTTTGTTTGAGTTGAGCGTAATTGCCCCCCCCCACCAAAAAGTAGCTAGTCACGTTAGAGAACAAAATTTACCGTTATTTTTCAGGAGCCGATAAACATTTAAAATGTCGAGCGTATCAATTGAAGACGTCTTTTTGGTAGATATACAAATGTTTTATTTATTGTGAATTTTAATGTAATCTAATAAGAAGCTTCTGAGATTTGACTTTGGGGGTCGGGAGATAATATTTTTGCTTTAGTTAAACGTAATTGACCCCCCCCCCACCAAAAAGTAGCTAGTTACGTTAGAGAACAAAATTTACCGTTATTTTTCAGGAGCCGATAAACATTTAAAATCTCAGACGTATCAATTGTAGACGTTTTTTTGGTAGATATACAAATGTTATATTTATTGTGAATTTTAATGTTATCTAATAAGAAGCTTCTGAGATTTGACTTTGGGGGTCGGGAGATAATATTTTTGCTTTTTGTTTGAGTTGAACGTAATTGACCCCCCAACCCCCCCACCAAAAAGTAGCTAGTCACGTTAGAGAACAAAATTTACCGTTATTTTTCAGGAGCCGATAAACATTTAAAATCTCGAGCGTATCAATTGAAGACGTCTTTTTGGTAGATATACAAATGTTATATTTATTGTGAATTTTAATGTTATCTAATAAGAAGCTTCTGAGATTTGACTTGGGGGTCGGGAGATAATATTTTTGCTTTTTGTTTGAGTCGAACGTAATTGACCCCCCCAACCCCCCCCCCCCACCAAAAAGTAGCTAGTCACGTTAGAGAACAAAATTTACCGTTATTTTTCAGGAGCCGATAAACATTTAAAATCTCGAGCATATCAATTAAAGACGTCTTTTTGGTAGATATACAAATGTTATATTTATTGTGAATTTTAATGTTATCTAATGAGAAGCTTCTGAGATTTGACTTTGGGGGTCGGGAGATAATATGTTTGCTTTTTGTTTGAGTTGAACGTAATTGACCTCCCCCTCCACCAGAAAGTAGATAGTCACGTTAGAGAACAAAATTTACCGTTATTTTTCAGGAGCCGATAAACATTTAAAATCTTGAGCGTATCAATTGAAGACGTCTTTTTGGTAGATATACAAATGTTATATTTATTGTGAATTTTAATGTTATCTAATAAGAAGCTTCTGAGATTTGATTTTAGGGGGTCGGGAGATAATATTTTTGCTTTAGTTGAACGTAATTGACCACCCCCCCACCAAAAAGTAGATAGTCACGTTAGAGAACAAAATTTACCGTTATTTTTCAGGAGCCGATAAACCTTTAAGATCTCGAGCGTATCAATTAAAGACGTCTTTTTGGTAGATATACAAATGTAATATTTATTGTGAATTTTAATGTAATCTAATAAGAAGCTTCTAAGATTTGACTTTGGGGGTCGGGAGATAATATTTTTGCTTTAGTTGAACGTAATTGACCTCCCCTCCATCAAAAAGTAGCTACTCACGTTAGAGAACAAAATTTACCGTTGTTTTTCAGGAGCTGATAAACATTTAAAATCTCGAGCGTATCAATTAAAGACGTCTTTTTGGTAGATATACAAATGTAATATTTATTGTGAATTTTAATGTAATCTAATAAGAAGCTTCTGAGATTTGACTTTGGGGATCGGGAGATAATATTTTTGCTTTAGTTGAACGTAATTGACCCCCCCCCCTCCATCAAAAAGTAGCTAGTCACGTTCGAGAACAAAATTTACCGTTATTTTTCAAGAGCCGATAAACATTTAAAATCTCGAGCATATCAATTGAAGACGTCTTTTTGGTAGATATACAAATGTTATATTTATTGTGAATTTTAATGTTATCTAATAAGAAGCTTCTGAGATTTGACTTTGGGGGTCGGGAGATAATATTTTTGCTTTTTGTTTGAGTTGAACGTAATTGACCCCCCCCCCACCAAAAAGTAGCTAGTCACGTTAGAGAACAAAATTTACCGTTATTTTTCAGGAGCCGATAAACATTTAAAATCTCGAGCATATCAATTGAAGACGTCTTTTTGGTAGATATACAAATGTTATATTTATTGTGAATTTTAATGTTATCTAATAAGAAGCTTCTGAGATTTGACTTGGGGGTCGGGAGATAATATTTTTTCTTTTTGTTTGAGTCGAACGTAATTGACCCCCCCCCCCCCCACCAAAAAGTAGCTAGTCACGTTAGAGAACAAAATTTACCGTTATTTTTCAGGAGCCGATAAACATTTAAAATCTCGAGCATATCAATTGAAGACGTCTTTTTGGTAGATATACAAATGTTATATTTATTGTGAATTTTAATGTTATCTAATAAGAAGCTTCTGAGATTTGATTTTAGGGGGTCGGGAGATAATATTTTTGCTTTAGTTGAACGTAATTAACCTCCCCTCCATCAAAAAGTAGCTAGTCACGTAAGAGAACAAAATTTACCGTTATTTTTCAGGAACCGATAAACATTTAAAATGTTGAGCGTATCAATTGAAGACGTCTTTTTGGTAGATATACAAATGTTATATTTATTGTGAATTTTAATGTAATCTAATAAGAAGCTTCTGAGATTTGACTTTGGGGGTCGGGAGATAATATTTTTGCTTTAGTTGAACGTAATTGACCCCCCCCCACCAAAAAGTAGCTAGTTACGTTAGAGAACAAAATTTACCGTTATTTTTCAGGAGCCGATAAACATTTAAAATCTCAGACGTATCAATTGTAGACGTCTTTTTGGTAGATATACAAATGTTATATTTATTGTGAATTTTAATGTTATCTAATAAGAAGCTTCTGAGATTTGACTTTGGGGGTCGGGAGAAAATATTTTTGCTTTTTGTTTGAGTTGAACGTAATTGACCCCCCAACTCCCCCACCAAAAAGTAGCTTGTCACGTTAGAGAACAAAATTTACCGTTATTTTTCAGGAGCCGATAAACATTTAAAATCTCGAGCGTATCAATTGAAGACGTCTTTTTGGTAGATATACAAATGTTATATTTATTGTGAATTTTAATGTTATCTAATGAGAAGCTTCTGAGATTTGACTTTGAGGGTCGGTAGATAATATTTTTGCTTTAGTTGAACGTAATTAACCTCCCCTCCATCAAAAAGTAGCTAGTCACGTAAGAGAACAAAATTTACCGTTATTTTTCAGGAACCGATAAACATTTAAAATGTTGAGCGTATCAATTGAAGACGTCTTTTTGGTAGATATACAAATGTTATATTTATTGTGAATTTTAATGTAATCTAATAAGAAGCTTCTGAGATTTGACTTTGGGGGTCGGGAGATAATATTTTTGCTTTAGTTGAACGTAATTGACCCCCCCCCCCCACCAAAAAGTAGCTAGTTACGTTAGAGAACAAAATTTACCGTTATTTTTCAGGAGCCGATAAACATTTAAAATCTCAGACGTATCAATTGTAGACGTCTTTTTGGTAGATATACAAATGTTATATTTATTGTGAATTTTAATGTTATCTAATAAGAAGCTTCTGAGATTTGACTTTGGGGGTCGGGAGAAAATATTTTTGCTTTTTGTTTGAGTTGAACGTAATTGACCCCCCAACTCCCCCACCAAAAAGTAGCTTGTCACGTTAGAGAACAAAATTTACCGTTATTTTTCAGGAGCCGATAAACATTTAAAATCTCGAGCGTATCAATTGAAGACGTCTTTTTGGTAGATATACAAATGTTATATTTATTGTGAATTTTAATGTTATCTAATGAGAAGCTTCTGAGATTTGACTTTGAGGGTCGGGAGATAATATTTTTTTTTTGTTTGAGTTGAACGTAATTGACCCCCCCACCAAAAAGTAGCTAGTCACGTTAGAGAACAAAATTTACCGTAATTTTTCAAGAGCCGATAAACATTTAAAATCTCGAGCATATCAATTGAAGACGTCTTTTTGGTAGATATACAAATTTTATATTTATTGTGAATTTTAATGTTATCTAATAAGAAGCTTCTGAGATTTGACTTTGGGGGTCGGGAGATAATATTTTTGCTTTTTGTTTGAGTTGAACGTAATTGACCCCTAACCCCCCCCCCCCACCAAAAAGTAGCTAGTCACGTTAGAGAACAAAATTTACCGTTATTTTTCAGGAGCCGATAAACATTTAAAATCTCGAGCGTATCAATTGAAGACGTCTTTTTGGTAGATATACAAATGTTATATTTATTGTGAATTTTAATGTTATCTAATAAGAAGCTTCTGAGATTTGACTTGGGGGTCGGGAGATAATATTTTTGCTTTTTGTTTGAGTCGAACGTAATTGACCCCCCCAACCCCCCCCCCCCCCCCCACCAAAATGTAGCTAGTCACGTTAGAGAACAAAATTTACCGTTATTTTTCAGGAGCCGATAAACATTTAAAATCTCGAGCATATCAATTAAAGACGTCTTTTTGGTAGATATACAAATGTTATATTTATTGTGAATTTTAATGTTATCTAATGAGAAGCTTCTGAGATTTGACTTTGGGGGTCGGGAGATAATATGTTTGCTTTTTGTTTGAGTTGAACGTAATTGACCTCCCCCTCCACCAGAAAGTAGATAGTCACGTTAGAGAACAAAATTTACCGTTATTTTTCAGGAGCCGATAAACATTTAAAATCTTGAGCGTATCAATTGAAGACGTCTTTTTGGTAGATATACAAATGTTATATTTATTGTGAATTTTAATGTTATCTAATAAGAAGCTTCTGAGATTTGATTTTAGGGGGTCGGGAGATAATATTTTTGCTTTAGTTGAACGTAATTGACCACCCCCCCACCAAAAAGTAGATAGTCACGTTAGAGAACAAAATTTACCGTTATTTTTCAAGAGCCGATAAACATTTAAAATCTCGAGCATATCAATTGAAGACGTCTTTTTGGTAGATATACAAATTTTATATTTATTGTGAATTTTAATGTTATCTAATAAGAAGCTTCTGAGATTTGACTTTGGGGTTCGGGAGATAATATTTTTGCTTTAGTTGAACGTAATTGACCCCCCCTCCATCAAAAAGTAGCTAGTCACGTTCGAGAACAAAATTTACCGTTATTTTTCAAGAGCCGATAAACATTTAAAATCTCAGACGTATCAATTGTAGACGTCTTTTTGGTAGATATACAAATGTTATATTTATTGTGAATTTTAATGTTATCTAATAAGAAGCTTCTGAGATTTGACTTTGGGGGTCGGGAGATAATATTTTTGCTTTTTGTTTGAGTTGAACGTAATTGACCCCCCAACCCCCCCACCAAAAAGTAGCTAGTCACGTTAGAGAACAAAATTTACCGTTATTTTTCAGGAGCCGATAAACATTTAAAATCTCGAGCGTATCAATTGAAGACGTCTTTTTGGTAGATATACAAATGTTATATTTATTGTGAATTTTAATGTTATCTAATGAGAAGCTTCTGAGATTTGACTTTGAGGGTCGGGAGATAATATATTTTTTTTTGTTTGAGTTGAACGTAATTGACCCCCCCACCAAAAAGTAGCTAGTCACGTTAGAGAACAAAATTTACCGTTATTTTTCAAGAGCCGATAAACATTTAAAATCTCGAGCATATCAATTGAAGACGTCTTTTTGGTAGATATACAAATTTTATATTTATTGTGAATTTTAATGTTATCTAATAAGAAGCTTCTGAGATTTGACTTTGGGGGTCGGGAGATAATATTTTTGCTTTTTGTTTGAGTTGAACGTAATTGACCCCTAAACCCCCCCCACCACCACCAAAAAGTAGCTAGTCACGTTAGAGAACAAAATTTACCGTTATTTTTCAGGAGTCGATAAACATTTAAAATCTCGAGCGTATCAATTGAAGACGTCTTTTTGGTAGATATACAAATGTTATATTTATTGTGAATTTTAATGTTATCTAATAAGAAGCTTCTGAGATTTGACTTGGGGGTCGGGAGATAATATTTTTGCTTTTTGTTTGAGTCGAACGTAATTGACCCCCCCCCACCCCACCCCCCACCCCCACCAAAATGTAGCTAGTCACGTTAGAGAACAAAATTTACCGTTATTTTTCAGGAGCCGATAAACATTTAAAATCTCGAGCATATCAATTAAAGACGTCTTTTTGGTAGATATACAAATGTTATATTTATTGTGAATTTTAAATGTTATCTAATGAGAAGCTTCTGAGATTTGACTTTGGGGGTCGGGAGATAATATGTTTGCTTTTTCTTTGAGTTGAACGTAATTGACCTCCCCCTCCACCAGAAAGTAGATAGTCACGTTAGAGAACAAAATTTACCGTTATTTTTCAGGAGCCGATAAACATTTAAAATCTTGAGCGTATCAATTGAAGACGTCTTTTTGGTAGATATACAAATGTTATATTTATTGTGAATTTTAATGTTATCTAATAAGAAGCTTCTGAGATTTGATTTTAGGGGGTCGGGAGATAATATTTTTGCTTTAGTTGAACGTAATTGACCACCCCCCACCAAAAAGTAGATAGTCACGTTAGAGAACAAAATTTACCGTTATTTTTCAGGAGCCGATAAACCTTTAAGATCTCGAGCGTATCAATTAAAGACGTCTTTTTGGTAGATATACAAATGTAATATTTATTGTGAATGTTAATGTAATCTAATAAGAAACTTCTGAGATTTGACTTTGGGGTGCGGGAGATAATATTTTTGCTTTAGTTGAACGTAATTGACCCCCCCCCCTCCATCAAAAAGTAGCTAGTCACGTTCGAGAACAAAATTTACCGTTATTTTTCAAGAGCCGATAAACATTTAAAATCTCGAGCATATCAATTGAAAACGTCTTTTTGGTAGATATACAAATGTTATATTTATTGTGAATTTTAATGTTATCTAATAAGAAGCTTCTGAGATGTGACTTTGGGGGTCGGGAGATAATATTTTTGCTTTTTGTTTGAGTTGAACGTAATTGACCCCTAAACCCCCCCACCAAAAAGTAACTAGTAACGTTAGAGAACAAAATTTACCGTTATTTTTCAGGAGCCGATAAACATTTAAAATCTCGAGCGTATCAATTGAAGACGTCTTTTTGGTAGATATACAAATGTTATATTTATTGTGAATTTTAATGTTATCTAATAAGAAGCTTCTGAGATTTGACTTTGGGGGTCGGGAGATAATATTTTTGCTTTTTGTTTGAGTTGAACGTAATTGACCCCCCCCCCCACCAAAAAGTAGCTAGTCACGTTAGAGAACAAAATTTACCGTTATTTTTCAGGAGCCGATAAACATTTAAAATCTCGAGCATATCAATTGAAGACGTCTTTTTGGTAGATATACAAATGTTATATTTATTGTGAATTTTAATGTTATCTAATAAGAAGCTTCTGAGATTGACTTTGGGGGTCGAGAGATAATATTTTTGCTTTAGTTGAACGTAATTGACCCCCCCCCCCTCACCAAAAAGTAGCTAGTCACGTTAGAGAACAAAATTTACCGTTATTTTTCAGGAGCCGATAAACATTTTAAATCTCGAGCATATCAATTGAAGACGTCTTTTTGGTAGATATACAAATGTTATATTTATTGTGAATTTTAATGTTATCTAATAAGAAGCTTCTGAGATTTGACTTTTGGGGTCGGGAGATAATATTTTTGCTTTTTGTTTGAGTTGAACGTAATTGAACCCCCCCCTCACCAAAAAGTTGCTAGTCACGTTAGAGAACAAAATTTACCGTTATTTTTCAGGAGCCGATAAACATTTAAAATCTCGAGCGTATCAATTGAAGACGTTTTTTTGGTAGATATACAAATGTTATATTTATTGTGAATTTTAATGTTATCTAATAAGAAGCTTCTGAGATTTGACTTTGGGGGTCGGGAGATAATATTTTTGCTTTTTGTTTGAGTTGAACGTAATTGACCCCCCCCCCCCCTCACCAAAAAGTTGCTAGTCACGTTAGAGAACAAAATTTACCGTTATTTTTCAGGAGCCGATAAACATTTATAGTCTCGAGCGTATCAATTAAAGACGTCTTTTTGGTAGATATACATATAAAAAGAAAAAAGAAAAAAGACGTCTTCAATTTTGGTAGATATACAGGAGGGGACGAAGACAGGTTCTATGTACCCCCCTCCACTAGTAGAGTAAAGTAATACCACCTCTTACGAGTCAAGGAATGCTTACAGTGGAACTAATGTCTTCAACCAGCCATCCCCCTCCATGACAGTACTCTCACGCATCCTTTTCAGGACAGGCGACTTCAGTCGTCGAAAGTCAACATCTAGCAATTCTGTAGCTCAACATCGAAGGGCTAACTATGCCAAAGCTTGATGTCCTTGTTCAAATTGCCACCAACACCGAGACAAACGTCAACCTCCTCCAGGAGGCACACAAAGTCAGTGACACCAGTCTTAAACTCCCAGGCTTCACACTCACTGGCTACACCAGCAGAAAACATCATGGCCTCGCGACGTTCGTGAAGAACAATGTAGCATGGTCGCCTGCTAGTCAGTCGACCAATGATGCACAGTTGAGTGGATCAGTACGAAGGTGGCCGAGAATACCATAGTCAACATTTACAAGCCACCACTATCCCATTTGGAGCCGCACACCATCCCGGATGTGCCGGCACCTGCAATTATGCTGGTGATTTCAATAGTTGCCACACCGACTGGGGATACAACATCACCAACCAGGACGGCATCACTCTATCTGAATGGGCATCTGCTGTAGATGCCACACTCCTCTACGACCCGAAGGAGCCTTCGTCGTTCACCTCGGGACGATGGAACACAGACCAACCCCGACTTGGCCTTCTTTAAGAACCTCCTGCACCAAGCACCGCTGGAGAGACGAATCCTGAACCGGTTCTCTCACTCACAACATCGTCCATCGCTGATCACAACACCATCCTTGATCCAGCCAACAGGGGGAAGACCAGTCCGGAGATGGAACTTCCGCAAAGCGGATTGGCAAGGCTACAAGAAGGAGGTCGAAACATCAGTTAGGGCTCTACCAACACCTCAAGCCGACAACACTGACGATGCTTATGAAGCCTACACAGCGATGCTGCTAAAGGCTGCGAAGAAACACATTCCCCGCCGACGACGTACCAACTATATCCCTTGCTGAGACGAGGAATGCGAAGATCTATTGCGCCGCCACTCAGACTCCACAAATAGTGAGAAGAGAGCAGCAGCAGCTACCAGCCTTCTGGATAGACTAAACACCAAGTGCCAAGAGAGATTGGAAGAAACCGTGGAGACGATCGACTTCACTCACTCCAGCCGGAGAGCCTGGCAGACCATCACCAAGCTCACCGGTCGTGCAAGTAAACCATCTACTTGCCCCATCACTGCCAATTCCATCGCAGCACAGCTCATCAAGAATGGTAGCTTCCCAGATGCGGACAAGTCTTTCACACAGACACCACAACCAAACTGAGGGATCTCCACACCTAACCAAGTGCTGACACTGATCTCTCGGGTGAGTTTACAATGAAAGAGATGGAAGTAGCCACCAAACGCCTGAAGTCGAATAAAGCTCCGGGACCTGATAACATCCACCCGGAGTTTGTCATCCACCAAGGACAGAAAGCAACAGAATGGCTACGCCTACTCTACACTGTGTGCTACAGAACATCGCGGCTGCCAAAGATCTGGTGCCGAGCAAAGATCATCGCTCTGGCCAAGCCAAACAAGACGCTCGATTACCCCCAAAAGCTACCGCCCGATCTCGCTTCTCTGTGTCCCATACAAACTCCTGGAACGGCTACTAAATGCGTGCCTTGAACCGGTCGTGGAAACCATATTACCATAAGGAACAAGCCGGCTTCCGTTGTGGTAAGTCAACAACAGACCAAGTCGCCTTGCTAACCCAGGACATCGAGAGCGCCTTCCAGAGAGGAGAAAAAGCCGGCACTGTCCTACTTGACCTCACGGCTGCATACGACACCATCTGGTTACGTGGACTCCCTGTTAAGCTGCTGCAAACCATTCCAGATCGACACCTGGTGAGTTTCATCATGGAGATGCTGAGTAATCGTAGCTTCTGCCTCCACGCCAGCGACGGCAAACGCAGAAGACTACGGAGACTAAAGAACAGCGTCCCGCAAAGCTCGGTTTTGTCCCCGATGCTCTTCAACATATACATCTACGACATACCGACAACAACAGCCAAAAAATACGGGTACGCCGACGACCTGGCCATTCTATAGACATGCAAAAAAAGGGAGACTATCAAGGCTGGGTTCACTGCGAACATGATGACCTTGTCCAGGTACCTCAAGAACTGCCGGCTGAAACTCAGTGTGGGCAAGACCATGTCCGCGGTATTCCACCTCAACAACTGCGAGGCCAAACGCAAGCTTAAAGTGATGGTCAACAACACCGCCCTCCTGTTCGCCGCCACCCCGACGTACCTTGGCGTGAAACTCAACCACCCACTGACATACCGTCAACACATCGAAAAGGTGATGGCAAAGGTGACATCACGTGCCACACTGATTCGTCGTCTGGCCAGTACAACATGGGGAGCCACAACCAAGACCCTGCGGATATCCACCCAAGCACTGGTTTTCTCAGCGGCCGAGTACTGCGCCCCGGTTTGGTGCCGAAGTACCCACACCAAGAAAGTGGACGCAGCTCTAAACACCACCATGCGCACAGTCTCTGGGACACTCCGCGCCACGCCGGTGAACCCACTACCGATCCTCTCCGGTATTGCCCCACCCGCTATCCGACGAGAAGCGTCACGCAAGGCCAAGATCGACAAGAGACATCTGCTCCACGACATCATGAGCAAGCCCCCTCCACCAGTATGCCTCAAATCACGCCACGCACTCTCCAAGCACGCGCATCAGCTTCCGGAAACCGTCCCAGACACCACCTCAAAGCAGATGTGGACCAAGAACTGCTGGAGGGAAGATTGGCAGCAGGCTGACCCACACCGACTGCACAGGTTCATCACCAACCCAGACGACATACCAGGGGCTGAGCTGCCACGAAGGCAATGGACCAATCTGAACTGCCTGAGAACTGGTGTGGGCCGTTTTTCTGCCACAATGAGAGACTGGGGCCTGAGAGAGGGTGCTGCCTGTGAATGTGGCCACCCAGAACAGACAGTTACGCACGTCATAGAGGAATGCCCGCTGTTCAAACCACCCAATGGCGAGCAGAGCATAGCGGACCTTGATGACGAGACGAGAACCTGGCTTGCCAAGACCGAGCTGCAGCTTTGAGGGAGCTGGCACAAGAAAGAAGAAGAAGAAGGTAAATATACAAATGTTATATTTATTGTGAATTTTAATTTTAACTAATAAGAAGCTTCTGAGATTTCACTTTGGGGGTCAGGAGATAATATTTTTGCTTTTTGTTTGAGTTGAGTGTAATTGAAATCCTCCCCCCTCACCAAAAAGTAGCTAGTCACGTTAGAGAACACAATTTCCCGTTATTTTCAGGAGCCTATAAACATTTAAAGTCTCGGCGTATCAATTGAAGACGTCTTTTTGGTAGATATACAAATGTTATGTTTAATGTGAATTTTAATGTTATCTAATAAGAAGCTTCTGAGATTTGACTTTGGGGGTCGGGAGATAATATTGTTGCTTTTTGTTTGAGTTGAACGTTATTGAACCCCCCCCCCCCCCCCCTCCACAAAAAGTAGCTAGTCACGTTAGAGAACAAAATTTACCGTTATTTTTTAAGTTCGACCGAATGTTTGATAACTTTGCATTAATTTATTAGACAAACATAGGAGGGGAATCTATCGTCTTTTTTTTTTGTTATTTAAGAGTATCCTAGAAAACTTATACTATATAATTAGGTAACATATATATATATATATATATATATATAATTATAATCTTTAAAAAAGAAAAAATTTATTTACTTATTTATTATTATTTTTTATTTTCGTAAATGTGTCTTCATGTATGTGTGATAGTGAACTTTGAACCTCATGAAAATGATAAAAACACTATCCCTGTGACAGGATCACAGGTAAACTAAGCCTGGGCCTGGTGTTGCCACAAACACCAAACCATGATAAATGTTTATAAATACAAATAAACGCTGTGGGACTCAGAAGAAAGATCTGAGTGTCACGATGGGCAGGTGCTCCCTCAATGCCCAACATAGGGGACCCGGTCTGCATCCTGCGAATGTTGGCTCCTTTAATTTCAGGAACAAAACCATGGACAAAAAACAGGTAAGTAACCCATCAAATTCCAAATATGATAATACTGACCAAACAAGAAAGCAAGAATGAAAAGAACGGACCAAAAAGCCATAGAAAGAAATGGATCACAAACGAGAACAGACTGGCAATGGAATGCTACTAGAAAAGCTGCTACCCCACAGAAAGAGGATACCGGATACAAATGAAAGATCTATGCGACATTTCTACTGACTACCATACAATGGCACAAAGGATAGCAGATCAAGCAAGAAAGATACTCAAGAGAGGGTGGTTCTTGGAGATGGAATTAACGAAAATTAAACAAAAGATAAATGGCGTGACGGATCAAGACACACCACTTGACGAAAACTCCCAGGAAGAAGACGGGAAAAACATAAACACAGAAACTGAAGAAGGCGAAGATGACGAAACTATAGAACTATCTGAGGAAGAATCATCACTTCATAATCCTCCCCCCTCAAAAAATTACACTGGCCTCAGCTATCACCACACAAAAATGAACCAAGGAACAGAAATTACAAGAAACACAATAAGCTCCTCCTTTCTCCCCCCCCCCAAAAAAAATTAATTAAAAAAATTTGTTTTATTTTTAAATGGTGCCGGCCTAGGCTGACACCAGACAAAATATTTGTAGAGGGTCGAGGAGGATGAGAAGATCGAGGAGAGACAGCACAAACCAGACCTCCACTGGAAAAGTGCGGAGAATACTGAGACCTTGGGGAAGCTTATTGCCACCCAAATCCCAGAGAAGACCAATTGTCCTTACCGGCGAGAAATCAATGGTAAGAGGCTGTTGCGATACCGCATCGTTATCAAGAAGAGGTGAAGAATACTGGAAATCTGGGGAGGCTTGTTGTCACTCAAACTCCAGGAAATACCACTAGTTGTTGTCGGTGAGCAATCCACTGACGATGATCTGTGTGAGAACTCCTAGTGAGTACTGATAATAATAAAAATAATAACTACGCATGAGAAAAAAGAAAAGAAATCTATAAAAAATATAATTAAAAAAAACAAAAACGCCAGGAATGTTCTAATGTTGTCGGTTGCTTGAATGAGAAAACTTGGAAGTTTAAATTTGTTACCAGTTATGAAAAGATTTCAAATTTAAACTGTAGTGACGCTGTGTGCAAGAACCAGATTGAAAAGAACGTAAATGAAAATAATGATAAAAATATATTAATAAAATTAATAATGATAAAATAATAATAATAAAAACTACGCATAAAAAAATCTATAAAAAGTTAAAAAAATATAAAAAAATAGGATGACTATACGATTACTAGCGAAAATCTAACACAGTTAAAGGGAGGTGACTGTAAATTGAGTTATTCCCCTTATTTGTAAAGTGAAATGCTAAAAATGTTAAATTATTACGTGTGAAAACCCTTGAGCATGGAGGAGACGGACGGGTCTAGGAAATTAGTAGACTGCCATATTGATAGTAACGAACATTAATATTATTATTATGAAGTTATTTTTAAATAAAGTTATATTAAAGAACGGGCAATGAAACAGAGTATATTAAATTTCCAAAAGCCACAAATGAAATAAAATAAATAAATAAATATTGAAAATATTATCTAAAGGTTTAAAAGAACCAAAACTAAAAAAGGGGAGCAAGGAAAAGTTAGTTATAGAAGGAAGCAGGAGGAAAAAATCGGGAAGGGCACCTGTGAAAAGCAAGAATGGGGAGGGAGGGCCTAGGCCGATACCAAGGTGTCAGGTTGTAAAACTGACCTGTGAAAGAAAAATTACTCAAAAGGACAGGTAGGAGGGATAATATCGAAAGGAGCTTACTAAATAAGTATACTAATGAAAAAGAAATAATATGAAAAAATTATTATTTATAATGAATTATTAAAATTGATACATAATTTTTTTTTTTTTAATTTAAAAATTTTTTTTTTTTTTTAATTTTTAAAAGATTAATTAAATAGTAAATAAATAAATTAATATTAAAAACTCTTGATAATGAAACCACACTACAGAAGGAAATCTTGATAAGGAAACCCAGACTACAGAAGGAAAGCTTTATAGAGGTATTACCCAACTGAAACACCTCCTAGAGAATGGAAAATTGCACACTTAGATACTCGGCTAAAAATATCCCAATCCCGAACAATCAAATATATACCAGAACCCTCCTAACCAAGATCGAAGAAGTCGTAAAAAAGATGAGATGAAAAGTTTTGAATGTTAACAGCAACAGTGAGCAGACAGTAAACGAATATTATGGCCTTAAATCCATTAAGTACCCTGACAAAGTACAAAGTTTAGATAATTTTGAGAAAGACCGTCTAAATATTATTCCGTCTCTGGTATTCCGTAACAGGCCAAATAAATTTCAACAGACTCTTAAAACCAACATTAGAAATCTCAAACGCAACAATAATGCACCGGTTTTCTCGGACAAAACCAATAATATATATATAAAATGACATCAGAAAGGAAATCTATACTGACGAGCAACGCCATCACCGAAAAATTCCAACTAGCTAACCGAGACACCTACCAGACCATCAACCGAGAAGCTACTGAATTAGCTACAAAATTGGGTATAGAATACAGGACCAACCATCTAGCTGAGAGAAAAGCCTTTATTACATTGAAGGACCATAAAGAAAACTTTGCCAACAGACTAACTTGTAGATTAATAAACCCAGCAAAGAGCGAAATCGGCATGGCCAGCAAGGTGATCATAAAAAACATTGTTAAAGCAATTAAAAATAATTCCACTCTCAGATTCTGGGATAATAATAACACCATTCTACGCTGGTTCAAAAATATCCCAAATACACATTCACCCGATTTGATATCGTAGATTTCTACCCCTCCATCACGCTGGACAAAGCACTAAATTTTGCTTCCACGTACAAAAAATATAAGCGAACTTGAATTAGAAACAATAATGCACGCTAGACAAACTTATTCTCCAGGGGACGGGAGCCGGGTAAAAAAAATATAACCCTGAAGACCCTTTCGCCCTGGTGATAGGTGCCTATGATAGTGCAGATGTCTGCGATTTGGTCGAACTATTCATTCTGAATACACTTGAAAACAAATTTCCTAACCACCTTTTCGGTTTGTACAGAGACGACGGCCTATGCCTCTCATGTGGCTGCAATGGAAACACGCTAGACAGGCCCAGGAAGGATCTCATAAAATTTTTTCATAGATTAGGTTTCAAGATCACCATTAGCACCAATATTAATACAGTAAATTTCCTAGATACCACACTAAACCTGGCAGACAAATCACACAGACCATTCCATAAACCAAACGAAACCCTCAAATATATCACTAAGGGCTCCTGTCCTCCCCTCTTTATTTTCAGGAATATGGTCATTAGCATTAGCAGAAGAATCTCCGATCTCTCATCTAACCAGGAAATCTTCGAACAGGCGGCGCCATACTACAATGAGGCACTCCGAAAGAGCAGGTTCAAGGATAAAATCTCATACATGCCTACCCAGAACCGTGGTACTAGGAACTGCAACAGGAAACTTAGTATTATCTGGTTCTGCCCCCCTTTTTCCTCTTAATTGCAAAATGAAGGTAGGCCAGATTTTCCTCAACTTGTTAGACAGGCATTTCCCCCCTCAGCACAATTTCCATAAGTTTCTTAACAGAAATTCGATAAAAGTGATTACTCATGCTTCCCATCCATAAAAAAAATATCTCAGTCGAGCCAAGGGCAATAGAGAATGCAGTTTGCTCTTGTATAACCAGAGATGAATGCCCCTTAGACAGGAATTGCAAAGCGACGTCCCTAGTATATGAGGCAACAATCACCAGCCAACCAGCAGAACAAATATGTACATAGGTATGACATAGGGCACATCCAAACAAAGGCTATATGCCCACAGGCATACCCTCAAATACAGGGACAAGGTAAACACAACACTGGGGTCCCGTGTATAGGGAACTAAAAGATGAGGGAACATCTTTTACCATTAATTAGAAAATGATAGAAAGACCGAAAACCATATTCCCCAGAATCAGGCCGCTGTGCACTTTACGATGCTGAAAAATATAATATTTTGTGAGCCATTAATGACCCAAACATTAACTGCTTAAACAAAAAAGGAGAAGAATATAAAGGTTGTATTCACAGGAGACAAGCACATCTGATTAATTGGACGGACCGACATACATAATTGATTTCTTTACACCCAACATAGCCGCAGTATTCCAGGAGAGCGGGAATTTTGAGATTCGTAATGATGGAGTTGGTTGTCCTCTTCCATTGAATGGTTTAACTGAATGGGAGTAGTTAAGAACTCCAGAATTGACTTTTATCTTGAAACAAGTTCTATCATTTTTTTCTTTGGTGTGTATCTACCAGAGTACTACAGCGTTTTAATTTGACCGCAACCAAGGTTTCATCTCTACTCTATTTTTGTTTCTGAATTTTTTAGATGAGGGTTGATAATTTGTAGAATTTGGTATATTCGGACTACTGTTTTCATCTTGGGTGTTTGTATCCCAACGTTTCCACCGATGTAACCTCCGACCTTCTTCAGGTGTACTTTTTCGAACTCGGGAATCTTTCTGTCGAACTCGGAAATCTGGACGGAATTTCGAACGGAACCCTCTATTAAATCCACGGGGGTAGCATTCTCTTGTTCCATCTGCCATGACTGGGAAGAAGTCTTCAGTAATTCACAATTCTTCGTATCACCTGCACTGAATATTGAACCTTCAACCTTCAGATGACTGTCACTTAGAACTGAATTTTACTTAGTACTATATCCATATTGTGATTTGTTATTGTATTTTATTTATTTTGTTTTTATTTTATTTAAATTTTCCACCCTGGTTTTACATTTTATTGATTTATTTAATTTATTTTATTTTTATTTGCGGTTCCCTCATCATGATTTTTTAATATTAATTTATTTATTTACTATTTAATTAATCTTTTCAACATTTTTTAAAAGTTAAAAAAAAATAAAAATTCTGTATCAATTTTAATAATTTATTATAAATAATAATTTTTTCATAATATTGCTTTTCCATTAGTATGCTTATTTAGTAAGCTCCTTTCAATATTATCCCTCCTACCTGTCCTTTTGAGTAATTTTTCTTTTACAGGTAAGTTTTACAACCTGGCATTTTGGTATCGGCCAGCCCCCCCCCCTTCCGCATTCTTGCTTTTCACCGGTGTCCTTCCCGATTTTTTCCTCCTGCTTCCCTCTATACAAAACTTTTCCTTGCTCCCTTTTTGAGTTTTGGTTCTTTTAAACCTCTAGATAATATTTTCAATATTTATTTATTTTATTATGCCCGTTATTTAATATAACTTTATTTTAAAATAATTTTATAATAATAATAATAATTTCCTTACTATCAATATGGCAGTATACTAATTTCCCAGACCCGTCTGTCTCCTCCATGCTCAAGGGTTTTCACACGTAATAATTTAAGATTTTTAGCATTTCACTTTACAAATAAGGGGAATAACTCAATCTACAGTCGCCTCCCTTTAACTGTGTCAGATTTTCGTCAGTAATCGTATAGTCATCCTATTTTTTATATTTTTTACTTTTTATAGATTTTTTTATGCGTAGTTTTTATTATTATTATTTTATCATTATTAATTTTATTATTATATTTTTGATCATTATTTTCATTTACTTTCTTTTCCATCTGGTTCCTGCACACAGCGTCACTACAGTTTAAATTTGAAATCTTTTCATAACTGGTAACGTCGTTCTCGTGACAAATTTAAACTTCCAAGTTTTCTCATTCAAGCAACCGACAACATTAGAACATTCCTGGCGTTTTTTTCATTAAGCTGAACAACCTTACTGGCGAAGGTCTGGGTTTCTCGAATCTGAAACCTATGATACGGATGTTCTAACTTATATATATATATATATATATATATATATATATATATATATATATATATATATATATATATATATATATATATATATATATATGTAGTTAGTGTTATCTCTTGTTAACCATATAGGGAATAAGGACACCAGAAAAATGACAGACGAGAGGAACGCCTTTGGGTCTTCACCGGTGTTTTCTGGTTGACCACGTGAACCTTATTTACAAAACTTTTTAATAAACAAACGAAACATCGAAGCGTCCAATATTCTCATTTTAAAATGACTTCATGCTTTACGATTGTTCGATTTAAATTTAAATTATCATAATTCTAATAAATATATACATTTTTTTTTTCTTTTAAAACATGTTAATATTTATATTGGGGGGAATATATTATATATATGTTTTTTTAATGTATCGTGCGTTTTTTTCTTTTATTTACAAAACTTAATAATAAATCAATATTTTGAAAACGAGTAATCTCATAAATCCTTCCAGACTGAGGCAATTTTTTATTTTTTTACAAAACTTTTTAGTAATCAAACGAAACATTGCAGAATTCTCGTTCTAAAATGTATTATTTTATAAATTTCTACGGTCAGTTTTTAATGTAGGGAAAATTCAGTTCCCCCCAAAATGAAGCACTCTGGATCGGGACAAAACTTTAATTTGCTAACTTATTTTTAAGTCTAACTCTGTCCTCATAGGGAGGGAGGCAAAACGGAAGATTATTCAAGTCCGCCGATTTTTAAAAAATGTATATATTTCGTTTATGTTTTGTAAAAAAGAAAAGAAAGAAATACGCACCTTACATGAAAAAATAAATATTTAATATACCCCCCCTTCTTAAAATACACAACACGAAAAATAGAATATTCTGTGTTTATTAAAACGTATTGTAAAAAAAAAAAGACACACGTTATAAGAGTTTATTTTATTTTATTATGCATTCTGCCCTCGTGGGGAGGCAAGTAAATAGTGACAAGAAAACATTTTAGAACGAGAATTCTGCAATGTTTCGTTTGATTATTAAAACGTTTTGTAGATAAATTAAAATTGCCTCAGTCTGGAAGGATTTAACAAAATTACTTGTTTTTAAGACATTTATTTATTATTATAAAGTTTTTTAAATAAATAAAAAAACTCGCCCTACATTAAAAACTAAATATATAATATATCCGCCGCCCCCCGCAAAATATAAATATTAACATGTTTTAAAAGAAAAAAATGTATACATTTATTAGAATTATTTATTTATTAGAATAAATATAAATCGTAAAGTATGAAGTCATTTTAAAACGAGAATTGTGGATGCTTTGATGTTTCGTTTGTTTATTAAAAAGTTTGATAAATCGAGTCCACGTGGTCAACCGGAAGACACTGGTGAAAACACAAAGGCGTTCCTCTCGTCTTGTCATTTTTCTAGGGTTCTTATTCCCTGCATGGTCCAAAAAAATCTTTTCATTTAATTAAAGTAATGACAAAATGATACAATAATTCAATTAAACTTCATAAAAATCTTGTTTGTATTGTTGTGAAGAGATGAAGTTTACCCTTCAGTGCCCAAAATGAAAATGCTAGTACTACTCCAGGGTTTGCGCCCAATTTCCGTGACTACTCGGCAGCAGCGATCCGACAGCTCACGGAAGCATCCGAGACCTGCCGAGTCGAAAACGAGGCTGTAAACAAAACTGGACAAAAAAAAAAAATGTCTGTCGTGCAACCCTAACCGGCGACTCGGAGGCCCAGGGCATACGGTGGAAATAGACGAGTCTCTATTCAACCGTCGGAAAAAAAACAAAACAATGCTGGCCGTGTTTTCTCCAGCCGCTCTGGGTCTTCAGGGGGGGGGGGGGGATACGACCCCGCAGAGAAGGAGGGGTTTCCTGGGGACAGTGCCTAACAGGAATGCCGAAACCCTCCTTCCAATAATCAAGCCAGTACCTGGGGCGACGGTAGTATCCGATTGCTGGAGGGCGTATAACAGTCTTTTGCTCAGCCTAACAAAACAAGCGGCAACAAAAGTAGCAGTAAACCCTAAACATCTACGAGAAAATATACGTAATTCCCCCCCCCCCAAAAAAAAATATATATAAAAAAAGAACTTGCCTAATTGTAAAATTGACTTCTTTGCTTTATGTAACACGAAACACATAAAAAAAAAACATAAAAATGTTTCATTTTGCCCACGAAAACAATAAAAAAAAAGTTTATTTATAGTTCTTCAGCTATGGGTTTGTTCAGTTCTTTCATTTTTTTTTCATACAGCGTCGTTTTCGTCTCGACAGCCTCGTTTTCGACTCGGCAGGTCTCGGACGCTTCCACGACCTGTCGGATCGATGCGGCCGAGCTGTCACGGAAATTAGGCGCAAACCCTGGAGTAGTACCAAAATGCTTAAACTCATCTCTGCGCAGATGGCTCGACGCATGTACTCGCCTGAATTAATAAAAACAAATAAAAACATTTTAAGCCAATCAGATGCATTTCTCTGAATTTCTCAAATTTGCTGTTTTGATCCACCCCGAATGCATATAAAGCTAGATTTTTCTTTCAACAGATATGTTCAGTTTAAATCCACATTTCTCCAGACACCTTTTTGGGAAAGCTGAGAATGCTTTTTCTAAACTCAAGCACACATAACGACTCTGACACCAACGCATACATAATACATTAACTCTTTCACTATCTTACGCACACACACACACACTACTTGAATCCCCTTTCGATGTCATCTGCTGATTTACGCTGATTGGAAATAAATGTATAAACTTAACCACTTTACAACTTCTAACATTTCTCACTGAACTTTCTACAAAGAAAACTATTTGCATCATGGACTCTTATTAATAACTTTCAATTTATGTAATTGAGCGAGGAAGTTTTGATTACGATTTTCAGACACGTGGATAATTCATGGCCCTTAAATTATCGACTCAGGCTTCCTTGATATCTAAACAAGCCGCGCATGCGTGGTCCCCCTCTGTATGTGACTCGATGTGGCGAGTGTAAAATGCAATAAATTTGGGCAATTTGGGGCATTTTTGACCCCCATTGTACCCCCTGGGGGCGTGAACCAGAATTTTTCTGAGGTCAAGGATGCTCATTTTATATCCAGAACAATTGCCTCTACATTTTGGCCAAGTTTCAGAAAAATTGAATGTATGGATCAAACGTTATGGGAGAAAAGGGTCATTGTTTGCCATTTTGGGGGCTTTTGACCCCCTGGGGGCGCGAACCAGATTTTTTCCAAGGTCAGCGATACTTATTTTCTATTAGGAACAATTGCCTCCACATTTTGGCCAAGTTTCAGAGAAATTGAATGGATGGATGAAAAGTTATGGGGCAAAAAATGTAATTTTTTGCCATTTTGGGGCCTTTTGACCCCCTGGGGGGCTAACCAGATTTTTTTTCAAAAATCGGAGAATGTCACTTTCTAACCTGACAAAAGTTACAACTTCATGCAAAATTTCAGAGAAATTCAATGGATGGTTGCGGAGAAAAATCCGGACGGACGGACGGACAGAAATGCCTCAAAACATAGGTCTCCCGATTTCATAAATCGGGGGACCAAAAATAAATGAACCCCCCTTGTTCTGCAAGGACTCTCAAAATATGAACAATTATTCTGTTTTCCTATCTATGTAGACTTCCATTTTAAACATATATAAAATATCTCTTTTGTGAACTTATGCTTTGGTACTCTTTATTTTGTTTGTTTATCATAGAACATTTCTCTCGCTCTCTCACACATTTGAATATTACTTAAAACTGTTTTCCTTAAAATGCTTCTTAAACCGGCTGTTCCAAAATCTTACACCCTAAAAGAGGAATCCTATAAAAGGGTCCCTCCAAAATTGTAGTGGACATATATGGAGTATTGTTGCCTCATCTGGGCTGGGGCATCATCCACTAGTCTCTCCCTCTTAGATAAGGTCTAAAAAAGAGTCACCAACTTAATAGGTCTCTCACTATCCACCAAGCTCCAGCCCCTGTCCCATCACTGCAATGTTGCTTCCTTGTGCCTGTTTTACAAGTACTTCAATGGATTGTGCTCTGATGAACTTGCTGCTCTGGTTCCCTCACTACGCAAATTCACTAGACCAACCCGACAATCTGCCAAATCCCATCCACTCACTGTGGAGGTCCCCAGATGCCGAAGAACTTTCTACTCCAAAAGCTTCTTTCCTCATGCTGCTGTACTCTGGTACTCCCTCCCTGCTCCCTGTTTTCCTGACGGTACTGACATGCAGAAATTTAAAACTAATGTAAACAGACATCTTGCTGCACAGCTCCCAATTTTTCTCACCCTTTTTCTCAGTAGCCCCTTACGTCTACAGTGGTGGCCTGCCTTGTTTGGGGTGAACTATGTTAAAAATATATATATATATATATTAATATGATGCTATGGCAAACATTGTTAAAAAAATCTCGTCTTTTTTTGTACGCTTTGTCTATTTTATCTCATCTCACTCTGGACAAAGTCTTCTACATATGAAGGTGAAACGATACTATTTTGAGTTTTTCGGTTTTCCTTTTTTCCATATTTTTGTATTCTGTCGGATACATTCATCATATATCAACAGTCACCTTGAAAAAGTATTACAGTAATGACGAAACGTCGATGAACATATAAACAATTTTTGGTTTTCCTTTTTTCATTACGTTGGATTATTAATTACATAATTATCATCATATATATATATATATTAGAGAAAATGAACCGTTGGGTCACTCATTGAGCTCGGTGTTAGATTGTTTGAATAAAAAAAAGGGGAGTTTACAAAACCAAGTAAATATAAAAAATAAAGAAAGATAAAATCCAAAATTAGTCTCTTTCTGCTGGCTATATATCTTTCTCTTTACAACTACTGCGTAACTCTTATTACTATTTGTGGTGATACGCTCTTTTATTTATAATGGACTATTCCAATCTTTTTGTTCTTTTCTTTCTTAATTACTAACCACCGTAATAAACAGTTCGGTTAACCGCAAAAATTAGTTCTGATACTACACTTCATCTTTTGTGGTCTCGGCCAATAAAGGAAAAAAAAAAAAGTCATTCTAGAGTGTGGAATTTTAAATTTTTGTCCAGAGTGCCCCTGTTTGGGAAACTGAATTTTCCCCACATCAAAAAACCCGACCTTGTGTCTGACTCTACCCTCATGGGAACGCAAGAAGTGGAAGTGATAGATACTGTATAAAGAGCGTTGGTGTCAAACAACATACAACGAGAGAGGGTGAAAGTGATAGATAAAAGCTTGGTAAAAGATGGATTACTCTGCCCGTTAATTGTAAATTGCGGTTAATTTAAAAAAATACAATGAGCGTTTTTTTTGTTTTGTTAAATATAACTCAATCCCAAAACTGAGGAATATTTTAGTCTGTATTTTGTGTGATTAAAATATATAGGAAAAATCCTTAAGGAAACAAACGTTGATTATTCAGCTTATTATAATAGTAGATATTTACCTGATTCCATTTATTTTCTTACTAAGGAAGACTAATCTTCACATATTTGTCCACATGGTTCTGTTAGCTGTTGCTGGATTCTAAATTTAGTGGCTCCTCAGGTAGCTTGTTCCAATGTCTTATAGTACATACACTAAAAAACTGTTTTTGTACTTCCAGTCTTACACGTGGAGTAAACAGCTTCAACATATGACCTCTGCTTATAACAATGATGAATACATTTTTTTTTCATATCTACTTCTTTATAACCATGCAGAAGCTTAAATGTTTAATGAGGTTCCCCTTTAACTTCCTTTTTTTTTTTTAATTAATTAAATTCATCGTTGCCAGTCTCTGCTCATATGACAAGATTCCTTAGTTCAGGCACCATTTTTGTTGCCCTTCATTGCACCTTTCCTAATTTTAGACTAACCTTGTGCAATTCAGGGTTCCATGCTTGCGCAGCATATTCCAGATGTGGTCGCACGTAAGGATTTCTATGAATGAAGTACAATTTTCTTGCCTTTATGTGTTATTCATCTCTTTATAACACTCCATATTTTATTTGCCCTTTTTGCAACTTCTGCCGCCTTTTTGCTACACTTAAGCTCGTCACTTATGATGACTCCAAGATCTTTTTGCTACACTTAAGCTCGTCACTTATGATGACTCCAAGATCTTTTTGCTACACTTAAGCTCGTCACTTATGATGACTCCAAGATCTTTTTGCTACACTTAAGCTCGTCACTTATGATGACTCCAAGATCTTTTTGCTACACTTAAGCTCGTCACTTATGATGACTCCAAGATCTTTTTGCTACACATAAGCTTGTCACTTATGATGCCTCCAAGATCTTTTTGCTACACTTAAGCTTGTCACTTATGATGACTCCAAGATCTTTTTGTTACACTTAAGCTTGTCACTTATGATGACTCCAAGATCTTTTTGCTACACTTAAGCTTGTCACTTATGATGACTCTAAGATCTTTTTGCTACACTTAAGCTTGTCACTTATGATGACTCCAAGATCTTTTTGCTACACTTAAGCTTGTCACTTATGATGACTCCAAGATCTTTTTGCTACACTTAAGCTTGTCACTTATGATGACTCCAAGATCTTTTTGCTACACTTAAGCTCGTCACTTATGATGACTCCAAGATCTTTTTCTTCTTCAACCTGTTCCAAAATCTGACAATTCATAATATCTGACTGATGACTGTTGTTATAGTGGACGTTTTGCATTTTTCGCCATAGAATAGTTTTTGTCAATCATTCGACCAGTAAATAAAATTTGTAGGTCAAATTGTAGCATTTTTAACATCACCCTCTGCTATTGATGGCCTGAATATTTTAATGTCATCACGAAATTAAAGAATTCCACTTTTGACATTTTTTATCAATATCATTTATGTAAATTGTAAATCAGGAATAAGTACCGAACCCTAGTTACTGTTAACCATTTGGAAAATATTCCATTTCGTACAACATGCTGTTTACGATTTGTTAATCAAGCCTCAATCAGATCCAACACAAACGTTTGTGTTGGACCTGATTAAATCCTTTAGAAAAATCCAAATATATGGCATCTACAGGTTATCCTTTGTCTACATATTTGGCGACTAATTCTAAGAATTCAAGTAGATTCATAAAACATGCTCTATCATTCATGAAGCCATGTTGGGAGTCTCTAATCAGATGATGAGTCTTCAAATGTTCAACTATTGCACTCTTAATAAGTGCGTGAAAGACTTTGCATATGATTGATATAAGGCTAACTGGTCCACAGTTGCCTTTTCTACATTTTTTTAATAATGTGGTTATGTTAGCATTCCTCCAATCATCAGACACTTGACTATTCTCCAGAGAGCTCTCAAAGATCATCATTATTGGCAATGCAGTTTCTTTTGATAATTCTTTCATGACATTTGCCATTATTTTGTCAAATCCCGATTCCTTGTTCGGTTTAAAATTTGCAAGACTCTTTGATATTTCTTCTTCTGCCAGCATAACTACCTTCAATTGGTATGTGTCTTCCTTTTCAAATACCTGTTTTGGCTTCGGCATATTATCTACATTTTCTTCTGTAAATAAAAAAGTGAAAAAGTAGTTCAGTAGATTTGCTGCTTCTTGGTTGTAATCACTGTTAAGGTCTGTAAGAGGTCCAACTGTATGATTTGGTTTCATTTTCGAGCAGGTATAAGTATAGAATGACTAGGGATCTGTCTTTATATTTTTTTTGCTAGTTTCTATTCAAACTTCTTTGCATGTGTTGCCTTATTTAATGCAATCTTGTATTCTGCATAGTATTCTTGATTTTTTATACTTCTTCCATAAAGTAGTATTTTCTTCTTCTGCCATCAAATAATGTTTTTGTCGTCCATTTTGGTTTGTTCCTCTTTTTACATTTCATCGGACATTGCTCCGTGGACATTTTTTTTTTTTTAATCTAGCCATCTATTATTTGTAGATTTATTTAAAAAGTTTTCTGACAGTTCTTTTCTTACATTGTTCCTTATTTCGCATGCGAAACAAACGTCTTACTTATACTAATTCTTATTTTAAGTGAACATTTTAATGTCTTTTTCTGTTGTGGTTTTTTTTTTAAGAAAAATATATTTTTCATTTTTTAGTGTTTTTTTTTTTTCACGGTCGGCGACGCTTGCCGATAAGTCTTAATTGTTCTGGTTATTCTTTAAAATTTAACGTCTTTTTCTGGCGTTTTAAAAAAAAAAATCCTCTTGTGTTTTTCAAAGACTGTGACGCATGCCAAACAAACGTCTTCCTTGTTCTCGCTATTCTTTCACGTTAAAAATTTAACGTCTTTTTCTGTTGTTTTTAACGTAAAACATTTTTTCTCTTTTTTTTTTTTTTTTTTTTTTTTTTTTTTTTTTTTTTTTTTTTTTTTGTTGCTTTTCAAAATCGGAGACGCATGCCAAAGAAACGTCTCCCCTGTTCTGCTTATTATTTCAAATTAAAAATATAACGTCTTTTTTTTTTGGTTGTTTTTAACGAAAAACATTTTTTCTCTTTTTTCTTTTGTTTTCAAAATCAGAGAGCGATATGGACGCTGCTGCTTCAAGTAAATAAATTTTTTTGTTCACTTTGATGTTGGCCTTTTGGTCGAGATCAAAGTGTAGTATCTGTTCCGATGGATACTGCACCCTATAGACTGGTATTGTCTTGGCCTTCGGGCTTGATTTACGCCGGTCTATGGGTCTGTCCTGTGCAGTTCTAGGAGGTCCACCCTCCCAGGCTTCGCCTCCCCTCTTTGGGGAGGAGTAAGTTTATTGCTTACTGCCTGAGGCGCCCCTACCGGGGAATGCCGACGGGGCTGCCCAGGCAATTTTTGATGGTCAGAGTGCTCACCTCTCGAGCGCTGGCTTTTCAACCCCCACTTTCCGACCCGACCTTGGGTCACATCTTACTTGTGGGAGTAGGATAAAACTGGCCTTGTGCCTAACTCCTGGAGAGGAGTAAATAATACTCTTAGAACACTAAAAATAAACAACTGGTCAATTTTTTTTTTTTATATATATAATATGAACAAAAATAGCTAATCAACTGTTAATGATCAACTTATTTTTCAAGAAAGATTTCAATAATTTTTTTTGGGGAAGGGGCGGTCCAAGAAATCGATCATTTTTTTTCGTTGCTATTTCGTGGGACCACAGATACATTAATTTCAGTATATATTCAGCTATATTCGCAGTTTCTGCAGTTTTTTTCTTCTTAGATATTAGATGTCGTTCTTGGCAGATTTTTCTTGATATACTCAATATCGAGATTTCTTGAAAATTGGTCGTCTGCTGACATCCGATTGGCTAATCTTGTCTCATCGTTTGCCAGTCTTCGCCTTGCCCTTTTCCGGCGGCTTAAGTAAACTGCCGGGAGATGCCGACTCAAAGTTGGCGGAAATTGGGTCCCATTCTATATCAGTACCATATTGTCTCTTTTTTGTTCAATTTTACAAAGACAGAGACGCTTGCCGACAACTGTCTTCCTTGTTCTTAGTATATATTTTTTTAAATTGACAATATACGTGTGCGTGTTTGTGCGCGTGCTGGTTTATAGCAAATCGGACCTGTGGTCATAATAAAACCAAGAGCGATTCCGATTGTTCATTTTATAAGCAACGCTAGTATCAATTAATAACAGGCAACAATTATGCATTGTTACAATCCGAAATATTAAGTGTTTTGACAAAAACTATTTGAGTTTTTAATTTTCTGACCTTTTAGAGAAACAAAACCTCAAGGAGGAATAATGTTTTTAAATACTAATAATTTTTAAATATTCATCTTCTTTTGATTGGAAAATTTAAGGGTCTTGTTTTTTGTTGGACATAATAATAACAATCACTGAAAAGACCACTTGAACATACACTTGTTTTTTTTTTAGTTTTTTTTACTTACTTTGGAAGTAGTGTATGTGGATAAATAAACCGCTGCCACAACCACGCCAATAAATAAAGATGTATCACACGAAACCGTTTGAAGGTACGAAGAGACTTTATTCCCGAGCGTACAAACACAACAAAAACGTATATCTGATAAAATGGAAGCGGCAGCACTTTTATCCCCCGCCCATGCCGCCCAACGCCGCCCAGCCCCTCGGCGCCAGCATTTTGACTCACATGACTCAATCGTAGTCACTTATAAACAGAATATTCTTCGTTATTAACACTTAGCATATATCCCCCTCCCCAATACATTTTTTTGTTTATTAATTATTTACCTTACAAAATAGAATGAAGATTGATGGATTTTTGCCCACCGCCGCCCACTGCCCAGCGCGGTGGTGGGCAAAAATCCATCAATCTTCATTCTATTTCGTAAGGTAAATAATTAATAAACAAAAAAAAAATGTATTGGGGGGAGGGATATATGCTAAGTGTTACTAACGAAGAATATTCTGTTTATAAGTGACTACGATTGAGTCAAAATGCTGGTGCCGGGGTCTGGGCGGCAGTGGGCGGCGGTGGGCAAATTGTTAATACGGAAGACTATTCTGTTCATAAGTGACTACGATTGAGTCACGTGAGCCAAAATGCTGGCGCCAGGGGCTGGGCGGCGTTGGGCGGGGGATAAAAGTGCCACCCAATGGAAGCGACTCTCGCCGAGCAGACGAGAATGGCAAAGTAATACTTACGAGTTATCACCCCTGACCTATAAGTATGCTTAAAAGCTTAAATACTGACGAAGGGCGATTCCGATTGTCCATTTCATGATACACCCTTGTATGAATTAATAATATGCAACAATTATACATCGTTACAATCCGAAATATTAACTTTAAAAGAATCTGTTAACTGTTGATTCAGTCGAATATAATGCATCAAGGGGCATAATTCACGTAATTCGACATTTTGAATTACCTCTGTGTTATAAATTGTGAAAACATGGAATTACCTGGAAAACGGTCTCGATGCGCGCTCTGCAGGGCTGGACCGCCCAAAGAGCGGCAAGATGGCATCCTAGGCTTAATATCGCCAGGTAATCCCGTGAAATCTCGTGTTCTCTCGCGGAGACGAGAGTCCAGTTTGATATAAAAACGGGTCGCTGGAGGCAAGACGGCAGAAGGCTGAGAGCGTAGTCTACGAGGGACGACGTGGAAAGAAGAAGAGAAAGAAGAAGAGAAAGAAGAAGAGAGAGAAGAAGAGAAAGAAGAAGAAGAGAAAGAAGAAGAAGAGAAAGAAGAAGAAGAGAAAGAAGAAGAGAAAGAGGAAGAGGAGGACGATTAATTTTTTCTGCTACAAGCTATTTTCGGCATTGTTATGGAAAAATTCGACATCAGATTGATTCCGGAATTCGACGGCTCTCCTGCTGGTCCATCGGTGGTCGAATGGCTGGAGAAGGCCGAGCGTGTTTGCCGGTTGTGCAAAATTAAAGACCCAGCTATGGTCATCCCATTGAGACTCACTAAGGGGGCTTACGCCGTGTACCAGCAGCTCAGTAATGATGCGACCATGGAGCAGATTGCACAGGCGCTGCACGGGGCATTTGGTGCAGATCCTTTTGTTGCCTGGAGGCAATTTTCCGAACGCCGGCTTGGGCCGGGGGAGACAGTGGACGTCTACATGGCCGACTTGAAAAAGCTTGCTGCTCCCTTCGGCGGTGCGAGTGACCGCATATTGGCATGCGCCTTTTTGTCTGGACTTCCGGACGATGCAAGCCGACTGCTGCGAGCATCATTGAGACTCACAGAGATTGAATTGGTGGAGTTGTTGGCGAGAGCACGAAACATCTTGAAGGACGATCGAGAACTGGTCTCTGCAGCGGTTGACACCTTGGACTCGCCAGCAGAGGGCCTACGATGCTATACATGTGGTGGCCCCAACCACTTCTCCAGAGACTGCAGAGGCGGCACAAGGCGCACCCCAAATTATGGAGCACGAAAAGTAATACGGTGTTACCAATGCAATAAGCCAGGCCACATAGCACGGAATTGTCCGGGAAACGGGCAAGGGGAGGACGCCGCAGCGCTAGCACCCTCCCCAAAGCGGCATTGAACAAAGCGCTTCCTGCAGTGACAGTTCAAGTTGATGGGTGTAAACGTTCAGCGCTGGTTGACACCGGCTGTACCCAAACCCTCCTTCGAAAGGAATGTTGCATCACATGGAAGAAACGACAGATCCCCGTCCTGACTGTCGGCAAAGGCTCATTAGTGTGTTGTGGATCCAGTGTTGTTCATATCAGCATTGACAATGGCCCCCCGGTGGCTGTGACGGTGTTGGTGGTCGATGGGGAGCTGCTCGGATATGACCTTCTCCTTGGAATGGACACTATTACACAGCTAGGCGGAATTACTGTAAACAGCGTCGGTGATGTGAGATTCCCTCGACCAGACAAACAAATGTGTGCAGCAATCACTCTTGACGAACCCGATTTCCACGCAGAATATGACAAGGGCACAAACACATGGACAGCGTCCTGGAAGTGGGCAGGCGACCAGCCACCAGTGTCTTTGCGGAATCGGCTGACAGAGTATCCCCCTCCTGCATGGCTTAGGGGGCAGTACGAGGCAGAACTTCAAGTGTGGCTGGATAACGGCTGGTTAATTCCATACCCAGAGGATGAGCTCGGGCCCCCGCGGGGGCTAATTCCCCTGATGGCTATCAGACAAGAGAACAAGCAGAAAGTTCGACCTGTTCTTGATTACCGGGAACTCAATGAACACGTTGACCCGTACACTTCGGGGGCTGACGTTTGTGCTCATAAACTGCGAGAGTGGCGACGGCAGGGTGCGGAAGCGGCCATACTGGACTTGCGAAGAGCTTACCTACAAATACATGTTGAGAAATCGCTGTGGCCATTCCAGACGGTGGTAGTCAAAGGAACTCGCTATTGCTTGACCAGGCTGGGGTTCGGCTTGAATGTAGCCCCGGGCATCATGACGGCGATCATGCGGGCGATCCGGCGTCAGGATAAAGCTGTGCAACAGGCGACATCGTCTTATATAGACGACATTTTTGTCAATGAGAGCCTGCTGTCTGCCCAGGCGGTCAAAGAACACTTTGAGCACTTCGGGTTGTCGTGCAAGGAACCGGAGCGGCTGCAGGATGGGGCGAAAGTGCTCGGGCTGCGGGTGAGCGGAAGTGCAGATGGCCTCCAATGGGGAAGGGGCGGTGAAATCCCGGAAATCCCATCTACCATCACACGTCGGAGCACGTTTTCCGTGTGTGGAAAACTGGTGGGTCACTTCCCTGTGTGTGGGTGGCTCCGAGTGGCTGTGGCGGCTATAAAGCGACGGGCAACTTCTTTGTCAACAGGATGGGACGATGAGGTGCGTGATCCTTCCCTGCGAAGCATGCTGGTGGAAGCTGTGGCCAGAGTGACCAATGATGACCCTGTACGAGGGAGCTGGTGCGTCGATGGGAGTGAGTTTACAGTTTGGGTGGACGCCAGCTCACTTGCCCTTGGCGTTGCTCTGGCAGTCAACGGAAGTATAGTAGAAGATGCCTGCTGGCTCCGGCCAGAGAATGACGCTAAGCACATAAACCTAGCTGAACTCGATGCTACACTGAAAGGAGTCAATCTAGCACTTCAGTGGCAGGCTAGCGTCCTCCACGTTATCACGGATTCCACGTGTGTGCATCGGTGGATGACCGATGCCTTGAACGGAAAAGCACGGCTGACAACGAAGGCATCGGCCGAAATGTTAATCCGGAGGCGGCTTGCTACCCTAACCGAAACCATCAATGAATACAACTTGGTCATAGATGTGACACTGGTGCAGTCCTGTTTGAATCGAGCGGATCGATTGACCAGGGTGCCTCGCCGTTGGCTGGACCTGCAGAAAGAAGTGAACGAACCAGCACCTGTAAATTGTGCTGCGGTGGGACGTAGACTCAGCCCAGAGCGTATCGCTGATGTCCATTGCCAAAGCGGGCACCCTGGTGTAAACCGAACCTTTTACTTCGCCAGGTTGGTTGACCCCTCTGTGTCACGGAGGGCTGTGAAATCTGTTGTGAGAAGTTGCAACACCTGCCAATCGATCGACCCAGCACCTGTCCGGTGGAAGAAGGGCACACTCGGTGTGAAGTATAACTGGGATAGGATTGCGATGGACATAACTCACTACAACGGGGGGAATTTCTTGACCCTTATTGACTGTGGACCGTCCCGATTTGCATTGTGGCGGTCCCTTCGCCGGCAGGATACGGCTGCCATTGTCCATGAGTTGGAAAGTGTGTTCCTTGAGCGTGGCCCTCCTTCTGAGATATTGACCGACAATGGCCCCGCTTTTGTTAGTGCACCGTTCAAACAGTTTGTAGATGGCTGGGGTGTCCGTCTGCGTTTTCGGTGTGCCCATGTGCCCAGTGGGAACGGAATTATTGAGCGCAACCATAGGACTATCAAGACCATCGCAGCGCGGAAGGGGTGTACGGTGGCTGAAGCAGTCTATTGGTATAACGTCACCCCTAAGGACGATACTTCACCCTCCACCGCGCCAGCTAATGCGCTACATACATACCATGTCAGGGCAAGAGGTTTGGAGAGCAGCTTACTGCCCGAACCAGAACCTCCACAGGAGAAAATGAAAAAAGGAGATGTCGTTTGGGTTAAAAAAACCCGAGGCCAGTGCACGACTCGTTACGGAACCGGTTGTGTCACTGAAGTGATCAGCCCGCAGGCGGTGCGAGTTGATGGAGTACCCCGTCACATTAAAGACTTAAGATCGGTATTCCAAACGCAGCTGCCATTTAACGAGGATAATGACATTGAATCCGTGACCAGCGAACCATCATTCTGGTTCATGACGGCTTCATCGCGCAGCGACACTGAGAGTGATAGCCTTGAATGTACTGACCCTCCTACTGCTGATGAAAGCCCGGACAGTGATGCTGCGATGCGCAGCCTCAGGTTCGCTGACCTTCCTGCCACGGAAGACAGCACGGATGACGATGAGGCCCCGAATCCCCCTCCCCGAAGAAGCACTCGAAGAAAAAGGACACGGCCTCCCTGCTCTTTCTGTGATAATGAGATCAGGGGGGAGTGTGTTATAAATTGTGAAAACATGGAATTACCTGGAAAACGGTCTCGATGCGCGCTCTGCAGGGCTGGACCGCCCAAAGAGCGGCAAGATGGCATCCTAGGCTTAATATCGCCAGGTAATCCCGTGAAATCTCGTGTTCTCTCGCGGAGACGAGAGTCCAGTTTGATATAAAAACGGGTCGCTGGAGGCAAGACGGCAGAAGGCTGAGAGCGTAGTCTACGAGGGACGACGTGGAAAGAAGAAGAGAAAGAAGAAGAGAAAGAAGAAGAGAGAGAAGAAGAGAAAGAAGAAGAAGAGAAAGAAGAAGAAGAGAAAGAAGAAGAAGAGAAAGAAGAAGAAGAGAAAGAAGAAGAGAAAGAGGAAGAGGAGGACGATTAATTTTTTCTGCTACAACCTCCCTTTAAAGTGATCTTTTAACCTAGTTAACTGTTGATTCAACTTTCTTCTTTTTTAAAAATTTTGTTCCTATCCAGAGTGCCACTTTTTGGGTAGCTGGAATTCCCCCACATTAAAAACCGACCTTGTGTCTAACTCTGCACTCATATGGAGACAAGTAAATAGAAACTGTTGATTCAAGAAAAATCCGTACCTCCAAAATATCCTTCACTCTATAATAAAAACTAATGTGTATTTAGACGGTAATCATTATTATTATCGACTTAAATTATTTTAAAGGATACCGTTGGGAAATTATTAAAAAAACAATTTATTTTGTTTTACCTACTCATTTGTGGGCGCTTTTGGGTGCAACTGCAGTTTAGCGGATACTTTCGAAAAAAAAAAAAAAAAAAAAAAAAAAAACTGAGGAATATCTGTTTGATGTACGTACCTGTCACGGGCTGAATATATCGTATACCAATAATCACGTAAATTAATCAAGTAGTTTTTATTTTATAAAAGAAAATTAAATGTTAGTGATGTACGAAGAGGAAGTGCAAATATGTCAGCCATTTTGGGATTATTCAAAGGGGGATAACCGTAAATGAATTACGCTTATCCCCCTTTGAATAAATCAAAATGGCTGTCATATTTGCACTTCCCCTTTGTACATCGCTAAAATTTAATTTCCTTTTATAAAAAAAAAACTATTTGATTAGTATACGTGATTTTTGGTATAGCATATATTCGGCCCGTGACAGGTTCGTACATCAAACAGAAATGAATACTGCCATCTGCGGATTCTACAAGGTATAACTTTGGCTCCGCAGTGGTTTGTGTGACTGTTCCGGGTTCCCACAACTTCGTTTTCTCATCTTGGACATGGACTTGCTGACCTGCATGCAATGGTGGATGACGGCGACTATTCCGTTGGTCATACCGGTTCTTTGTCTTGTCTTTGTTCCATTGCCTTATGTCTCTGGTTTGCTCATCTCCGAGCTGTTGCTTAGAGACTAGTGGTGTTCGCATGGGCCTCTCGAAGAGTTCTGCTGGGGATTTAAGGTTGGTTGAAAGCGGTGTAGCTCTATATGACATCATCGACAGATGGCAATCATTGACAGTTTCTCGGGCCTTCAGAAGTAGTTTCTTGCATACGCCAACCATTCTTTCTGCAAATCCATTAGATTGAGGGTAATGTGGTGATGATGTTGTGTGCTTGAAGTTGAACTTCTCTGTAAAGTTGGCAAATTCCGTACTTGAGTACTGAGGCCTATTGCCACTATAGACCACTTCAGGAACACTTTGTTCTTCAAATATTTGTTTCATCTGTTTGATCACTGCAGCAGATGTTGACTGCAGGCGTCGTACAAATAGACTGCAGCTATATTGGTCTGCCACTAAAAGGTATTCATTTCCTTCCATTGTGAAGAGATCTGTGCAGATATACTACCATCCGTAAGAAGGGGTTTCACGTTGAAGCAATGTTTCTGATGGGATACTTGGTTGATACTTTTGACATGTGGGGCATCTTGCAACCATGTCCTCAATTTCCTTATTTATTCCTACCCAGTAAACGGCAGTTCTGGTCCGCAGCCGGGGTTTTTCTAATCTCTGATGTGACAAGTGCAGTTGTTGCAAAAATTCAGGTTGGAGTGAAGTGTGTATGATGATTTTGTTGCCTTTCAGTAGGAAATCATCTTGGATCCCAACTTCTTCCCTAAAATTCCAGTATTGGAGTAAGCAACTGGAGCAACTGCAGCGATCAGATGAACATCTGGTCATCACAGTGTTGATGAGCTCTCTTAGAGTTGAATCCTTCATGGTCTCCAGCTTAATGTTTTGAAGGCGTGTTGGTGATGCACTTAGCTGAGTGTTCATTATGTGAATGTTGAGGTCGATGCCTTCAATGTGATTGCCTGGTCGGGGTGACACTCTTGACAAACAGTCAGCTATGGGAACTGCTCTGCCTGGGCTGTATTTCATTGTAAAATCATATCCTTGAATCTTTTGTAGCATTTTTGCCAATCTTGGGGGTGGGGGGTGCTTATGCCAGGTTCTCGATCGATTCTAATGGCTTGTGGTCAGTCTGAACAGTCACTCTGTGACCCCATACATAATGATGGAACCTTTCTAGGCCAAAAACGACAGCAAGCATCTCCCTTTCAATATTTTAGTATCGTGTCTCTAGTCCAGATAGAGTTTGGCTTGCAAAAGCAACTGGCATTTCATTCTGCAAGAGGGCTGCACCGAGTCCAGCAGCAGAAGCATCCACTTGTATCGTGATTGGTGTCTTTGGGTCAAAATACCTCAGTATGGCAGATCTTTGGATTTCCTCTTTGATGCTGTCAAATGTTGCTTATTACCGAGACGACCAGACAAAATCATTGTGCTTGGACAACAGGTCCCGTAGTGGCTTGGTCAGTATTGAGAGATTGGGTGAGAACTTGTTGAGGTAATTAATTAGTCCAAGGAAGCTGGATAGCTGTTTCTCATCCTCGAGGGGTTGCATCTTGACAATTTCCTCCAACTTTTTAGGATCTGGTTTTATACCATCTCTGGATATGATGTGTCCAAAGAATGGTATTTCTGGTGTGGGTACCGCCAACTTATCTGGGTTAAATTTGCAGTTCCTTTCCTTAGCTTTTTGAAGGAGCTCATTGAGTGCTCGATCATCGTCGCTACCATCTTCTTCAAAATCGTACACGATTGTGTCATCGGAGATGGAGAGAACATTCTTAATGTTTCCAAAGTTCTCAAACATGGCTTGCTGGAATTCATCCTGGGCGCTCTTCACTCCCATTGGAAATCTGTTAAACATGTATCTACCAAATGGGGTGATAAATGTTGTCAGTTCCTTTGATTTGTCGTTTAGTTTCATTTGCCAGTAACTGGATTTGACATCTATCATCGTGAACTCTTTTGTACCGTGTAGCCTTGAGATCACGTCTTCGAATGTGGGGGTCACAAAATGTGGTCATTGTATGGCCTTGTTCAGGTCTTTAGAGTTTAGACATAGCCTGACTGATCCATTGGCTTTTGTGACACAGACAAATGAGTTGATCTATGAGGTTGGTTTGGTTACTGGAGTTATGATGCCCTGATTTACCAGCAAATGGAACTCAATTTTAAATTTGTCTATTAAGGCCACAGGGACTCGTTGAGGTGGGTGTACAACTGGCACTATTGTTGGGTCTATATTTATCGCATATTCTCCTGGCAGACATCCAATGTCGTCAAATACATCCAAAAATTTGTGGAGAATCTGTTCCTGTACTTTGGGGTCCCATCTTGGGATAGGTTAATAGCCAAATTGAGAGTGACTAGGCCCAACCTTCTGGAGGTTTGTAGTCCAAGTAGAATCGGCCCCTTGGTTTTAACCACATAGAATGTCGCACTAGTGAATCTGTCCTGGTATCTCACTCCCAGGAGGCGTGATCCCGTTTTCTCTATCACAGAGCCTCCAAATGCAAATAGTCTCACTGATGTTTCCTGCAGTGGTACCTTATCTAATTGCTGGAATACACTCATGGGCAGCAGGTTGCGCATAGCTCCTGTTTCAATTTTCCCTTATCTCTATCTGGGCTATTTTGTTGCCTATTCTTAAGTTTGCGTAGGCTTCTGTTGCGCCAAAGGGAACTTGTTTCTTTTGTCATTCTATAGAATGAAAATAGAGTCCTCCATTTTCAGGCTCATCTTCGCTGTCATTTTGGGTGGCTGTGTGGATATATGCATTATTGGAGTATCTTTGAGGCATTGCCATCCTGATATCCTGTTCTTTTCCTCTACTCCTTTCTGCCAAGCGACAAACATTGGCAAACTTATCTGTCTTCCTGCATTTCAGGCAGGTCTTACCCATGGCTGGGAATTCTCCTTTATGGTGCCTTCTACCACAGAATCCACATGTATGTTTATACTCATGGGCACGATTTGATTGTACCGCATATGCGGTGAGCTTCTCAAGTAGAGTCTGTTTGATTGTTGCTTCTTCTGTTTCTGTTATACATAAGGCTGTCGTTATTGATAAGCCCCTACCTTCTTTTAACAGTGACTTTTGGGTTGACTTGAGGTTTAGTCTAAATATAAATAAGTCCACCAACTTTGTGAATCATTCCTACAAAATTTCAGTTGAATTTACATAGATATACATTTATTTCTTACAGAGATTTGTAAAAGACAAACGCAAGAGGGACATAATATTACAGGATACATAAAAGGAGGTGAAAATCACAGACATAGTTACTAACCAGAGAGTCTGTTAAAAGTCTCTGAACACAAATAAACATGAATTGCCAGGGCAAAAAAATGATAGAGAATGTATGCGCGACATAAATACGACTTATTCTCATACTAACTGGGAACTATTCTGAGACAAATTCTGGGAGTAGTAGAAAAGGACCATCGTTGAATATCTGTGAACAATAGTTGTGATCCATGATAGGACGTCTGACAGTAAACACATCAGTCATGAAAACCATGTGAAAATGTAAAGCTCGATGTGAACACATTCACCCAGCTCAAGCCCACAGTTAGAAAGAGGACAAGCCTCAGTCTGAATCTTACATATGCGTGCTGCAAGTTCAAAAGAGTACTTCTAATAGACAAGTTTTTTTTTTGCTACCCAGTATAATTCAGGGGAGATAAAGTGAATATGGTTCAACGGAAGTAACACTCGAATATACTGAGCTGCCAAGTCTTTAAATTGTTGATGAGAAAATAATTTTGAAAGTAATTGTAAATTAAAGTTTAAAAAGCAAAAGTCAAATATTATTGTTCTTTTGTGCTCCTAAGCAAAAAAAAAAAATACTTTACTCAAGTGCCCATGAATCATGTGCAGCAGAAGTAGTCACTACTACAAGAAAAATGGCAACAAGCAGAAGCACCAACCGCCATTAACAATGTTTGAAATATCTGCTTGACTTGTAAGTTTGATGCTGATTGGAGCAAACACGTAATTTCTATTCTGATTTAACCAATCAGAAACGATCTCTAAAGTGAGCAGAGCACTAGTCTCCGAACGTTATTTAAGGAAGTGTGTCAGCACTATTCTCTCTCTTTAAACGCGAGAAGGCTCCTACTGTGTAACTCACCCACATTGCTCAGTTCGATCACCAAAATCTGCTCTCTCGGGATGCAAACCAAACTGACGTTAGCCACGGGCTTTCAGCATCAACAAAAAGACTTCACTAACCAAGATGGCGACCTGCTGCACATGGACTTACTCCCCATATCATTTTAACACACACTTACTTACAAACAACATATGAACTCTGTCAGTCTTTAAACTAACACGCACGGACGGACTTTTAAAAACATTCTCCAATTATGAACTCTTCTTCATTCCTAACAGACAGGACATTAATTCTTCATATCATGGAATTTAAAACATTTTTTCCTCGTCTAGACTACTGGGCTTATCCTCTATTACTAACACCTTGTCCATTATTACATATTTAACGAAGATGACCAATTTTGGCCTTTTGGCCAAGATCAAAGTGTAGTATCTGTTCCGATGGATACAGCATAGACTGGTATCGTCTTGGCGTTCGGGGCTTGATTTATACCGGTCTATGGGACGGTCCTGTGCAGTTCTAGGAGGTCCACCCTCCCAGGCTTTGCCTCCCCTCTTTGGGGAGGAGTAAGTTTATTGCTTACTGCCTGAGGCGCCCCTACCGGGGAATGCCGACGGGGCTGCCCAGGCAATTTTTAATGACCAGAGTGCTCACCTTCTCGGGCACTGGCTTTTCAAGTCCCACTTTCCCGACCCGACCTTGGGTCACATCTTACCTTATGGGAGTAAGATAAAACTGGCCTTGTGCCTAACCTCCTGGAGAGGAGGTAAATAAATTTAACGAAGATGACCAATAAAGTTGATATAACTTTTAGAATGAGACTTTGTCGTATATTCTACATGTGGTAAAGAGAACCAAATCTTCTTTCACCTTACTACTAAAAGTGCTGAACTTACGACTAACGGGGTGAAAACTGAACATAACATCCACAAAGTGTAGTATCTGTTCTATCTCCGTTGGCCTGGAGCAATTTTTTTAAATTTATTTTTATCCCATCCAGCATGCCTTTTATGTGGAGCTGGATATCCCCAGATTAAAAAAAAAAAAAAAACGACCTTGTGTCTAATTGCCCTTGAGAGGAGGCAAGTAAACAGGAGACATCTTTTTTTAAAAATTATTATTACTTTAAATTAATGTTGGAAAAAACAAAACAAACAAACAAAAACATACTGTACGGCTTTTAAAACAGCAAAGTTGCAATTTTATTTGATAAAATTATTACACGAACTATCAGAAATATGTTCCCTCAAGTCATATATTTTTGCTAGTATATATTAAGTGTTGAGTTTCCTAATGAACAGCTGATTGTGACAATTTCTTGTTGACGTATGCCCCCCCCACACACACACCGGAGGAGGTAATGCTTGGGAGGATGGCCCAATGACTAAAGAACACATACTACACTACCTCCCAAAAGGAGGAGGTAATGCTTGGGAGAATGGTATCATGGCCACAGAACAGATACCTTCCCCACAAAGGAGGAGGTAATGTCTGGGAGGATGGTCTAACCACACGACACTACCCCCCACCCCCACCCTGAATTGAGCATTGAAAGATAGTACACTAGTATTATTTAACTCCTCTGCAGGAAGTTAGACACAAGGTCAGGTGGGGTTTTGAAAAGTCAGCTCACTAGGAGAAATGCACGTTGGCCTACAAAAAATGCCTGAGCAGTCCTGCCAGCATCCCCCAGTAGAGGCGCCTCAGGCGATTAGCAATGAATTAACACCTATTCAGAGAGAAAGTATTATTTACCTCCTCTTCAGGAGGTTAGGCACAAGGCCATTTTTATCTTACTCGCACAAGGTAAGATGTGACCCAAGGTCGGGTCGGGAAAGTGGGGCTTGAAAAGCCAGCGCCCGAGAAGGTGAGCACTCTGGCCATTAAAAATTGCCTGGACAGCCCCGTCGGCATTCCTCGGTAGGCGCGCCTTAGGCAATAAGCAATAAACTTATTCCTCCCCAAAGAGGGGAGGCAAAGCCTGGGAGGGTGGACCTCCTAGAACTACACAGGACAGACTCATAGACCGGCGTTAATCAAGCCCCGAAGGCCAAGACAATACCAGTCTATGGGGTGCAGTATCCATCGGAACAGATACAACACTTTGATCCCGGCCAAAAGGCCGAGAAAGTATTATTTACCTCCTCTGCAGGAGGTTAAGCACAAGGCCATTTTACTCCCACAAGGCCGAGAAAGTTGCTTGGAAGGGTGGGCTTCCTAGGACTGAACAGAACCATACCATAATACATTAATCGAGGAAATAATATAGTGGCTTTAGACAGACAGATACCAGATCTCCATTAGTAACAGACAAATAAAACATAAATATAACAAGAAAAAAATCAAGGCAATCTATGAAATGTTTTAATAATTTTTTTTTCTTTCCTTTTCTTTTTCAGAGGGCATGACCGACTCAAGTCGGTCATCATAAAAAGGATGAAAAAGAAATCAATTATTTCCGATGACACGCGAAACTTGGTTCAATAATAATACTATTTCGCTTGGTTTCCCCACCCACATTTTCGATAATATTTATTGCTGGTTTTAAATTGTATTTATTGTCCTGAAATAAAATTGTATCTTACTTTTAAAAGTCTTCAAAATCTAACTTTAATGAACGAGCGTCATCGATGATATTGTTTGGCGCACCAACATTTTTACTCTTAGAATGTTCTTAACACAAAAGCAACTTTTTGACACAAAATAAACTTGGAACATTATTTTACTAAAAAAACAAAAACAAGTTTTAACAGAATTTAACGTATCTAAAAGCAAAAATGAAGAAAACCAAAACCAACAAATCGATAATTTAATTTTTTTGTTCTTATTTACTTGCTTCCCCACGAGGGCAAGTTTAGATACAACGTCGCTTTTTAATCTACAGAAAATCGAGCCCCCCCCCCCTTCCAAAAAAAGGGACAATCTGGATGGGATAAAATACTTGTATAGTCATGTCGGAAATCCTTCGCGAATGAGGGAGACTCAGACGGCATATAATAAACTCAAGAGAGAAGGTAATGCCTAGAAGGATAACCTCCTCGGACAACAGATACTATACTTTGATCAGAACCTAAGAACCAAAATGCCGGATAAAAATATACTTGTCTCGTCTCCCAACCAGGAAAGAAGTTAGATACAAGGTCGGTTTTTAATGTGGGAGAAATAAAGCTCCCCAAAAAGGGACACTTTGGATTGAGAACACAAATTAAAATTGCCTCAGTCTAGGAGGGGTTCTCCTCCTCTGACTGAGGACAGAACAGATACTACAGTTTAATCCTAACCCGGAAACCAGGTAGTTAGAGACGTTGTTCCTATCTACTTGCCGCCACACGCACGAGGGCATAGTTAGACACAAGGTCAGCGTTTAAGGTTGAAGAATCCAGCCCTCTCCACCAAGGGGCACTCTCGATTGAGAAAAAAAATTTAAAGTGTCAGTCTAGAAGGATTCCCCATTCACTGACCGAGAACAGTAAAGATTAAGTGCAGTATCACAACAGATACTACACTTTGCTCCTAGCCAGAAGACCAAATCATTCAAAACTAAAACTCAGTTTTGAATGCAATAGTTTAATTTTTTTTAGTTTAATATTATGTTTTAATAATTTTATTTTAATCCATTTAAACGTCGTATTTTTCTTAAAAAAAAAAAAATCAAAATAAATTTAAACAATAGTTTTTAGTTTTTATTATTATTTGTTTAATTACAGAAAAAGAACTTGCAAATATTAAAATTGAAATTTTTATTTTCTGTTAGAAAACTGTTTAAAAAAAAATCACATTTGTTTTTATCAATAACGGTTTTTTTTTTCAGAGATTCAAAAGTTAAAAAAAAAAAAGAAAACAAAAAGATATCTAACGATCGTCGATTGCGTTTTTTTTTGTTTTTTTTAATCTTTTGTAATAATAAAAAGAACATTTTTATCTGTTTTTTATTAAGTCGTCGTAGTAAAAAAAAAAATATAGAAAGGCGAAAAAAACACCAGAGAAAATCATAAAATAAACAAGAAATTCATTTTATTTGTAAACAGAAACACTTCGACAACAGTTTTCTCGCAGTTCGTAGTAATAATATCGACATCGATATATCGGCTCGCTTTTAAGAGGAAACATAAACAAATCAAATAAATTTTTGCAGGTGTCACTCACCGTAAGAAAGGTTCTCGATTAGCTTAAGGGGTTCCCGAAGAATATAGAGTAGAAAGAGCAGAAGCAGGAACCACACGGACCAAAGGTAAGTCCACGACCAGCCAAGGCATGCTTTTAACTTTCCCAAACAGCGGATAAACATATCCGCCATGACAGCGTTACTGATCAAAACACACACAAATAAATGAATAAATAAATAGACAGGTGTGCAGAGTGGGTTGGTGGGGGGGGGGGGCATCTAAAACTTTTTAAGTACAGGTAAATAGTTAATATATGTTGACGAGTGTACACCCTCCGTCAAAAATGACGGTATGGGGGGGATGCTTCGCTCGTGTCCGTACTAATGTCCATATTGATATAAAATAACATCTCAAACAGTGAATAAAAAAGGTAGAAGAAAGGAAGAGAACGTCTCAATCTGGAAAGTTTTAAAAAATAAAATAAACTACCAATCGGTACAGAAAAAAGAAAGGAGGAAAAAAGAAACATCTCATTATGGAAATAGGTTGAAATATGTGAAGACATTTTAGACGGCGAGGTGGGGGGTCTGACTTGCTATTTGTTTTCTCTCTTCCCTTAAACATGTGAAATAAATTAGTCTTGCAGTTTTTTATTCATTAACGTTTGTGTGACCGGACGCATATAGTAATCCAGTTAAAGTCAACATCCGCAGGATAAAAATCCAAAGAATTTCAACCGGTCTTATAAAGAGTGTTCACTATCAAATAAAGCTTTTATATATAAATATGATCTGAGAGAAGGACCAGATTTTCTTTTCTTCCTGATGAGATCTCAGTTTCTAACAGCTGTTGATCGATAACATCGACATGCCAGTTTCGTGGATTATGTACATGTCTGTATAAATAAAAAATAATATGTATATATTCGTTGGGATTATGGCAGCATACACGTGACAAAAAAAGATAAAATTCGGAAGTAGCTCGTGTCAATAAAAGAACACGGGGAAGTAAAGGGGATTCTCCAGTTGAAGACACCAGATATTATAGAGAGAAGAAACAAACAAACAAGCGAGAAATAACACAAAACAACCAAGTTACAGTTTAAATATATTTATTTATTTACAGAAAAATAATAAATGAAAAGATGCAAAGAACAAAACAAAGATAGGTTGTAATATGGGGCAGAGAATCTAAATACTATTTCTATCTAACGAGCAAATATCGCATTTAAACATATGCAAACAGTTTATAAAAGAAAATGGGGTTTGGCTTACAATGTTGAGCCCAACCCGATCAGTCTCTCATTAACTTCGGTTGATTGAGGACGTCGGGATGGGGTAATACCAGTCGAGGATCCGTTCTCGACAATCAGTCCGGCAGGAACTGGGCCATTTCGGTGGCCTTTTATCTGCTGGGCTGAGGTATACTCTCCTGGGTTGTCCTAGGAGGTGCACCCTCCCAGGTCTTGCCTTCCCTCTTTGGGGAGGAGTAAGTTTATTGCTTGCTGCCTAAGGCGCCCTTACCGGGGAATGCCGACGGTGTTGCCCAGGCTATTTTTACTAGGCCAGAGTGCTCCTTCTTTAGGGATGCTGGCTTGATCTCCCCACCTTCCCGACCTTGTGTCACATATTCCTGCGGTGGGAGGGAATTAAATACCGTTGATGAGTGGCTTAAGAAGTAATCCACAATAAGGTTCAAAAGTTCACTAAAACGTAAAACATCAATTTCTTTCCGTGTGAGAGTCAATGCATATAAGAAAGTGAATCTGATGAGTATCAGGAACAGGGGGTGGGGTATGGTTAAAGGGTGGTTGGCGTTACACAATCCTTGGTCTGGGTATCGAATAGTAATCTCAGTGAATGAATGAAGGTAATACTGATAGGTAACAGCCTCGTTTAATTTTCACAAGTTAAATCCACTCGTTCTTGGGGGCAGTAAAATATTCCCCAAATGATTCAAGTCGTTCACAGTCAGGATCCATACCATTTGAAATCTCTTTTTCTCTAGAATATTTCTTCTAGTTAAAATATTATACACAAGACAATGAAGGGCATTTTTCTGTTCTTTTTTCATTTCCTTTTTTTTAAAAAACTTTTTCAGCAATGCAGACCGACTGGGTCTCAGAGCAGATTTGGCAATCTCTGTCTTTTCTCCCTGTTCTTAGAGCTGATATAGGTGTTGATCACAACCGAATGCATGGTTGAATTTGATGTAGGCATTTATCGGTTGATCGGATTATTGCGACAGGTTACTATTACTTTTAGCTAAGGACATGCCCTATGATATCTCGGGTCGGAAATAGACAGGGTAATGGGGTAGGGTTTACAGGAAATAGCACGCATGTTTGTTCTTTTTAGGAAATCTTTCTTTTTTCTTTCTTCATAGACTGTCTGGATGAAAAAATATGAGAAAATGTTTTCGCTTGCTCATAGTACAATTAATAAAAAAAATATAGCTTCTAAAATCTTAACACACCAAAGAAAAACAAAAAAGGATTTCTTGCAATACTTTTTTGGAAAAAGGGATGGGGTTCACTACTTTATTAAGCCTCTTTCTAATCTACATATTTGCTGCAAATTTTTTTTTTATTGTATCAGATGTGAGATAAGGCGTTTGCACACACGTCTGTGCCTCGGATATGTTGAATGTTCAAGTTAAATTCCTGTAGAAACAGACTCCAACTTAATAATCTCCTATTTTTACTCTTCATCTGACGTAAGAAGGTCGTGGTTAGTATATGTGACGATGACACATATACATCGAAGTGGTGCAAACTAAGGACAAGGGCTAAGGGTTCCTTCTCCATCATTGAGTAATTCCTCTGACACGCATTACATTTCCGAGAGAAGTAACTGAAAGGGTGTTTGATACCAATCGGATCGACCTGAAGTAGGACTGAACCAATGACATGATTACTGGTGTCGACAGCTAGACGGAAGTGTTACAAAAACTCGGGAGCTTTTAGCACAGGACCAGAGCATAACAGCGATCTTATCTGTTTGAATGATTTCTGACAACAAGGGGTCAAAGTAAATTTGGACTTTTTAGACGGCAGCTGGGGTGAGAGGTAATGCAACGTCAGAAGTTCTGGCTAAACTTTCTGTAATAGGTCAGCATACCAAGAAATTGTCTTAAACTTTTAACATTTGTAGGGACTGAGATATCTAGGATGCTTCGTATTTTGGTGCTGATGGAGGATATCTTCCCATACCCAATTGTATGTCCCATATAGGTCACTTTGGTTTTCCCAAACTCACTTTTAGATAGGTGGACAGTGAGATTGGCTTGTAAGAGCCCATCAAACACATTTCTCAACGATGAAATATGGTCTGTAAATAACAATGTCGTTGATGTAGGTTTCGATGTTGGGTATCTCCTCCAGGCAATGATTCATCATCCTTTGAAATGTAGACTAGAAATTTTTTATATTGAATGGCATAACTCGATATTGATACAGCTCCTGCAGGGTGAGGAACACTGAAATCTCTTTGGCGCGTTGGCGGACACACCAGTAGCCTTTCAAAAGATTCAGATTGGTGATGTAAGTTGCCTATCGATGCAATCATCCATCCTAGGAATGGGATGAGAGTCTGTCCGGGTGACAGAATTCATCTTGCGGTAATCGGTACAAAACCGAAATTGAGTTGTCAGGCTTATTGACCAAGACACACGGTCATGACCAGCTACTTTGATTGGGCTCAATAATTCGATGGTCGAGCATGTGCTTTACCTGTTGGCGTATTACTTCCACTTTCTGCGAATTGACACAGTAGGGATGTTGCTTGACGAGAATGTCATTCCCAACATCCATGTCATGTTGGGTGATGGCTGTCTGTTTGAGGATATCCGGGAACAGTTTGCTGAAGTTCAGAATAAGGTTTGCCATCCCTTCCTTCTCATGATGCATCAGGTAAACGACTGTGGATGTGAGGTCAGCGAGAATCTTTGAGTTCTATAATCTCAGAGGGTAGTCGGTCTTTCCTACAGTTTCTTCAGGGATGTCTGCCTGGCTAGGCCTATGGTCAGATCTCGTTGCAGTTAGCACAGGATTCGCTTTGTCTCTCTCATGATAAGGTTTGATCATGTTTATGTGGCACATCTGTGTGGCCTTTCAGCGGTCTGGTGTATTGACGGCATAATTGAGGTCACTGGCTTCGGACTTTTAGGGAGTGAGCAGATATGGGCAATAGAACTAAGACCTTGTCCCTGACTTGAAAGGTTCGAGGGGCAGTGTTTCAGCCATACTGCCTCTGAATCGTTTTGAGCTTTTGGTGCACTAACTCTCTCGCCTCTTGCAATCGTCTCTGAAACGGGGACACATTATCTCGTCCTGGAGCCATTTATTTTTCAGCAGATAGAGTTGACCACGCACCAAATGGCCAAAGACAAGCTCAAATGGGCTGAATCTTAACAACTCCTGGGCAACATCTTGTGCCGCAAACATCAAGAATTGGATGCTTTCATCCCAGTCGTTTTGATGATCAAAACAGTATGTTCGAACCATATTTTTCAAAGTTGAATGGAAGCGCTCCAAGGCTCCCTGAGACTGGGGGTGATATGCACTGGACTTTACGGTGGTAATGCCCAGGGTGTTCATCGCTTGCTAGAACATCCTGGGCATGAAATTTGGTTCCTGGTTGGATTGCATTACCTTCGGCAGTCCAACCAAATAAACAGGGTAATGGGGTAAAGGGTATAACCTATGACATCTCCGAGCGGAAATAGACAGTGTAATGGGGTAGGGTTTATAGGAAATGGCACGCGTCTTTTCTCTTTTTAGAAAATCTTTCTTTTTTCTTTCTTCTTAAACTGTCTGGGTCAAAAAATGTGAGAGAATGTTTTCGCTTGCTTGTGGTACAATTAATAAAAAATATAGCTTCTAATATATAAACTCGCCTAGTCATAATATATAACACTACACGCACACATTGGTCTTTATTATAGTGTGAAGGATGAAGTGTAATACCTATAAACCAGAAATACAATACAAATCAACTCATATAATACAATTTTATATTCAGTCTTTATCCTCATTATCAAAATACATCATCAGAAATTGGTGAACAGTTTTTAGTAGATGATGGTGTTGGTTGAGTGTCGAGATGGAAGATAGCCATTTTGTCGAGTCGGCCGTGTAGGTAGGTATCTGACTTAAATTGAATACGGAAAGGAGGTCACCAAGTTCTAAATAAAATACCAACATCTCCGCTGTAGTATAAATCACTTTATTTAACTGGAATATGGGAATATAAAAAGCGAGTTGTTCGACAGGCAGACTTTAGCTAAAAACAGAATGTTAAATCCTGGAGTCCTATCTCGTCTTGCTTCATTTTGCTGTTTTCTGGCAAAGACACGAACATGTTTTTTCGTTTTGTCTTCATGAAATCTCGATCAGGAAATGATTTGTCTCTTCCCGGCAACGAGGTGGGCAGAAATTAGCAGGCTGCGAGTGTGCATGTAAGTAATGGACTAATCGCCTGTATATCAATACGAAAGTCTCAACAAGCCTGTTTACACCAACCGAACTACAACTCAACATAACGCAAGAGATTGTGTGTACATTCAAGAAGAAATAGATCTGTCATGCAACTGCTACACTACTCCCTGCTTAGGCTTTTAGCCGATAAAAGCAAGAGATCCTTTATTGTTTGTAGCAGCACATGAGAAATATTTAAATGAACATGTCAATTGCAACAATAGGGTAAAGAACTGTTCAGTGTGGTCAAACATGTCTATATTTTGTTGCAAAGTGCAAAATGTTCTTTTGCTGAAAAGAGAAAAATGTTTTTTTGCTGAAAAGGTAAATGTTCTTTCAAAAATAAATTAATTGACTGTTCAGATATACACAGTCTTGCATAATTTTTATTGGCCAATGAACATATCTACCAGAACGTGTGGTGGTAACGTGAGTTGGAAGACATGATTTGGCTGTTTCTGGAGGTTCCATATTACTTTGTTTGGGAAATTTGCGTGTGGGTGGAACATGGGGATCCTTGATGTTGTCCAAAAAAATGTGCATTTCAGTCTCACAATCAGTACAATCTCTTTGGTACTCACAATGTCCAGAGTAGAAAATTTGTCGTTTCGTGTGAACACATGATATGAACCGGAATCAGGTGGTATGAGTAGGGCTTTGACCGAGTCTTTCCTTATAAATGTTATATCTACATATTTTGCCCCATAAGGCATAAAAAGGGGAGCAGGGGACTTGTCGGCACATGTTCCTCTACCAATACAGAAAGGGGGTGCAGACGGCAGCGTTTGTAAAAAATGGGTCAACAGGATGCTTGACAGACGGGCTTGCATGAGTCAGCCCACGCATTTGCGTGGGCGGAAGACTCAACCAATCAAATGAGAGAATGCTGTTGCTATGCACAGAGAGCGGGAAAATCGAAGCGAGAGCAAAAACGAGGGTCGGTCTTCGGTGAGCGTGAAGAGAGGACGTCTCTGGAGAGACGGGCCTCGGCCGGCGTTGGAAAACGGATGTCGGGAGATGACAGCTCACACCGCTGTAAATCTCAAACAATTTATTCCCGGAGAGGAGTCGGTCTTCGGTGAGCATTAAGAGAGGACGTCTCTGGAGAGACGGGCCTCGGCCAGCATTGGAAAAGGACGTCGGGAGATGACGGCTCACACCGCTGTAAATCTCAAACAATTTATCCTCGCACACAAAACTATGGAGAAGGTCCCCGACCAGCGTTAGGAGTTGGTCTTCGGTGAGCGTTACTAGAGGACATCTCTGGAGAGATGGGCCTCGGCCGGCGTTGGAAAATGGACGTCGGGAGATGACAGCTCACACCGCTGTAAATCTCAAACAATTTATCCCCGCACACAAAACCAGGGAGAAGGTCCCCGACCAGCGTTAGGAGCAGTCGGCTGAGACTGGCGGCCCACCTCACCGTCATGTCGGGCAATTTGTCCCCGCACACAGAATCAAAGGAGAAGGTCTCGAACCGACGTTAAGAGCGAACATCTGGAGAAGACAGCTCACACCGATGTCCTATCAAAGAATTTATCCCCGCACAGGAGAAGGTACCGGACCAGCGTGAAGAGCGGACGCCTCTGAAAATCGACCGCCCACCTCGCGTCATATTCAAACAATTTATCCCCGCACAGGAGAAGGTCTCGGACCAGCGTGAAGAGCGGACACCTCTGAAAATAGACTGCCCACCCCATCGTCATATTCAGACAATTTATCCCTGCACACAAAATAAAAAAACTAGGAAAAGAGGAATTTGAAAATTAACGCTTAAGAAATACAGCGACATTTAATACGGCTGTCTACCGGACACCTAAGGAAAACCCTGGTCTAACAAAATTGATTACGACAGACCAGTCAATCAACTGACCTCTCCAACGTTGAGATTACGTATATCTCAGGACCCTAAAAACAGCTCGCTAAGAACAGACCACAGAATCTAAAATTCTATAAAATACCATTCTCTCCGCCGTCAAAACAAATAAAGTATGTGTTTACAACATAAGGACAACAAAAAAACAAAAAAAAGAAATACTATATTAATTCATCCTAAATCAAACTTTCATATTGTTTATATTGGACTTCTCATTTGTTTTCCTCGAATTTCATAAGAAAAAAAAGAACTTTCCTATTTTCATTTTCATAAAGGCTATAAGCCTTCTTAATTGATATGTTTGAACTAGTTACGGTCTCTTCACAAAAGAGCAACGTACCCGCGCAGGAACACGTAAATATAAGTTTAACAATTATAACATTTGGTTTTCGACACAATTATAACATTGGTGTCAGGAAAAGGGACTTTCCTATTTTCATTTTCATAAAGGCTTAATTGCTATATTTGAACTTGAAATTCTGATCAACTTTCTCGGAAGAACAAAAACCAGCATCTTATAAATAACTCTGTTTGGGCGGAGAATATTAGTTGATCTTGTGAAAAAAATTTTTTTTTTAAATAATAATAAATAAATAAATACTTGTTATGTACTGTTAATTTTGTCTTGGTTGTTTATACAATATATGTTTATAATTTATGATAGGATGTGTTATTCATTTTTATGAGTACGGATTGATTTCCTTTCATCAGGTTTTCAACCTTTGCACATTTTACATTCGTGGCTGAACTACGTGTAGGTAACGTTCAGTGTCCTAGTACCACAATTATAACATAAACACATGGGCCCATGAAGCAATGTCCTTAGGAACAGTTGATTTGATGCCGAAGGTTCATGGGTGGCAGACTGTTGAAGTAACATCTGAGCCTGTTAACGTAGTGTTACATATTAACCACAGGGAAATCTGATGGGATGAACATATGAACTGGTAATGTCAAGTGGGGTTCCGTACAGCAGTTCAGCTGGAGAGTATCCCTAACCCTAACCCTAACCCTAATCCCAAATATTCTTTAACAGCAGCATGACAGCCAAGGAGAACAATGGGCACATACCAAGATGCTAATCAAGTGTGGGCACCATATAAAAAGAAACACATTGAAATGATAGAAAATGTACAAAGGCGAGCTACTAAACTTGTTCCAGGACTGTACGATCAGAGTTATGAAGAAAGGTTGAAAGCTCTGAAATTGCAAAGTTTGGCCTATAGAAGAATACGTGGGGACATGATTGAGTGCTATAAATTGCTCACTGGAAAATATGATTTCAATGCAGATAAACTATTGACTAGAAAAAATACAAGAGTGGGAAACAGGGGACACAGTCAGATGCTTTACAAGAAACAGGCACGCTTGAACCTGAAAAAATATTCATTCAGCCATCGCTGTGTTGATTTGTGGAATAGATTGCCATCAAGTGTAATTGAAGCCAAAACTGTAAAGATATTTGAGAAGCGGTTGGATAAGTTCTGGATTGACCAAGAAATCAAATTCAATTATAAGGCTGCTGTCGTCACTGGAGGCATACAAAGATGAAGACAAGGAGCTGGTGCCATAGAACGACTCATGTCCTTCTACCAGAATTCATCTATGTTTCTATGTTTCTATGTTTCAATCCATAATACAGACATTGCAAACATGCGACTGGGGGCGAACATGTGAAGACCAAGATTACTACTAAATAATAATTACTAAGAAAATATTATTAGGAAGCTGCTTACAATAAGTGATTTATTTCAATCAAATTAAATGTAAAAATACAAAAATATAAAAGAACTATTCAGAAAAAATCACTTTCATGAGTCAATTTATTTATTTTTTAAAACTTGATTACAGAAAATATAATAACATAATACAATCAGAAGGCAAATTCAACATTTTACAAAATCAAATACTTTATGAACAAAATAATGTTCGGAAAAACAATTTTGATAATTTTGACAAAATATATTTACATATGCAATTTGTTTTTACAGAAGATGAAGAAAATGCTTATTTCTTCACGATACACAGTCTTAATAATAAAATCAACTTTCATTAACAAGAACATAAAACCAATAAAATATATGTAAACAGGGGGCGAAATGTAAAACATTGATAACTACTTGGAAAATTATGCATTATCAATACTGATTATGTTGTCATGAGAATTGTATAAACATTTTTATTTTATAAATAATATTTTAAGATAATTTCAAAGCTGGTTCTTAAATTGCTTTACGTGAATCAAACAAACGATAATTTTTTAAAAAATATATTGGAAATATAAACCTATCTTGCTCTCTTTTCATATTGAAATGATGCATATCAGAAACTGATATAAGATTTTACTTATGATAATTATTTGAATCACTCAAGTAAAATTAAATTAACACATTTAAATACTTTTTAAGCTTCAATTTAATATAGAGACTGTTAGACTTCGTTGCCCATTTCGGTCTGTATTTGCCCAAATGTTGGATAAAATTGATTTTTGGTCTGGTCTGAAATGGTACTTTTGTTCTGACATAAATTTTTAAATTTATTTTTTAACAAGCTCTTTTTTAGTTACGTTTTCTTTTAGCAATAATAACTCTTGTTTGATTATGTAATAATGGGAGATATTCGTGCTCTGTTCTGTTACTTAAATCTGAAAAAAACGTGATTCTACTTTGTTTAGGTGATTACGTGTGAACACCCTGAAAAATCTGGTGGAAAGAAGAAAAGCAATTATTTAAAAGTTTAGAGTGGAGATTGGTTTCGTATATAAAATAAACATAAAATGATCCCCTTCTAGTTATTTTTTTAGAGCAGTTGACTAAAAGATTTTTACCAATAATTTTAAGTCCGAGTGGCAAGGTTGTAAAACCACACATAATTGCCTAAAAAAGTAGAACCAGTAATCGTCCCCCACCCCTAAAAAAACGCATAAGATTTATATCACATAGCAAAAAAAAAAAAATGGTTAACGCTAGAATGGCCCGGAAATTTGAGATCATTTTACATTGAATTTATATGCGAAACTGATCACTCTCTCTAAATTCTAGTCCAATTGTGTTTTTCTTCTTTCTCCTAAATTTTTCAGGGTGTTCACACGGAATCGTCTAAAAAAGTAGAATCTCATTTTTTTATGCATAATTTTCCAAGCAATTATCAGATATGTTTTACATTTCCCCCCTTTTTACATATATTTTATTGGTTTTATGTTCTTTTTACTGTAAGTTCATTTCATTATTAAGACTGTGTATAATATGTATTAACATATCATGAAGAAATAAGCATTTTCTTCATCTTCTGTAAAATAAATTGTATATGTAACAAACAACAATATTTTGTAAAACTTATCAAAATTGTTTTTCCGAACATTATTTTGTTCATAAAGTATTTGATTTTGTAAAATGTTGAATTTGCTTTCTGATTGTATTATGTCATTATATTTTTTGTAATCAATTAGTCAATATGAACAAATTGACTCATGATTTTTGAAATATCAAAAATGTGTCTAATTCATGGTGAATATAGTTATTTTTTGTGAATTTAGTTCTTTTATATTTTTGCATTTTTTACATTTAATTTGATGGAAATAAATCAATTATTGTAAGCTGCTTCCTAATAATATGTATAGTTGCTAATTACTGGACATTACTAAGAAATTTCTTACTAAAACTTTTCTTAGTAATTATCATTTAGTAGTAATCTTGGTCTTCACATGTCCGCCCCCAGTCGTGGACCCCAGTTGCATGTTTGCCACACCTGTATTATGGATCGCCTTGGCACATACTCAATCCAATGTTGGGTCTGTAGGCTTTTAATTGCTGATGAAAGCGCTGGATCATTCCATTGGAAACTGGGTGATAACTAGTCGTCCGAGTATGCTTAATACCCAGGATTTTCGATAGCTTTTGGAATAGGCAGGATTCAAATTGCCTGCCGTGATCAGTGGTAATTGTTGCCAGTACACCATAATGTGAAATCCAGCCCGATATTAGGGCATGCACTACAGTTTCAGCAGAAATATCGCTCAGTGGAATGGCTTCAGGCCATTGTGAAAAACGATCAATACAGGTAGTAAGTAGGAGTAACCGTGGCTGACCAGTCAGAGTCTAACCAAATCAATGTGAACGTGGTTGAATCATGCATCAGCGACACTGAAAGTTCTGAATGGGGCTCATACATGTTTTCGGAAATTTATTTCTATATTGGCCATGAGGGGTATCGGGGTGGGGGAGGTCAACATGTTTCCACTGTACCCATGTAAGTCTAAAGTTAGCAGTCAGGTTGCGGGTCTGTTCTTCCTGTCTTTATTTTCAGCAGCATCATCGTTGTCATGAAGCCTAGAGGTGACGGCATGGCAACAGTCCCTAGCAGGAGGAGGGAGGTCGAGTAGGGACAGGATGGAGGAAGAATGACTCGCCCAAAGGTACCGATGTGACCTCGGTCTGGATTGTTCCCTATTCGACCAAACTCTACTATTGCCGCCCTTTTTAAGTGTTGTAGACCCGTGCTAGGGGTCACAAAGATAACAACCACAAATTGTGACAGGTTAAAATATACAATGTATTTATTCATAGCAATACAGTAACGCCACTAAATGTGGTAGGAGATGACCGGATTCCTACCATGCGGTAAAACATGAATAGGAATGTCCTCAATATTTAACACCTACCCACTATAGGAGTATGTGACACAAGGTCGGAAAGTGGGATTTGAAAAGCCAGCACCCGAGAACGTGAGCGCTTTAGCCATTAAAAATTGCCTGGACAGCCCCGTCGGCATTCCCCGGTAGGGGCGCCTCAGGCAGTAAGCTATCAACTTACTCCTCCCCAAAGAGGAGAGGCAAAGCCTGGGAGGGTGGACCTCCTAGAACTGCACAGGACAGACCCATAGACCGGCGGAATCATGCCCCGAAGGCCAAGACAACACCGGTCTATAGGGTGTAGTATCCATCGGAACAGATACCACACGTGGACACTCACATGATAGGAGGGTCCTCTGTTTGAGTCTTTGCAACCATGGTATTTATTATAGATGGTTGCTTCCATTAGTTCTTCAATAGGGGTGATTTGTACCCCACAACACCCCCCTCCCGAGCTTTTCATTCCCCTGGAATGATCGTATAGCTCTTTTTCCTGGGATTGATCTCTATGGGATCGATCCTTTTTCTTTCTCTGGAAGATCGGCGTTGTCCGGCTGCTTGTGGTGTTACCAGGTTGAACGTGTCATATATATGGTCCATTACTTCTTCTTGTTCAACAGGAGGTTGTCTGTCGTCATCAGTGACACGTTTCCGAATTTGGTTCAGATGCTTCTTGTGAGTGAATTTTGGACCTTCGATTATGTAAACCATCCGCCCGATCCTCTGCTTGACCTTTCCTAGTTCCCACATTATACTATTATTTTTATGTACCTGGAAAAATACCTTTTCCCCAGGTAAATACCTCTTTTTAGGAACTGTAGTATTCGGCGTTTTTTTGAATATTGGTTTTGCTTCATCCAGCAATTTGGATCTCGCTTTTATTTTTGTGCAGCATCCAAGCTTTTCAGAAAAAACACTTGGAAAAATTTTTTTTAGATCTTTTTTTAGTTTGTCGGCTTCGGCCGTTAAATTTTCGACTTTTTGACAAAAATCACTCATTGGCGAGTCCCATAATTCAAATTCTTGGATCCAGTCAGATCCAAATAAATTTGATGTGTTCCTAAGAACGAATACTTTTAACTTTTTTGTCTTTCTTTTTAGTGAAACATTAATAATTAATTCACCTTCAAAATGTATCTTTTCACCAGTTACCGATCTTGCGATTTTATTCGTCTTCATCATCGTGGGCTTACCTAATTTCTTCCACGTGTGAACATTTATAATCGATATATCCGACCCTGAATCGAGTTGCAGATTTACTTCTCTATTTCCGATTATCACCGTAACATATTTCCTTATGTTCTCTGTTGGTGAAGGGTCCCTTTTTGCAGTTTTTATGTAGTTCTTTTTTCCTACTTTTGCTCTGCAATATGAGGCCTTGTGCCCTGCTCGTTTGCATAGGTCACACATTATTTTCTTATGGTACCAACATGCATTGTACCCATGAGGTCCTCCACATTTACTACAAGGGGTCCTAGGCTTTTGTCTATCCTGATAATTTTGTGAAGGGTTCTTTTTGCCCCTTAGTTGGTAATAGCTGGCGGGTGAGTGCCCTTTATTTTTGGAGCGTATCTTTTTAATGTGAGCGATACCTGCTTCCTCTATGTTTCGGGAATCTTGTTTCACTGCCACAAACCGTTGACAATCTTCAGCCAGTTTCTGAAGCGTTAAATCAGGTTCTAATTCCAGTTTATTTAGAGCACGACGTCTTATATCGGCGTCTTTTGTGGCTATCAAACCTTGTGTGAATATTAGGCATCTAAAATTATCTGCCGTTAATGATGACAACTTGAAGTCGTCACAGTTTTTATTAACTATAGACGCAAAAGTCGTATAATCCTGATTTTCCTTATGTGTAATATTCATACATTTCCATCTTTTATGGAAAAGGCTTGTCTTTGGACAGTATAACTCCATTAACAGTTTGACTGCCTCGTCAAACGACAATTCGTTGGTTTTTCTTGGCAAAATATAATCCACGAATTTGTTATGTTCGGATGCACCCAACTTCCGTAGTAATAAACGAACCTTTTTTTGATCCGTCCATGAACCACAATCAATCTTGAATAAGTCTTCAAATCTTCTGAAGTATGTTTCAAACGTTAGGTCTTCCTCAGGAGCATAGCGAAATGTATCAATGGCTGACCAGATCGCATTTTGCGAAAAAGCCGTACTGTTTTCCTGTTCGTTGTCCTTATTCATTAAAACTTGCGTTAACAAATCCATTTTTTTATCTGATTGGTTTTTATGCTCTAAATGTAATTTTTTCAATTCCAATATTTGTTCGTTCATTTCTTTCTTTTCTTCCACGGCGTATTTCATCATTTCTTTATTTTCTCTTCCCTGTTTTTCCTCGAAGTATTTCATTAAACTTAACCGCTTCTCGTCATTTTGTTTCTGTACTATCAATTGTTCTTCTCGAAACCTTTTTTCAAGTTCTAATTGTTGATTTTGTTGAAGTTTTATAATTTCCAAAATCTGTTTTGAAAAATCCTCCATTTTTTTTTTTTTCTATGACAAAAAAGCGTTTTCAGAAACAAACCAATTCTTTTTCTAACGTGTAAGTATTTAGTTCAAATCCTTGTTGAACGTACACTTTTTTTTTCTTTTACAAAGAATTAGTTTTTTTTTTTTTGTGAAAAAAAAACGAGTTCATAGCATTTATTTAAATATTTGCCATAATTTCCGCTTTAAGTGCGTAACAGAATATTATATTTTCTCATTAACACAAAGTGTTATGCCGTACCTGCTTGTCGAAAGTGTTTTTTTTTTTCAACATGCCAGTCAGTCAGAGAAAAATTTATTTTAATCGGAAAAATCCGACGTAACTTTTTAATTTTGGTTTTCAATGCTAATGCCTTTTTAAGACAATCTTTTTAGAACGAACAATTTTTTTTTTGTACTTACTGAAACTTTGAGTCGTTTTTTTTTTTTTTTTCAGTTGTCGTAAATCCACGCCATTTATGAGTTCCGTTTTAACTCGTAGTTTAGGCTTCTTGTCGCTTTTTTTTTCCAACAGCAAGATAAGACTTTTTTGACGACGTCTTTTGTTGTTTGACGTTTTTTTTTTTTTCAAGTAAATCCTTGTCCGAATCTTCGTTATTCAGTTTTTTGTTGAATGATCCCGTAACTTTCTTGAGTAATCCTGGTAGCCAGTATTCGTGACTGGTATAAAATCAAAATCCTCACGTATGTTCTTTACTAAATTTCTCGTCGCCAGTGTTGTAGACCCGTGCTAGGGGTCACAAAGATAACAACCACAAATTGTGACAGGTTAAAATATACAATGTATTTATTCATAGCAATACAGTAACGCCACTAAATGTGGTAGGAGATGACCGGATTCCTACCATGCAGTAAAACATGAATAGGAATGTCCTCTATATTTAACACCTACCCACTATAGGAGTATGTGACACAAGGTCGGAAAGTGGGATTTGAAAAGCCAGCGCCCGAGAAGGTGAGCGCTTTAGCCATTAAAAATTGCCTGGGCAGCCCCGTCGGCATTCCCCGGTAGGGGCGCCTCAGGCAGTAAGCTATAAACTTACTCCTCCCCAAAGAGGAGAGGAAAAGCCTGGGAGGGTGGACCTCCTAGAACTGCACAGGACAGACCCATAGACCGGCGGAATCATGCCCCGAAGGCCAAGACAACACCGGTCTATAGGGTGTAGTATCCATCGGAACAGATACCACACGTGGTACGAGGACTCTCACATGATAGGAATGTCCTCTGTTTGAGTCTTTGCAACCATGGTATTTATTATAGATGGTTGCTTCAATTAGTTCTTCAATAGGGGTGATTTGTACCCCACAACACTTATTATATGACCTAGAAATACAAGACTTGTGACACCTAAGGTACACTTAACAGGGTTTATCCTGACATGGTAATGCTGCAAAAGTTTTTTTAAAATACAGAGATGTTTTAAATGTTTCTCCGGTGAAGAACTAGCTATCAGGATGTTGTCTATATAGTTGTATACAAAGTTTAAGTCACAAACTACTTCGTCCATAAAATGCTGAAAAGTGCTAGCTGCATTACATATGCCGAATAGCATAGTTAAAAATTCAAATGCTTCGGAAAGAGTAATAACAGCAGGATTAACCGGTATTTGGTGGTAAACATTCACAAGATCTAATTTTGAAAAAAATTTACAACCTTGCAAAGATGAAGCAAAATCTTGAATCTGGGGGATAGGGTAATGATCGGGAACAGTAGTTGAGTTCAGCCAATGGAAATCTCCGGTAGGATGCCAATCTCCAAAACACTTTGGAACCGTATGCAAAAGGAATGCCCAAGGGCTAGATGAGGAACAAATAATACCTAGCTGGAGCAGATGATTAAATTCATGCCTAACCGCCTTTAACTACTCTGGGGAGAGGCAGCGAGGATGTGAAAAAAACAGGGGAAGCAGTAGTTTCAATCAAATTTAATAAGTAGAATAAGCAGGTTTGTTTATTTCAAAATTTAAATTTGTTACATCTTGAAAAGAATCTAATAACTAATGATAAGGATCTTCAGTAGAAGCTACAAAAAATACAGGACTAGTAAGCGTCTCAGAAGCTTTTCTACCAGATAATGATAGGTTAGTACTAGAATCTATCAGCTTGCATCTATGCATGTCCACTATCAAGTTAAAATGGTGTTGGAAATTGGCACCTAGGATAGGGATGGAGACATCTGCAATTATAAAGATCCACGTTAAATCTCTGCATAGTTGCAAATCAAAAGACCATACAACTTGACAAAACGTGGGTATAGAAGAACGGTTTACAGCCTGAAATACCACCATATAAGTAGAAGGTTTCTCTTTGAAAGGTTTTAGAGGCCAAATGCTACATGCAGTACCAGTGTCGACCAACAAGTGATAGAGAAACGAAATCCTTTACATTGAATGCCTGACTGATGGGTAGATTATGGTAAGGAAGTGCCATGTTCATTTCTCTCTTCTCTCATTTCTTTGGTTCTTTAGGATGTATACACATGGTTTGCTGCACCGACGGGCCTAATCGCCAAAGCACCTGTGGTACATGCAAAATTTGTAGGAATTAGTATTATAATGTGCCGAAGAAGACGATCCACAGTGGTGTTGACGCATAGGTAACATTGCTCTTGATAATCTCAATGTCTCTATCTCAATTGTCAGTTTCTTGATAGCCTTTTGCATGGCTGTATAAGCAGTGTCAGGGGTTTATTTAGCAGCAACGGCTGAAATTTTTGCCACGGCGCTGGAATTTGTCACTAAAGGGGTCATCTCTGTATAGCCTATTAGCTTGTCTGCCAAGGATGTAAGCTGTTCGACCGTATCCATTTCCATAATGGATTTAATTTTATTTAACTATTCGTTGCTTACTGAGAGAAATAGTATTCAATATTCACTCTTAATATATACACGAATATAAAACATTCCATCATTAATCAAAGGGGTGAGACGGGCATCGACTACCTTTGATACTACAGTCTGCCAAGGATGCAAGCTGTTCGACTGTACCCATTTCCATAATGGGGGCGAGCATGACCAGTACGGTAGATAGTAGTCGAGATACAAATAATTATCTCAATAATCTGCTATCTGCTGGGGTCCCTCAGCTAACACACATTCGGCAAAGGAGCTGGCTGGGCAACTGATTTCCGAGTAGCTTACGTTTACGAGTGTTTGAAAGCGATGTCCAGCAGAAAGAGATATGCAACAAAGTACCCACTCTTCACGCTATCATAAGAAGCCCCAGGCTGCGGGTCTGTGATAAGATCTTTCACAATAGCCGTTAAAGATGATGGGAAGCACTAAGTAATAAGTTTAACTGCTTTGACTCAGAATTAATAGCATGGGCAGCGAAGTTCGCCTTAATTCTCACAAAGCACACACGGACATCATCGGAAAAAGCTGGTATAGGATTACTACTTATTGTTGATAGGAATAAATATGATTCGAAATAAGCAGTTGTCAAAAAAAACAAAAACGCCTGCAGTAGATGAAGAGCTTGTCAAATGAACAAATTGGAAATGAAAACGAAAGATATTAATGTCAAAATGGACAAATTCTCTTTAAGGGGGAAAGAGTTCAGGAACGAAATTCGGGAAATAATTGAAAAATATTATGTCTTGACTTTCTTTAAGCGACACACAATATAAATACAAATTATCGCTTGGCAAGCTAGAATGAACTGAAGCAGCATTTAAAGCTCAGCTTATATAAGCTCAGCTTATAAGATCAACGACGAAAAACGATGTCGCAAAATATTTAGCCGAAAAGTTGTGCGATTAACATATTATGCCGGAAGATTACAATCAAAATTCATATACTTTTTTTGTTTTCATCTATTTTTGTAAAATGACAAAAAAAAAAATGATTCACTAAGTTAAGATTACAATCAAAATTTATGTACTTTTTTTTGTTTTTCATCTATTTTTGTAAATTGCCAAAAAAAAATGATTCACTAAGTTAAGATTACAATCAAAATTTATGTACTTTTTTTTGTTTTCATCTATTTTTGTAAAGTGACAAAAAAAAAAATGATTCACTAAGTTAAGATTACAATAAAAATTTATGTACTTTTTTTTGTTTTCATCTATTTTTGTAAAGTGACAAAAAAAAAATGATCCACTAAGTTAAGAAGTGGAAAACTATTTATTCTGATATCGTTGCACTTAGATATCAAAAATTTAAAAGCGGCCATGTTTGGATCCCTTCGCACAGGAAATAGTACGCCACGAGACGACCATATTAGAATTGTTTGAGATACAACTTTTTATAATATTTTTTTATGATTAGAAGTAATTCTGAATTTAATCCAAAATTTAGTAGTTTGTATTCTATTAAGAATCAGTTACGATTTTCTCTCCTTGCTCTTTTTTTTTTTTATAGTAGATCTAAAAGCCTAAGGATCTCCGATAAAAATGAAACTCTATGCAACGTATAACATGCCAGGAAATAGAAAACCCATAAGAAAATCATAGCGGCCATCCGGAATGATCTCCCGGTAAATCCACGATAATATTCATACAAAATATCTTTTGTTGTGCTGAAATGCTGTTTAAAAAATTTTTTTTGAAAAGGTTGCATTATGGCCAGGGGTTATTCTTGGACAAAGGGCCACCTCCTCGGTCGAGCCGGTGGGGGTGGGGGGTTGTCGACGATCTCTTCTGTGTGGGTTCCGCCAGAAAGCGGAAGAAAAAGAGAAAGAAAAGAGGGTGTGTGACTTGTTTTATAGGAAGTCAGATCACGCGTGGTCAAGCTGACCTATTGGTTCCTGATTGGCCGGATTCTTCGGCCAACGTGCTTTCACGAAATCACCCCCTCTTCTTCACCTCAGAGACGAAGAAGATCTGAGTAAACAAAGAAAGAAAGGGGTCGCAACAAATATTCCCTGGCCGGTTGTGTCAAGGTTACCAATTTAGCTTCACTGATTTACTTTTGGACGAGAATTTTGGGGTCGTTACCAAATTTCGTCTTTTGTTACCATGAATAAAAAAGGTGGGAATCAATAAAGAGACAAAAAGAAGCAAACAAGAAACAGACCCAGAAATGTAACTCAATACAGTTTATTAATAAAACACAAAAAATAGCTAGTTCCTGCTTTTGATTCCCAGAGCAGGGTTAATCACGTTAACCTAGGGTAACAATGGAAAATACAATAAAATTAAAAATAGTACAATAAAATTAGAATTAGATTGAGCTAAAACATATACATAAAACAATGGAGTCTCTACTCAAGAGACTATTCTTAAAAAGAGGGGGGCGTTTCAGACGACAATAGGAAACAACCAAGTTATTCCAATAATTATTATCGTCTCGAACCGAAAAATAGATAAAAATGGACAAAACAACTCCGTCCTAAAACAATGGTTATTGCCGCAGGCAAGAAAAACAAGAAGTCACGCTTTTCCACCAAACACACAAAAAACCAAGATGTCTTACTTGAAAGGGCTGAAAAGAAGAATAAAACAAATATAATAAAAAATGTTTTTAGGGGGGATTCAAATGTCCTTCTTTTCAATCCTTCTTTTCAATCCTTCAATATCTTTTAAATGGTCGTTCCAGACCAAATTTCTTTTAAATAAAACCCACAGAGAGTAAAAGTCTTTGGGTTTTCTCAACCAAAATCTGCGAATAAAGGATAATTGTCGCTCTTCAAAGCAACGGCTCCAACAACAGGCAGTCTTCTTAGAGCTGTATTCCTGGAATTCTTTCAAAACTTCCCTGTACATGAAAAGGGAATTCTTTTTTTTTAATAAGGACGCTTTGTCCTTGTACATGAAAGTCTCTGGTTTCTTCAAATACTTCTTTAAAAGGACGCTCTGTCTTTGTACAAAAAACTTTTCTTCTTAAGGACACTCTATCCTTGTACATGAAAAAGTTTTAACGCTGTGCACATCTTATGACAGAGACAAGCCAAAACACAACCTATCTGGATACTGTTCTGACTGGTACTGGAGAGAAATGGGTGCTAAAATTTAAAAAACGTGAAGGAATCTCTATCAGCCAATCAAAGGTCAGTTTCTTCCTCCTTCTGCTTGTCCGACTGCTAATACCCCCATCGTCGCCCATGCCAACATGGTAGAAAGGGCTACGCTGACTATGATGATGATGATGCTGATAGGTGAAAAGGAGGGACAAGCAAAGAGCTATGCTGACAGCCTCCTCGTAGCAACAGGCTGACAATGAAAACAGGAGAAGAGAACACTAAGCACAGCAGGGAATGTTGACCTCCCCCTTCAACCCACACTGCTTAATGGCGAAGAAAATGAAATTTCCAAATATTTTGTTATGAGATGATAGTTGTTCTGGAAGAATGTCAGGATGAAGACAGCCGTTTGGTAGAGTTGACCGGGTCTAGACGAATCTGACTGGAATTGAATATCGAATAAGAAAAAGGGTCACTATCTTCTATGAAAACACCAACATCTCACTTAAGTTATAAATCAGCTTTATTCAAAGAGAACACTGGAATATAAAGAGAGTTAATTGGCAGGCTGGCTATTGTTAAAAACAGAATGTGATATCCTGAAGTTCAATCTCATCTTGCCGCTTCTGGCGAAGGATGGGAACAGGTTATACCGTGATGTCACAAAGTTTTATTGAGAACTGCATCATCTTTGGTGACAAACTCTTTGAACGTCAATTTTAAAGTTGAGTCTGCACAAAAGTGTTCCCTCGCCTACACAGAAATACCTAACTAGTACATGGGGGCAGGATTACCCCTCTCGGTGTCATGAAGTCATAGACCTTCTCAGATTATCCATCTTGGAGAAGGAAAACTCTGATATAAAAACTGTGCTCCTGACTACTTATCTTGGCAGCAACCCGTTAGGGGAGGGAGGCCTCCTTAGTTCTGATCGACAACCTTCCTGGAGTCTCGAACAAAGTATCTGGTTTGCAAACCTAAAATTGCTTAAGGAGTAGATGGGCTCTGGCTATTGCCCAGCCTTTGCACTCCTTCTTTGTCTATTAGCCAGGTGCAGAGGTACTAGCATAGAGACACCTCAAAGACATCCAGTGCTTGGCCTTGTTACCTGACTAGGACAATGAACGTTGTCTCTCTTTCTCTCTATCTGGGCAACATGAGGAAAACTTTTTGCCAGTGTCTCACATGACTAGTCTGGGCCGCTCTTGTTCCGACAGGTTGAGTGTACAGGTTAGACAGCTTGCATAACTTCTGTTTCCGACTGGTAGTACATGAGCCCTAACCCTTAGGACTGCTCCATCAACAGTTGCCTAATGTCGTGGGTAACTGTACATGCCATGTTGCACATGGAAATGAACCCTACAGTTATCCCTGGTGAGCTTTTCCGAGGCCACAACCCCCATGGACCAAGTCTCGACTAATGGTCTGGTTGTGTGAGCTTATTGACACCAAACAAGCACCCACTTTGCCCTTCCCACTCTATCTAAAACCAAAATGACAGTACAAAGAAAAAGAACCAACCTTAAACTAGACACCCACCATAAACATCTTCACCGCAGCCGTTGAGGCTAGTATTCATAAATATCCGGAGGCTTAGCACCAACATTAAACACGTAGAAACTCTTCTTCTAGTAAACTCCCCGGATATCCTAGCACTATGTGGAAACAAACCTACAATCCTCAATCTCCTCACACCATTTTAACATGACTGAATATCTCCCACTCTACTCTAAAAACTCTGACAAACATATGTATGGGTTAGGAGTTTATGTTCGGAACACCCTCTCCTTGACTAGAGAACATAGGCTTGAATCAGATGCTCAAGCCTACATGTGCTTTAGATTAACCTTACAGCACAACGTTAGTTACTTATATTTCATATACCGTTCTCCTTCGACCCAGGACTGTACCCTGCTTAACTTTGTCTTTGAAAGCATAGATACAGCACCCTTACTTGACTCGAGTACCCAAATACATGTATTTGGGGATTTTAATGTACATCACCGTGACTGACTTGGATTCTCCAGCTATACAGACGCAGCTTGTTACTCCACGTATAGTTTCTCCATAGTGCACTCCCTCTCACAGATTGTCACTTTTCCGACCCGCCTCTCTGATCATATGGACCAGCAAGCCTCACTTCTTGACCTGTTCTTGATCTCACTGCCCGAGGCTTGTACGACGAATGCCCAGAGCCCGCTCGGGAATGCTGATCACCTTGTGGCAATGATTGATATCATTCTAAAATCTTGCCCGAAAGCTTATGAGTGAGCAGTTGCTCAAAACGACGAGATACTACAATTGGGCTGATTGGGAATCCATCAGAGATCACATCAGAGACGGCCTATGGAGTGGAACGTTTTCTCTCCCTACTGATCAGTGCACAAATGAGGTAATGGAATGGGTCAAAGCAGGCATTGAAGCACATGTCTCCATGTGAAAATTCTACAGCAAGCCCCACTCTCCACAATGGTTCACCTCGAACTGTGCAGCTGCTATTGCACAGAGGCAGCAAGCATTCCGACAATTCAACCGCCACAAGTCAACTACAAATAGACAGAAACTTATAGTATCAATAAATCATCGTAAGACTGTAATAGATGAAGCAAAGAGAAGGTATAAAGAGATGACCAGAAAACGCATTGAGTCACAGAAACTAGGAAAATCTTCAATAGTGTGGTGAACAATGGTCAATCAACAATTTCCTCGCTATCCAACCACAATGATGTCGTTTGCACAGCAACTGATAAGGCTGAACTACTTGCCCAGCGTTTCACCTTAAACTCCACTCTGGACTCCACAAACCACTCTCTCCAAAATTTCCCATTGCCACACTTGATGACCTAACCATCATCCCTTCCCATGTCCGAGACATCATAAAAAAACCTTTGCACCTCCAAAGCATGTGGGCCTGATCTTATACCAGTAATAGTAATAAAGAAATGCTTTGCTGAACTGGCCTCTGTCCTCTCTAAACTCTACAACAAATGCCTTGACGAATCTTGCTTTCCTGATAGATGGAAAATTACCACTGTGGTACCAGTTTTCAAGAAGTCTGAAGATAGAACTGACCCTCAGAATTATCGCCCCATCAGTCTACTCCGCTCTTCGCTAAAATCTTTGAATCCTTAATCAATCTAGTGATAGTCTGGCACCTTGTTAATGCTAAACTTCTTTCTAACCATCAGTATGGATTTAGGCAAGCACGGTCTACTGCAGATATCCTAACAGTCATCTCTGAACGCATATACCATATACTGGACAAGGCAGGTGAAGCTATGACGATAGCGCTTGATATATCCAAAACCTTTGACAGGTCTGGCACAAAGGTCTTCTCATAAAAATTAATTCATATGGTATTACTGGAAGAATATTTAATATAATTAAATCCTTCCTATCCAAAAGAAAGATCCAGGTTGTCCTCGATGGCCGTTCATCCAAACAACATTACATAGATCCTTGGACCATTATTGTTCCTTATTTTCATAAACAACCTCCCTGATGACATTGTGTCTGAGATGGTTATATTTGCTGACGACACTATGCTCTACTCTCTTCATGTGGGTAAAACGGACACGCACATATCTGAGGCAATGGCTGAATCCTTAGAAAGTAACCTCCAGTCTGTAGTGAAATAAGGTCATAAATGGATGGTAACATTTAATCCTGCTAAGACAAAGCTCCTTTCCTTCAACAATTACAAGAAACCTCTTCAACCACCGATTGCCATGGCAAATAACACCCTACCTGAGAGTCCAACGTTCAAACTCCTCACCTTAACATTCACAGGTAACATGAATTGGAACAAATACATAAAAGACATTGCTAAGGCTGCTGCAAAGAAAGTGGGCTCCCTCTACTGTGCTAAAAAACTTCTCACACCTGACAGTATCTTATATCTCTACAAAGCCACACTCCGCCCATGCATGGAGTACTGTTCACACATCTGAGCTGGTGCACCATCCACCAATCTCTCCCTCTTTGACAAGGTCCAAAAAAGACTATTTAATCTAATAGGTCCCTCACTATCCACCAAGCTCCAGCCCCTGTCTGATCGCCGCAATGTTGCATCCTTGTGCTTGTTTTATAAGTACTTCAATGGAATGTGCTCCGATGAACTTTCTGCTGCGGTGCCCCCCCTCGACATAAATACACTCGACCAACCCGACAATCAGCTAAATCCCATCCATTCACTGTGAAGGTCCCCAGATGCCGGAGAGCCTTCTACTCCAATAGCTTCTTTCTTTGAGCTGTGAGCCTTTGGAACTCCCTCCCCGTTCCTTGTTTCCCCGACTGTACAGACATGCAGAAATTTAAAACTAATGTGAACAAGCACCTCACTGCACAGCTCTAAATTTAGGATGCCCCCCCCCCCCTAAACTTTCACCCTAATTCTCAATAGCCCTTTACGTCTACAGTGACTACTTGCCTTGTTTGGTGTGAACAAAGTTAAAAAAAACAATGTAAGTATAGGTGTCACCGTGCATAAGTCAAACCGAACCACAATTCAACATAATGCCAGATATTGTGCGTACATATAAAAAATAGATCTGCCATGCAACTACTGTATACTCAATTGCTTCTTATATGCTAAACTACTCAACGTTTCTTGGACATTTTGAACTTTCATTCTTCATGAACTTCATCTTTCATTGTCTAAACAAGTTGTTGAATAAAATTAATTACATTTGTATGGATAGACTTTATCATTCTTTCTTTTGATAACGTTGTATCCACAACAGTTTCTTTCAACCAATCACAGCGCAAGAAATATTCACTTCTGAATATTTGTGAGTAATATAAAAATCCAAACACAGCATTTTTCTCTCTCTTTCCTGTTTTCTTTAGAGACAACACACATGTGCATGACACAATCCTGCTTCGGCCTTTTGGGGCTGAAGGCCCTTGAAGACGCAACGAGAAACACGCACAAGCTACTAAACATAGCGACAGCATATATACACTACTGACTGAACTCATGTACACAGTTCATACACAGTATAGGGAGATGTGTGCAGAAGAGTAGACTTCGTTGGTATGGCCACATTGAAAGAATGAATGAGATTTCTTGGGTTAGTAGATGTAGAACAGTTGGGGTAGCAGGTTTAGTTCACAGGGGAAGGCCAAGGAAAACTTGGAAAGAAGTGATAAAAATGGACTTGAGAGAAAGAGGGACAAATTAAGACCTATCCAGAGATAGGTTACTTTGGAAGTCAATATCTTAAAGCCATCCAACACATGCCAGCATGTAAAATGTTCTTATGTGATACTATGGACGCCCTCCCCCTTCCAGCACCGAGGAAATGATTCACAAAAGGGTGAAGAGCTGTCGGAAGAAGGATAGGTAAAAAGACAATGATAGGAAATGACTCACCAACACACACAAAGCCATTCTGGAACAGTAGGACGTCTCACAGTTGGTGGTCAATTTCCGCTTATTAGTCACATGGGACAAAGACCAGGCGTTTTAGGAGTGGCTGAATCATTTTCGCTTATCCGTGACTAAGACAAAAGACCAGATGTGGGATTGAGTTAGGAATGAAAGTTGTTTGCGGCAGTTGAGTTTCACGACAGTTTAGTTTATGGCAGTTTACAGTTAACGTGTTTTGCGACAGTTGGCGGCTCGGAGAGGAGACAATCAGGTAGAATTAGATCGGGCAGAGCCTTAGCAGACCCAAGATGAGCTGACTCCAACCGAGTGATGCTGATATCTCGATAGACGTATTATCTCAGTTGCCGATATACCAAAACTGTACTAAGATGTGGACGTTAGTGTATGTGGGTCTATTTTTGTGACGGTATCACACACACACCCAGGACGCCAGGATTTATGCATAATGTATCTGAGTTTGTGTTTTCCTTGTGAGTTTGCTGTTGCTTTTATTTTCTCATCTTGTAAACTAGTGCTCACGCCCTCGACGATCTGCAATAGATGACATGGCCAGAATGAGAATGCGAACGAAAGAAGAAGATGAAGGAGAAGAAATCCATAGTACGCACATCGGTGGGTTCGGTGGTTGTCGAGGGACGTACGTGGTCTTGCACTAAAAATTAATTGATTTTTTATTGGTAGACTTTGCATTCCTCAACAGGATATAAGTTGTATGAATTTAGGAAAATAAAGTAACGGAAAATTAGGTAATTTCAGCAGGTAGGAAAATTAGGTAACTATGGAATAAGAATTTAAGTAAAAATGGAAGTGTAAAAATGGCACAAGTGAAAATGTCACAAAAGAAAAATATAGATGAAAATCTTACAATGAGTTTATCAAAATCTTGGATACTATACATAAAGGAAAAACATTAAGAAGTTTGTCAAATTAAAAAGAAATTATATCTACATTAAAAAGTACCCTACCCCCTCCCCAAAAATGAGATTCTACCTTTTTTAAGCGATTACGTATAAACACCCTGAAAAAACCCAAACTGATTAGAATTAAGAATGGGGGATTAGTTGTGTATATAAATTTAACGTAAAACAATCCTCTATTTCCGGACCATTCTAACTTTTTATGGCATGTAACTTAAAAATGTTATCACTAATGCTAAATCCTATCGGAAAACTCGTAAAACCACACGTAATCGCTTTAAAAAGTACCCACTACTAATCAAGGATTTGTCTCACGTGAATCAAATTAACCAATCAAACGCCACTATTTGAATTTTAAGAAAAAAAAGAAGTTTGCTTTGAATATTTAAAAAATGTAAAACCGCTGTTTTTTTTACGTCTGCTCTGAATATTTGCAGCTTTTACAATATTTTCTCTTTTCAGTTTATTTTGATTTTATTTTTTTACTTTTCAAAATAACAAATAGGACAAAAAAAATAACGAGTAGAATTCTCCTAAAATAAAAACAAAAAATATGTAAATGCACAAGCGTTAATTATTTAACCAAAAACTAAAAAAAACAAACAAACTTTTTCTTATTTGTTAGAAATTAATTATCGAATGATATTAAATGCGGACCTATTAACCGGATTCCGGAAGTTGTTATTCGTAAACAAGCATGGCGGATATTCTCTCATTTTGTAAGTGTTTACATTTCAAAATTTCTTTATAAATAAAAAATAATTTATATAGCTTTTATATTTTGCATTCTATTCTTACTTCCAAATCTGGGCTGTCTTTTAAAGAATGTATTACTTCAATATATTTAACACTTTCAGCAGAAAAATTCGTTTCTTATAACGCCAAAATCCAACGGGAACAATTTTAAAATCACTATAACGCTGCACACCGATATTTGAAATTTCATTAAAAAAAAAATAAATAACCGAAACAATATTTTAATGGTTGCTTATTTGTTGTTGAGTAATTAGAAAGATTGAATGTTATGGTTAATTATGTGACTCAGAGTAGATGTGAAAATATTAGGCATTGATCACTATTTTAGCGCCTTTTTCTTTTCTTAAAAAAAGAAGAGAAAGTGATTTCTTTCTCTTCATCAATATACATATATTGTTGGCTCTTGTAAAAAAAGGTCGCATATACTTATATATATATTTGACATTCTTTATGATTTTATAAGATTTTAATTTTACTGATCATCAAAAAAAAATTGTTCATAATAAACTGAACTTTATTAGTGTCGTAAAACAATAAACATGACATGACGATGTTGCCAGTGTAGAAAAAAAAAATGCTGAGGGTCGGTTATTTTTCTACCAGTTCCTTTTTTTCAGAGGACCTCCGAGGTAACCTCTATTCCGAATCCGCGCAGAAATTGTAATAAAATTACATGCAGTAGATTAATTTGGGCTTCTACAGAATTTGAACTAAAGTTTAAAATTTTTTTTTTTATTACTCTTATAGCTGACGCACCATGTTTCCGTGAATTCGTGTCGTCTACGTTCGGGCAGGTTATGGAAGCGCCCGAGAGTTGACGAGGCGAAAACTGACAAACGCTAAATTGAAGACTGGCAGCCGATAAATTACGACGAAGAAAACCAAACTAAAATACATATATAAAAATAAAGAACGAACAAACGATTGCTAAACAACTGTTAGTAATTAGATGTTTATTTTTGTTCTTTTTTGTCAAAGGAACCCTTTCAATGTTAAGAATGGATTTGTAAATCTGATGGGCGTGATAGTAAAGATTCACCAGTGAACCGTACAAAAAAACCCCGACTAGGATAGAGTTATGTTAAGGTTAAAAAAACAAAAATGGTGGTAGTACAAAAGCCCATCAGACAGTTCGGTTTTTGGGTACTCTTATAGCTGACGCACCATGTTTCCATGGCGGGCAGATTTTGGAAGCGGCCGATAGTTGACGAAACTATTAACCAAGAAACATTTGCTTATAAACAGTTTGTTTTCGTTAAAATAAGAAAACAAGAGAAATAACGATACTGTTATCGATCCCGAACCAGCTTTCGTGACGTTCGACTCGGAATCGTTCGGCTGTCCTACGCAAACGGCGGAGTGTTGACGAGCCGAAGCAGCGAGCAGCCGATAACTTTGTTACAAATTGAAAATAAGTGATTTCGAAGACGGATTTTTTGTCAGGAAGTTTTTTTTTAAGAAAATATACCCAAAATGAATTACGAACAGCTTTGCACTGAAGTATCATCGCGAGCAAGTAAGAATAAATAATAAAATTAAAAAAATATGTCGTGATAAAAAGTAATTTTGGTACGTTTTTTTTTTCTTCAAAAAAATTCCTTGTAAATAAAAATACAGTATTCATTTTATAACAGTAACCTCGCTATGTTTTTTTTCCTGTTGTTTCTTTCAAAAAAATTCATGTAAATATGTTTAATTTTCTTTGTTTGTTTCTTTAAAAAATTCCTAACACTAAACCTAACACTAAACGTAACCGTAACCCTAAAAAAAAAAAACAAGCAAAACATTCGGGTATCTTTACGAATAGTGTGGGAATAAATCCAAATGTAAGAAAAGATCCACTTCAAAGTCAATACCCTGAAAGGGGCCGAGGCAGCAGTTGGGGGTGGGTCGCAAAAGGAATTGCTCCCTTAGCGACCCAACCAATAGGTCCGGTAACAATATGTAATGGGGCAGAGAACGGATTTCTCTGCAGGAGTAACGATCCAGTGTCTGGTCTATAGTGAGTCGAATTCTGTACTAATTCTGTTCTCCACCAAGCTCTGGAACACAATAACACTTCAGCTCTCATCAACTGATCACTCCGGTGAGAGGTAGAACCTCTATTTATAGGCTTGTAAAAACCTGCCACCCCCATCTTAACATATATAAATATCACCTCTTTATCTCTGCTCATGTTGGTTTTATTGCCGGCACCCGCCAACGGTATGTATCACTTTCTTTTTTTTCTTACACACTCCCAACAAAAGACAAAATAAAAAGTTAGAAGAAAAAAAAATGAAGTATCGAAATCCTCGATTTTTCAACTTTCAAACTCTAATCTGGTATGCGAAAAAATAAAAATGTAAGTCATGCAAAAACGGCTCCTTGGGGTCATGTTCACACAACAGAACTGCCCACTGTCGAGAGGCATGCTAATCGTATACAAACTCCAATTTTAACTTTTTAGTCAGTTTAAAGTCCTCTCTTAAAACTTCCACAAGTAAATTCTGGTTTCTTTTTAGACCCCCAATAAACTGGGTCTACTGGGTCGCCGAGGCCTTCAAAATTGACAGAACCACTGTTCCTCTTCAGGTGGTGCAACAACTAAGCCCACACAGTCAAAATGGAACCAATCATTGCATTGATCACAGGCAATCATTGATCTCGAATCTTCAGGTCTGTTGCAAGTTGGACCAGATCCTGGTGCTTTCATGTGGTTGGGAAGATAGGGTTTGGTCTTGTGAGTCAACAGGTTCTTCATTTAAGACTTCCTCTGCAGGTTCCTTTGATTGCGGATAGATTTCCAGTGGAAACAGGTGCTTAATGGAATGAATAAGTACAGAACCGTTCCCCTTTCTCACTTTGGCGGAACGTACCAATCCGTCACTACCTTCGATCAGTTCAAGGACTTCGCCTATAGACCAAAATGGCCTAGTCTTGAGGGGGTCCTTAATTAACACTATATCACCCTTCTTGATGATGTTCTCAAAAGAAGGGCCTGATAACCTGAGATTTCTTTCTCTTAGACTATTGGTATTTTCCAAATTCTTGGTTTTCAAATCGGCCAAATGTTTGGTCAGTTCATCTTGGGACGAGTTAGCCGCTGCGCCAGTGGCATTCATAGCCAAATTCTTTTGGTTGTTTTTCTCGACCATGTTTGCTGTCATTTTCGATGCCGCTTCCTGATGCTTCTTGGACTGTTCATGATTCTGAAACGCCTTCTCTGTACTAAATTGTTTCTTACACAATTGACAGTAGGCATCTTGTTTTTTCTCTTCTTCAGCTATCTGTGCTCTCCTCTCCGTGCCGGGAGTGGGTAATTTGCGCGCCTGCTGCCTTCCTTGGATGTGGTAGCCGTTTCGCATGCTCCCTCTCCGGAATTGAACCCCTCTTCTTTGTTTGTTTCTTGTTTTTATTTGATTTTCATACAAGAAATGCCGGCTGTTACCAAAGGGGACTAGTCCTTTCGGCGTTGCAAAAGCCGCTCCGTACATGCAGGGTACTATTTTAAACGGTTCCAGGAATTGAATTGCATCAATTCCCAATAGCCCCTCAATGTTGATATAATTGTCGTGGGGACTGTGTTGGGTTGCCAGTTTGTGCCTCTTTAGATTCTTGAGTATCTGAGGAAGCTCCTGCAATCTATAAGAAAGGTTCAATTTGCTGGAAAGAATTGGGAGGGTGTGAACCCTTTCAGGAACCAGCCTCAAATCCAAAGAGGTTTCTTTAAAAAACCTTGTCGCCGAGCCCAAAAAAGTTTTAACTTCCAACACCCTTTCCTTTGCTGAAGAAAGGCAATTCAATCTTTCTAGAACCGAGGTGTCCATGTAGGTTCTTTGGCTTCCCGTATCCAGCAGGCAGTTTATTTCAATCCTTTTCTCTCTCGTTCCTACCATCACGCTGATTACGGGAGACATGTAACTGTGCTGGTAATCATTAATGTGAAGGCAGGTGTCCACACTCACTCCACTTCTGACTGTTGGGCACATTGCTGTTATATGGCCTTTAGCATCGCAGCCACTACAGCTATTCTTCGTTTTTAGTGGACACATATTTCCCATGTGGGTCCTTTTTAGGCATCTAAAACACAACCAGAGTTCTTTGCACCTTGTAAATCTGGCTTCATGTGAAGTGTAATAGGGGCAATATTCAGGAGAATGCCCATTCCGCCTACAAAATCCACAACTCTGTGGTTTTGAGTCCACCTTTGTGTTAAAGGTTTTCAAGGAAGAATAGGGTCCATCTTCCTCTTCTACCCTAAGCCTTGGAGAGCGCCATAGCTTTTCCATTGGGGTCCTTTCAGGTTTTCTAATTATCAAAAACCTTTTCACTATTTCTGGAGTTTCTGACAAGATGGCTGATAATGTCGGGTAGGTCCTTCCAGAAATTCTGATTAGCTCGCCCTTTATCTCGGATGGTAGTTTTGCGAACAACACCTGTGATATTATGATTGCTCCCGCAGATGTATCATCATACAGGTCACAGTTGTATGAAGCCCTGAGTTCCCACACATCTGCCTGGGTTTTTATTATAAAGTCCTTCACTTGCTCCACATCTTTCGGACTCTTAAGGCGAAAATCCAGCATTCCTTGGATAATTTCTCCCCTTATTTCTTCTTCATCCAGGTACTGGTCCTTCAATAATTTTGGAGCCACTGGGTAGCTGCTTTCAGAAACAGAAAGATGGTCGATAAGTTGAAGGGCTCTACCTTCTAGGGAACACCTCAAAAAATATAACTTACTAGTGGCAGATGGTATCGATGCTGCACAGTTCTCAAACTTAGTAAGAAAGTCTTTGAAACTTCTCTTATTTGTTTCAAATTCCTTTCCACTGAAATGTGGCCCATTCAACTTTATTTTAAAAGGTTCCACCACAAAAGACGAATGGGCTGTTGGGTTGAAGTGGAAGGATCTATCTGGTTCAGGGTTACCAGCTGCCTCCTGACTTTGAGGGTTTAATGGCTGGTCTACATTGGAGGATTGTTGATTTTTAGAAGGGACCACTGGAGTTTTTCCTTCTCTTGTTTCCCTCAAATCATTCATTTGCTGACGCACATCTCTCTTAAATCCGAAGGATGTCTGGAACAATTCGGCTAACTCTTCAGACTCCTCCTCGGCAGCCAGTTGTTCTTCCACACTGCCTCTAGATCTTCTAGCCATCCTTCGATATCCTTTTCAAAGGACAAAAACACTTTCATCGACATTTGTTCCTTTTCTAGACTCATTATGGTCGATCTTATCTTCCGTTGAAGATGAGTCCTTCGTTTCTCTATCTCCCTCATGCTGACTGGGTCCGCCATTTGGTTGGTTAAGGGAAAGGCAAGTTCGTGTCACAGCAACGTTCTTTTCCGTTGGTTGCAAATCCCAAACTATCCTTTTTTAGTCAAAACCAGTTTCCTTTTGCAATATGTGGGAATAAATCCAAATGTAAGAAAAGATCCACTTCAAAGTCAATACCCTGAAAGGGGCCGAGGCAGCAGTTGGGGGTGGGTCGCAAAAGGAATTGCTCCCTTAGCGACCCAACCAATAGGTCCGGTAACAATATGTAATGGGGCAGAGAACGGATTTCTCTGCAGGAGTAACGATCCAGTGTCTGGTCTCTAGTGAGTCGAATTCTGTACTAATTCTCTTCTCCACCAAGCTCTGGAACACAATAACACTTCAGCTCTCATCAACTGATCCGAACACCGGTGAGAGGTAGGACCTCTATTTATAGGCTTGTAACAACCTGCCACCCCCATCTTAACATATATAAATATCACCTCTTTATCTCTGCTCATGTTGGTTTTATTGCCACCCCCGCTTGAAGGCCGGCACCCGCCAACGGTATGTATCACTTTCTTTTTTTTCTTACAATAGCCCTACAACGAAAACGCTGAAAAAACAAATATACAACAAATAAAAGTTACCGTAGCCAATAAAACTGAATTTCCAAGTTAACTGTGACAGTTATTAATGATTATAATCCGTTAAAAGTGCTATTTTTTATAAATTGATAGTTTTAGCGTACGTGAAATGAAAAAAAAATTAATGGCCGCTTCTCGATAGAAACTGGAGCTTCGTTCTCGTTTCGATTGTTTCTTTTGTTCTTTTGATTTACATGTCAGTGTGCTTTTATTTACATATTATTTTCATTTGTCACACCGTAATGTCTTTTTTTCTCCTGTTGTTTCTGTAAAAAATTCCATACTCTAAACCTAAACCTAACCCTAAACCTAACTTAAACCTAAATCTAAACCGAACCCCAATTTTTCATATTTCAGTAAAACAAAAGAACAAACAAAAAAACAAAAAAAAAACGCCACTTTGATTATGACTCCTGGTAAAAAAAAAACACACCACGTGACAACTGTTGACGCCATCTTTATTAAGTAAACATTTTTTTGGCAAAAAATTTTTTTTTTTTTTTCATGTCTAATAAAAAGCCATTTATCCTACGTAAACATACTCACAAATGGAATAGATAACTAGGAAAATCTCCAGTCTCTACGTACGTCGCATTTATTTGTTGCATATTCATTTTTTTGACTACGTTCTACAACTTTTTTTCAACCCGACTCGCGAGTTGTAGGGCTTTTGTTAAAGATTCCCAAACCTTCTTATCATAGGACGCAGCACTGTATCAAAAATGTCGTCTGGTACAAATCGGCTCGTCAACTCTCGGGCGTATGCGTAGAACAGTTGAACGCTTCCGAGTCGAACGTCACGAAAGCAGGTTCGGGATCGATAAAAGCACTGAAATGGTACTTATATCGATCTTGACCCAGTTTTTGCGAGTTTCTTGTCGGAAACGTTCAGCTATCCTACGCAAACACCCGAGGGATGACGAGCCGATTTGTACCAGACGACAATTTTGATACGGTGCTGCGTCCTATGATTTTAAGTTATATTTTCAAGAAATTTTCTAAAAGAAACAACAAAAAAAAAACAAGCAAAACATAGCGAAGTTACTGTTATCAAATAAATATTTTCTGTTATTTTGATACGTTGCTGCGTCCTATAATTTTTAGTTATATTTGCTAGAAATTTTTTAAACAAAACAAATAAAACAAGCAAAACAGAGCGAAATTACTGTTATCAAATAAATATTTTTAACCCTAAACCTAACAAAAAAAAAACAAGCAAAACATTATTATCATAGGATGCAGCACCGTATCAAAATTGTCGTCTGGTACAAATCGGCTCGTCATCTCTCGGGCGTTTGCGTAGGATAGCCAAACGCTTCCAACAAGAAACTCGCGAAAACTGGGTCAAGATCAATACCAACATTTTATTTAAAAGATTTGATGCCTTTGACAAAAAAAGAACACAAATAAACATCTAATTACTAACAGTTGTTTAGCTATGGTTTGTTCGTTCTTCATTTGTATACGTGTATTTTAGTTTGATTTTCTTCATCGTAATTTATCGACTGCCAGTCTTCAATTTAGCGTTTGTCAGTTTTCGTCTCGTCAACTCTCGGCTGCTTCCGTACCTGCCTGAACGTTGACGACGCAAAGTCACAGAAACATGGTGCGTCAGCTATAACAGTACCGGTTTTTGTGCCGTTAAAAAGCTGTACCAGTACCAATTTACAATATATCTATATATATATATTTTAACATAGTTCACTCCAAACAAGGCAGGCCGCCACTGTAGACGTAAGGGGCTTACTGAGAAAAGAGGGAGAAGGTTTTGGGGGGGTTAACCTAAATTGGGAGCTGCGCAGCGAGATGTCTGTTTACATTAGTTTTAAATTTCTGCATGTTAGTACCGTCGGGGAAACAGGGGGTAGGAAGGGAGTTCCAGAGGCCAGCAGCACGAGGAAAGAATCTATTGGAGTAGAAAGTTCACCGGCATCTGGGGACCTCCACAGTGAATGGATGGGATTTAGCTGATTGTCGAGTATGTCTAGTGAATTTACGTCGAGGGGGCACCAGAGTAGCTAGTTCATCGGAGCATACTCCATTGAAGTACTTGTAAAACAAGCACAAGGATGCTACATTGCGGCGATGGGACAGGTTGAAGAGACACTTCATGCTGGGCTAATCGACATGGTTGCTCCTGAGGTTAGAGAGATTCCTCAGTTAGATACTATTTATTAACTAGAATAAAGAAAAAACAAATTTCTTATTTTTAAATGAAGGGTTTTGGTCTTATGCCAAGAGATACATCCGAAAAATGTTGGGAACCAGAATTGAGTTGTTCCACCATCATCTCATGGAGTTTCTTTGGCGGAAAAGAGAAATGGGAAAAGTATTCCCGCATATTATTCTTGCAATCAGGGCGCAATATGTGATATAATTTCATTTTTCGTTAATTAACAAGTTTATTTAATTTTTGTATTTGGTTAAGTAACATTATTTTATTGTTCCAGTTTATAATTAACGTTATTTTCACCTAATATTGTTTCATTTTTAGTTTGTTAATTAACTTGTTTCAATTTTCGATTTATTATGCTTTTACTAATTAAAGGTAAATATATGTTTAAAGATATGCAGTGGTTCCAGGTTGTAAAAGCACGCCTAATTACTTATGGAGATGTTGTTGCAATATTAGAGGGAAATAACTTTTTCAAAATCTAAGGGAGATAACTACGTTTGCTTTAAAAAATCAAATGCATGTACGGATGGACAGAGGGGTAAAAATTAACATATTTTTTTAGAGGTTCCGATTCCTTTTGAACTGCATTGGGACTAATTACTTGTGGGCATGCATAGTAGCAATCATACTGTGAAAATTTCATGAACTACTTCAGATGTTTTTCCTTTTTCTTCTTAAATGGCTTCAATTAAGGCAACACCACATCGGGTATTGTCAGTTGTTGGGGTCCTTATTCCAGGTATATATTTCCCCTGATGAACTGCCAAGCAAGAACCTGCTTGAGTAGAGAAACACGTCTAGGGAAAAATTCTTTAACTTTGAAAAATCTGAAAAATAAATAAACTATGAAAGGAAAAGTCTTTTGTTATGAATGATTTCTTGAACGAAATGTTTTGTTAAACCTTAAAAAAAAACACACACACACACACACACACACACACACACACACACACACACACACACACACACATATATATTAATTATTTTTGTTTTTTAACAAATTTTCTCTGCTTTTTTTTCTTTCAGTGATTTAAACAGACATTTAGAATTGCTTTTCCCCAAACAAGAAAGAACCATGTTTCAGGCTCCAAAGAAATCTGAATTTAGTCAGCTTCCTTCTTTTGGACAAATTGCCAACAGTTCTCTCCAAACAGGGAACCCTTTGGCATCACCAAATTTCTCCTCATCTACGTCTTCCTTCACTGCATTAGCCAATTTTACCGGACCCTCATCTTCGTCCTTCAGAAACCCTTCATTTTCTACTTCAACTTTTCCTTCTCAGTCCAGTTCTGTACTTTTTTCCGACCAAGCAAAAAAACCCGTGAATGCGGGTGTCCGTCTCCCTTCAAATCCATTTGCGAGTGTAACTACTATTACTACTACAACCACAAAACCCCATGCAGGAATTTTCAGCACTGGAACAGCAACAACACCACCACCACCAACAACAACAACAACAACAGCAGCATTGACAACTTTTTCATCCAGTCCACCGTCACCTGTTTTTACAAGTAATATCTCCTCTGGAAGTTTTGCAACTCGCTCGGCTGCGTTCGGCACTGGCACTAGAACTGCTAGCATCGGTTCTACACCGAATTATTTTAAAGTTGCTGGTGCCACCAGTTCTTCAGGATCAGTAGTACCTGTTTTTGGGCAGAGCATATCAAAACCCCCATCCACAAAAAGCAATCCGTTTAAGTCATCCAGCACAAGTGTATTATTTTCATCATCAAAAGATGGATCAAGCATCCAAACCTCAGCACCATTCACAACAAACAAATCTGAATCCGCATCAACAGGGGTTGTCTTCTCAAGCCAGCGGTCTCCCTCCAAATCAGTAGTACCAGTGCATGGTTGGGGCTCTCGGCCAAGTGAGCAGCAAAAGACTCACTCTCGTCAATTTAGCGGAACAACTACTGGACCCCTAACTGGACAGACTGTTTTTGCCAACACCGTTCCTACTACCAATCTCTTCCAATCTTCTGCTTCTTCGTCTTTGTTTCAGCCTCAGACAGGATCGTCTGTATTTGCAAAGAAATCTTTTGTTACTAGCAGCAACATTCCAAGTAAATCTTTTGTGTCAGGAACAGACAATGTTAAAGTTTTCTCTTCAGCAGCAGACAACAGTTTGCAGAAATTGCCTCCCGTAACCAGTTCGGCCTTTTCACGCTTGGAAACTTCACAAAGTGCAGGCATTGGCCAAACAGTATCGAAAGTATTTAGGTCCAACTCTGACGGATCTTTTACTTCTACTAACCCGACTAAGGACACAAAAGCTGAAAACGTTGGCTTGTTTGGTAAACCGATTGAATCCCGATCTAGTTTTACCAAAACCGTTAGCAGCAGTTCCGAGATTCCCAAAGTCTCTTCTACATCTTCTTACGAGGTTGGACTTTTTGGTAAACTAGAGAAAAAGATCGGACCGGCATCAGAATCTTTGGAAGTTCCAGTTTCACAGCCTGCTAAAGTTGGACTCTTTGGAAAACAATTGGCTTCAAGTGAATTAGAATCTGATGACCGAATGACAAGAAAAAGGAGCGTCTCCCCCAAGAGATCTTGGTCGAAACATAGCCATGCCAGGCATGAAATAGAATCGGAAGGACGTTTTTCACCTACAAGATCATCAAAGACAATGCCATTTGGTCGGCTCTATTCTGAAACAGTTAATCAACAGAAACCAACTTCCTCTCGGCTGTTTAAAAAGAACGAGAAAGATCGTGCCAGTATTAGCAGGCATTCGAAAAGAACATCTTGGGGTGATCCAGATTCTATGATGGACAAATCTCCAGGTATGATATTTTATTCACTTCTCTTTTCAGAGTGTCTTCCTCATTATGGCTGTAGTATTCACAATGTTTTAACTATTATGCTCTCCGACCGTTTAAGGTGGCTTTGTCAGAGTCAATTAGTGGCTGTTTTGTATTTTAAGGTACCAAAAGTAACCATAACTCTTGTTTGACTGTTTCATAAAGGGAGACAATTTAGAAATAACCTTTTCTTATCTCATTTCCGAAATTTAATCCTCCACTGTATAATAAAGAGCAATGTGTATTTATATATGTTCGTCCTATCACACAGAATTTGCGAGTAAAAGAAATGTCGGACGAATTCATTTAATGTACTTAGAGAATTAAGAAAGCAAATCTATTTCCATTTTTTTTCTTTCTGCTTTCTGTACCAATTTATACATTTTTCTTTCCTTTTTTCTTTTTTAAAACTTTCCAGTTTTTTTCCTCTCTTTTTTTTTTTTAACTGAACCGATTCAGATGTTATTTTATATGAATGTGAATATTAGTACGAACACTGGCAATGCATCATTTTTTGACAGAGGATGTACACTCCTTTACAAACGAATACTGTTAATAAACAACCTATATCGTAATTTAATAATAATAACAAAAAAATATATCGTAATTTAATAATAACAAAAACCTATATCGTAATTTAATGATAATAACAAAAAAATACTGTTACTAAATAAATTCAATTGAATAATATTTTTGTAATAATTCTTACTTGTAATTTAATGTATAAAAGAATATTTTTAATAAATTTTATAGGCATGAAATTACGAGATACAGGTTTGTTCATTAACAGTATCTTTTTGTAAATTAAATTTTGGGAATGAGGAAAGAAAAGTTATTTCCCAGTTGTCTCCCTTTATTAAATATGTAAATAGCCAAACAGAAGTTATTGTTACTTTGAGACCATCAAATATAAAAGAGACCAGTTGGTAACCTTTTGGGAATATAAAACTGAACCCTTTATTTAATCCTCTAGAAGAGTAGACTATTCATGTTCTTTACATATCCTGTATCAGTTGATCTGTTTCTTTTCTGTAGTTGTTTTACTAGGGATTGAACTTGCAACCTTTTGTTAGAATTCACTCTAGAAGATATCTTCACCAACACTTTTATTGACTAGGTCAGGGGCGGGCAACCTTTTCAGAGTGAGGGCCAGATGAGACTTTTGGAAGGAGATCGCGGGCCGGAGTGAAAAACGAAATCTCAGAATTACTATATTTTGTTTACATGAATAAATTGTACAAAAATTGCATTGAACACTTTACAAATCTGATATTTTTTCTCAAGAGACTTCTGTATGTAATGTTATAAAAGGCCCCGACAAAGAGCCATTTTGGAATTAAAATAATAATGACGGGGGAAGTAGCAAGTTGATCCAGCATTCGTTTTGACACACCTCACATAAGTTCTATGTTTCATGCCCTTTCCTCGTCTCTCGTTTCCTCTTTGCCTCTCTTTCTCCTTTTCTATTTTTATCTCAGGCCAAGGATCTATATATTAATACGATAGCGTGTGTGTTCGTGTGTCACGCTTCCGGCAAAAGCTCTGCGCATGCGTGCCGCACATAGATTTTGAAAAACATTCAACTCGCCTAATTTTCGAAACGTGTTCAAGTATTTCCCTTTGGCGCAACGGTTAGCGACGTAGTATTTTTGACTTCGGCCCAACTGGTTTATAGTTCGATCCCAACCGACCTCTAAGATTTTTTTCTACATTTCGAGGGGAAGGGGAAGAGAGGTAGGGAGGGGACGACCAGGAAGACACATATTAATACAATAGCGTGTGTGATTTTGTGTGTCATGCTTACATCAAAAGCAACGACCTTACGAATCTTTGTATGCTACTCATGAATTGGCTTGGCCTTTTGGCTGAGATCAAAGTTTAGTATCTGTTCCGATTGATACTGCATTCCATAGACTGGTATTGTCTTGGCCTTCGGGGCTTGATTTACGCCGGTCTATGGGTCTGTCCTGTGCAGTTCTGGGAGGTCCACCCTCCCAGGCCTCGCATCCCATCTTTGGGGAGGAGTAAGTTTATTGCTTACTGCCTGGGGCGCCCTTACCGGGGAATGCCAACGGGGCTGCCCAGACAATTTTTAATGGCCAGAGTGCTCATCTTCTCGAGCGCTGGCTTTTCAAATCCCACTTTCCCGACCCGACCTTGGGTCACATCTTACTTGTGGGAGTAAAATAAAACTGGCCTTGTGCCTAACTCCTGGAGAGGAGTAAATAAATATTCATGAATTGGAGCCAAATTTAATTTAATCGAAAACATTTACGAAGTAATGTTTAGTCGTCGAAATATTACCTTCACTAGAAATATTGTATATAAAGAAGTTTTTGAAAATTGTTTCATGTATTGTTCATTTTTAAAAAATAAATATACAAGTCCAAATCTTATCATATTTTATTCAAACATGTATAGGTTAGGAACAAGATAATTAGCATTAAAAACATCATTTCATGTAATTTACACGGGTCCCGCTACTTTGAAATTAATAATTGAAGAAAAATGAAATATACATGCATCATCACTCGCTGATATTTATACATTTTTATCCCACTGTAAATCTTAATTGAAACCTACTTTTACGTCTATGTCACAAAATGATATGAGTTTTACTGAGAGGTCCATAGGCCGGATTGTAATAATAAAGCCTAGCAGGGTGGCAGGCCGGACGCTAAGCCTTTGCGGACTGGATGTGGCCCGCAGGCCGGAGGTTGCCTGCCCCTGGACTAGGTCATATGTCTGGTGTGAATATCTACAATTTATAAACATAATATAACTTATGTTTTGGAGTTTTTGAGATGAGGATTCATGCTTTGGATTCTTCAGACTACTATTTTCATGTTTTGGTGAATGTAACATTTGACCTTCTTTCAAAAAGTAAATACAAAAACAAGATTAGGTTTAAAGCTCTCAAAATTCATACTTAAATTGTCCACATGGACCCATGGCGCAACAAATAAAGGCGTTAAGTACAATAAGTGACAGTCTTCTGGAGGTTGAAGGTTCACAAGCAATATTAACCAAGAATAAGAAAAAATTACTTAACACTTCTATTAGGTATAGGCTGACAGAACAAAAACAATCTACCCTCGTGGATTGAATAAAGGGTTCAGTTCGAAATTCTGTATAGGTTCCGGAATTTCACATGAAAATTGCCAGGTTCAAAAATATGTATCCGAAGAAGGTCTGAGATTACATCGGCCGAAACGTTGTGAAAATAGCAACAAAGATGAGAATAATTGTCCAAATAATATAAACGATACATAATATCTCTAGTATTTATTTATTATGACTCTTAAGAATCTCTTATTTTAATCCATCACGTTTCCACTTTCAAAAAGAAACTCACAGAATTTATATGAAAATGCACAACAAATTCTCAAATATTTCATCAGATAGACCCCAAAAAGGTTGTTTTCATTTTTTTTACTATTGTTTATGTATTCATTCAGTTTATTCGTAAAATGATTTATATTAGAGAGATTTTTAACCTGATTAGACAATTTGTTCTAAAAAAATATATTGCTCTATTGTAATAAAAAAAATCTAATTTTGTAATAGATTTAATTTTTAAATTTTTTTGCCAATAAATTATCATTGCTAGGAGAGATATTACAGAAAAGTGTGTTCCATATTTAGAAATCCCATTGATCGATAAACTAGCTGCACTTCTGTGCCCCCTCCACGTAAATATCACCGACCAACCCGACAATCAGCAAAATCCCACCCCTTTACTGTAGAGATATCCAGATTTCAGAAAAGCTTTCTACTCCAATAGCTTCTTTCCTTGCATTGCTTGCGTTTGGAATTCCCTCCCTTTTTTCCCCGACTGTACCAACATGCAGAAATTTAAATGTAATGTGAACAAATATCTCGCTGCACAACTCCCCACTGATCAGGCCCATAGTAGCCCATAATGTCTCAGTGGCAATTTGCCTTGTTTGGAGTGGATCTAAGTAAACAAATAAAAAAAATATTTTGAAGGTCTTAATTAACTCAGCCCTCCTCATTCTTCTGATATGATTACCTTTACTTAAATAGCATTTTTCTATGTTTATATCAAAGAAAAAAAACAAATGAATATACCATACCTGAAGATATGGACTGTAAAATGAGTATGGTCTATCCGAACCCTAACCCTCAGCTCAGAAATATTGTTAAATACATCTCTCTTTTGGCTAAGATCAAAGTGTAGTATCTGTTCCGATGGATACTGCACGCCTGTCCTGTGCAGTTCTAGGAGGTGCACCCTCCCAGGCTTTGCCTCCCCTCTTTGGGGAGGAGTAAGTTTATTGCTTACTGTCTGAGGCGCCCCTACCGGGGAATGCCGACTGGGCTGCCCAGGCAATTTTTAAATGGCCAGAGTGCTCACCTCTCGAGCGCTGGCTTTTAACCCCACTTGCTCGACCCGATCTTGGGTCACATCTTACTTGTGGGAGTAAGATAAAACTGGCCTTGTGCCTAACTCCGCGAGGAATAAATAAACATCTCTCTTTTATTTATCCCAAAGTCTGTTTACCTTTGGGGCATCACGTATATTTTAGCCTATTGAATTTAGTCGTCAGTGCTCAGCTGTTCAACTAAAGAAATGGAGATATAAACTAGAAAGTTGGTTATAAACAGGCTGAGGTGCTCCACTATATTTAAACTAGCATTGCTACCCAGTGTTGTCCAGGGGACATGGGGTTCTGGGTATGACCTTAAAAGACATCCAGTGGTGAGGTCTCCATTTGGAAGATGTGGGGAATGTGGAGTTGACCCTTAGTTACCATTGCTCCCAGGTCCACTCTGACCCGGAGTGGTAGTACCTGTAAAGGCCCCATCTATGGTTCAAATAGAACCTACTGGTGCTACCAAATCAGGCTGTCTGAAGTTATTGACTTCCTGACTCAAAATGTACCAAACATTGATGTTTTATTGTTTATTTTTTCCTTTGCAAAACGTAATCATGTTCTGCAAAATCTAAAACAAAAAACAACAATTTCCCTCCCTCCCCTCTTCCTCCCTCTCCCCATTTCACTCAACTAAACACCATGAATAAATACTTAAACATATAAAGAACTTGAAGCATAAAAACCTTCACCAAAATGACAGGATTCAGCATTAAATGACCTGAAAAGGGTCGATATGCCGTGAAACAAAAACAACCAAACCAAAAACCATGATTAAATATTTGAACATATAAAGAACTTGAAACATAAAAACCTTCACCAAAATGACCAGATTCGGCATTGAATAACGTGAAAAGGGTTGATATGCCGTAAAACAAAACTACCCTACCCTACCAGAGGACATGGACAATAGCAGAGTTAAAAAGTGTATGTAACACTCTTTTTTTAAACTTCTCTCTCTATCCCCCCCCCCCCCCCGCCTTGTGTGTTTGTGTCCATCTAAAAGTAGAGAAAGATATCTATACTTTAGATGGAAACAAACAGACAACTGCCCTTTATATGATAGAAGAAAATGAGCAAGTCCATTCTCCGAGTTATGATTAGTTGTTTGTTCATGAGTGGATTATCTTTTATATATATACTAGCAGGAGTACCAGGTAAAAGTGTAACAATCTCTTCTTTCCCGGGGCAAAAGCTGTTCCCCCCCCCCCCTCCTTGCTTCCTAACCCACTATCTTCCCGATCGCTCCTCATTCCCATCTGTTGCCTGGTGCTCCCCTCCCCCCTCTGCAGGCAAAAGTGTCTTTCCCGGTCGCCCCCTCCCTCCCTTGTCCCAATGTCTTTCTGTTCGCTTTCTCCGCCCTCCCTTCCCATCACCCCGTTGCTCGGGGCAAAAGTAAGTACTAACTCTGTCATCCTGGTCCCCCCCCCCCCCCCATCGATGTATATTTAGGTTGTTATATATAAAAAAAAATTTTTTTAATTCTAAGAGTCGGTTGGAATCGAACCATCTTGGTCCTTCGTCTTTATCCATTGCTCCAAACAAACAGAGTATAAAAACTGACAAAATATAAGTCGGATAAACACTGTTTAAATATGGGCTCAGTGCGCATGCGTACAGTCTACAGATGAGGGGAAAACGATGAGATTTGGTATCCCCCCCGAGAAGTTCTGTGTTCGGCACAAAGAAATCAATGTTTTTTTCCAATTTTTGGATATTATGCATCCGAAAGCTGAAGGATTCAGAAAATGTCAACTTGCTGGTATCCTGTCGAATATCTTGGGAGCTTTTTCCAGACATTTCCCCTTTATATAGGAGATTGCTTCATTCAAGCAAGAATTATCCTATCAACCAGACAGCAGTTGGAGTCCCTAAGCCGGTAAGTGTCAATTTGATTCTACATAGCCGTTATACTGTTTCCCATTGATGGCATTTTTTTTTCCGTCTGCTTAAACGCAGATGAGTCTAGGCTTTCCAGAAGAACAGCAATTTCCCGCCAAATGTCTGAAGATGATGAATCTAAAGTTGTCCTCGTATGCAAGAATGTACCTTCAACTTTCAACAAAGGCGCCATTCTGCGCAAACATTTCGTCCGCTTTGGTGAAATTGCACGTATCATACCATACCCTCAGAAACGTTCTGCTAATGTTCATTTCAAAAACCATGTAAGTAAAATGGTATACTTTTTTTTTTTTCTTTTTTTTCTTCTTTTTCATATCATTATTGTTTACTACTGAAGATGAAAACTTATATTTCTAACAAAATAATAAGATATTGTAAGAGAATTTTCAACGATTATGAAAGTGATTCTATTTTTATTTTTTTTGTTTTAACGTAGTTCACCCCAAACAAGGCAGGCCGCCACTGTAGACGTAAGGGGCTACTGAGAAGAAGAAAAGGGGAGAAGGTTGGGGGGGGGGGGTCAACCTAAGCTGGGATCTGTGCAGCGAGATGTCTGTTTACATTAATTTTAAATTTCTGCATGTCAGTACTGACGGGGGAAACGGGGCAGGGAGGGAGTTCCAGAAACCGGCAGCACGAGGAAAGAAGCTATTTGAGTAGAAAGCTCTCCAGCATCTGGGGACCTCCACAGTGAATGGATGGGATTTAGTTGATTGTCGAGTTGGTCTAGTGAATTTACGTCGAGGGGGGCACCAGAGTAGCCAGTTCATCAGAGCATAATCCATTGAAGTATTTGTAAAACAAACACAAGGATGCAACATTGCGGCGATGGGACAGGGACTTGAGCTTGGTTGACAGTGAGGGACCTATTAGGTTTGCGACTCTTTTTTGGACCTTGTCAAGGAGGGAGAGAGTAGTAGATGATGCACCAGCCCAGATGTGGCAACAATACTCCATGCATGGGCGGATGGTGGCTTTGTAGAGATACAGGATAATGTCAGGTGTGAGGAGTTTACTAGCACGGTAGAGGAAGCCAACTTTCTTTGCGGCAGCGTTGGCAATGTCTTCAATGTATTTGTTCCAATTCATGTTACTTGTGAAGGTTAAGCCGAGGAGTTTGAATGATGAACTCTCAGGTAGGGTGTTAATTGCTGTGACAATCGGTGGTTGGAGAGGTTTCTTGTGTTTATTGAAGGAAAGGAGCTTTTTCTTTGCGGCATTAAAAGTTACCAACCATTTATGACCCCAATCCACTACAGCCTGGAGGTCATTTTCTAAGGATTCAGCCATTGCCTCAGATATAATCGCGTCTGTTTTGCCAACATGGCGAGAGTAAAGCATGGTGTCGTCAGCAAATAAACCAATCTCAGACTCTATACCAGGATTGCGGGATTAAATAGTACAAGATCCAACTGTGATTCCAAGAATTCCAAAATATTCTACGCTGACTCCTACTTTAAAAGTTTTCCAATATTCAGACTGAATTAGTTTTATCGCTGTTCAAATACATTGAAGACATTGCCAAGGCTGTAGCAAAGAAGGTAAGCTCCCTCTACCGTGCTAGTAAACTCCTCACACCTGACATTATCCTGTATCTCTACAAAGCCACCATCCACCCATGCATGAAGTATTTTGCCACTTTTGGGCTGGTGCATCATCCACTAGTCTCTCCCTCTTAGACAAGGTCCAAAAAAGAGTCGCCAACTTAATAGGTCCCTCACTATTAACCAAGCTCCAGCCCCTGTCCCATCGCTGCAATGTTGCATCCTTGTGCTTGTTTTACAAATACTTCAATGGATTATGCTCCGATTAACTGACTACTCTGGTGCCCCCTCGACGTAAATTCATTAGACCAACTCGACAATCAGCTAAATCACATCCATTCACTGTGGAGGTCCCCAGATGCCGGAGAGCCTTCTACTCCAATAGCTTCTTTCCTCGTGCTGCCGGCCTCTGGAACTCCCTCCCTGCTTCCTGTTTCCCCGACAGTACCGACATGCAGAGGTTTAAAACTAATGTAAACAGACATCTCGCTACACTGCTCCCAACTTAAGATGACACCCAAAACCTACACCCTAATTCTCAGTAACCCCTTACGTCTACAGTGGCGGCCTGCCTTGTTTGGGATGAACTATGTTAAAAAAAAAAAAAAATTTAAAAAAAATGAATAAATAAACACACCTGGATACGACATATAAAATTGTCAGTAACTCTGATGACACACTTCTTTCTTGACACGGCTCTGCTTTTAGCTGTGATGGCCTTCTTCAGTGAAAGAAGAGTCTGGGAATTGTTTTGATCAACTTTGAGATAACCTCACAGATTAAGATCTGAGGGGGTTATGGTCCGATGAATGGGAAGCTCATTCAGGATCACACATCCTACTAATGAAACGATCACCAAAATGTCCCCGCATATCAGTGAACAGTAATAAAAGAAAGACTGATGGACATTCATGACTGAAACTTGGTGGACAAGTCGGCCAGAGACTGAAGTTTATTTATACTAAATATGATTGGGTTGTTGAAAGCATTGTAAATTTTCTTAATGATTCCATGGATGGCATTTTTAAGGGTCAGCCTGTATAACTACTTAAAAACATGTAAACTTAACTTTGACTTTCTTTAAATGCAATAATTTTCGATGGAATTGTTGGTTTACTTCAAATGGCTGACGTAAAATAAAATGTTGACCTTTTAACTAATCTCCTACGTTGGTGTGCCTGATAGAAACGTGGGCCCTTTTATTATTGGAGCTCTCTATTTCTCATTTGACGCGCTTTCTGCAAACTCACTCCTGAAATATTTCCCCCACTTTATGTCTCCCTTGTCAGACCACTGTTAGAGTATGGTGTCCAGGCCTCTGCTTCATATCTAATATGTGATGTCTGGCACCTGAAGAGAGTTCAACGACTGGCTACTCGAATGGTGCAGACACTACGGGATCTGCCCAATGAAAGCCGACTCTAAAAGCTTAACATTTTCTCCCTTGAGCGCCAACATTTACTCGGTGATCTCATTTTGGCGTACAATCTCCGCAATGGACTATTATTCACCCCTGCACCAAAAAAGGACTGCGCGGGCATTACCAGAAACCGTTTTACCGCCGATTTTGATTGAACCAGAGGAGGGCCGCTTTCTCAATCAGGATCCCTGGACCTTGGAAGGGAGTTTCAAGAGATCTAAGTGCACCAACGATCCAGCAATTCAAGGCGAAATTGGACAGGTGCTGGGCCACTGTATCCTCTTCGGTGTACATTTTCACCCCTCCTTTTCTTCCTTACATTGCAACTGAAGGATGTTTGTTTTTATTTTTTGCCAAATTTATTGAATTGAATTTGATTATTATAAAACTAAGTTTTATTTGGATCTGATCTGATTGCTTATTTGTACGATCACATTGCATTTATTTTATTTATTTACTTCCAAGAAAATTTTTTTTTTTTTTCACCTTATGTATGGATATGTAATGTCGAGTTAGATTAGATGCGGCATATCAGCTCTGATACCCTGTTGACGAAGCTTAATTTACCAAAGCTTAATGAGCTCCTGATGATCAGGCGGCAACAATAGTTTGGTAACAAGGAAGTGATTTTAAAAATTATTTTTTTGTTTATTAACATTAGGGTAAGATCGACATAGCGATAAGTTCTACAAACTTGCCAGTCCTGACATCACGAGCTATCCGTCTCATTACCAGGGCAAGGGTATATAGCAACTGTATTAGGTGCGTGATGCTGTAAGGAGGTGAGTGCTGGCCCACCACTCGCCAGTCTTCAGCATAATGATTGCTGGCCCACCACTCGCCAGTCTTCAGTATAATGATTGCTGGCCCACCACTCGCCAGTCTTCAGCATAATGATAGAGCAATGATCAGATAGATATGAAATGTCAGACCTGACGATCAGTTGGCTACGTTGAGAGGAGCGACTCTTGAATAAAAAAAATACAGAAACTGTGACAATAAAGGGGAACACTCACTGGCAGGAAAAAGAATGAGATGCTTCGCATGTCGTGTCTGCAGCCTAAAGAACGGCTTCTCTTCATAAGTGCAGGTTTTTATGGTGGTCTCTGATTTGCATATGTGGAGATCAGCTGATATAAATGAAGAGGACAGCTGGGAAGGAAGAGAAGCGATTTGGATGGCAGAGAGAAAGGTAGAGAGAAAGTGGGTTGCTCGAAAATTGGTTGGAAGTTGAATTACAGTCAAAACTTTTTTTTGTAATTCTTTTATCTTTCTGGCACAGTTAGTTAACAGAAACCTTGACGTGAAGGCTGAAGGAAAGTTGGACAAACCAAGAAAAGTTGGATGCAAACGATCAACAAGGATTTAGACAATCTTGACAACTGGGATTGCAGTCTGCAAGAAATCACCAGACCTCTGACATGGGGAAATAAGATAATAAAATGGATATGATGATGATGATGTTTGGCTTTTTATGACTTGCAGGGTTATGTCAACATTTTAGTTTTCGATACCAATACCTATTAATCTCAAGTTGCCATTTTAGCCATAGCTGATAGGGTGAGAGCCATACCTTTCCCAACAATATTTGTGCATAAATGGCCATTGTAAATCCGATTCACTTTAAATTTGTCATAGCCAATTTCATAGTCCATTAGGCCATTCATATGCTCATAGGTCGTTTACTTTAACTATAATACAGAAGGTGTGATATGCCATCTAGAGAAGTTTGGTTGAAATCCATTCAGTAGTTTCTGTGTCTATCGTGAACAAACAGAAGCTCTGCTTTATTTCTATAGACAAATGGTTATTTTCATTCATTTGTGTAATTACTGTTTCATTATTTACTAGCTGTGCCTTCCCGGTGTTGCCCAGTCATGTTTTTACATGCATTTTTAAAATTTTTAACTATGCCTTTTTTGTTCCAAACGAAGTGGAAGTAACTATGAATTAACGAATACATAGTTATGTCCCTTTTTTTTTAAAGATGGCGTCCATATGAAAATATTTTAAACTTGGTCAAAGTATTAAATTGAATTACATTTTTATTGTTTTTAACATGATAAAAAAAAAAAAATTAACACACCAGAATCAAATTTTGACGTTTTAGAAAGAAAACTAACGATGACAGAAATCTGATTTTATTTTATATATGAGTTTTCCGCTTTTTCATGGAATTCCACTTTTTTATAATTCAGGAAAAGTGGCATCCTGTTTTTTTGTTTAAATATGAAAAGGCCAAATTGTTAGAGCTTTACGTCCTTATTTGTTCACGATTTGGCTTAATTTTATTTCGATTTCCCTTCCTCTCTCTCGCTTTATCTTTCTATCTCTTTTCCTGTTTTTTTCTCAACCTCTCTCCGTCAGGTTTTATCTTACCATGCTTCGCCTTCCTTTCCCTCTTTCTGAAAATGTTAACTTTGTCATACTTCAAATGATTCATAAGTACGGAAGGTAGAAGACTTTTGTTTCATCAATGAATGCCTTCTTGTCTCCTTTAAAACATGTCAGTCGATATTTTCAATATGAAAAAAAAAAGGTATTGTAGATTAACACATTTCGCTAAATCACTAAAAAAAAATGAGATTCTATTTTTTTTTGTTTAGGTGATTATGAGCGAACACCCTGGCCCCCTAGGTTGGGAAATTCATCTCAATTTCAGAATTTTTGGCCATTGGCCACTTACATCCCCGATATTAGATTAAAAAAAAATTGTTTAACATTGTTGGTTTTATCATTGTCAGGAATCTGCTTATAATGCCAAATATGATGGGACAGTGTTGGCACCAGGCGTTAGAATCCAGATCTATTGGCATGCTGGGCCACGACGCGCTTCTACTTCATACAGAGACTTGGATGCTGCTCCACCAGGTGACACTTTTTGTTATTATCAAAACATTGGAAAATATGCCAAATTTATGAGTGACTAACGTTAACGAAGATTCTTCAATATATTGTTTGGTTTATAACATTTCTATCTTTTTTGGCTTTGTTTCAGAATTTTTTGAGATGAGGATTGATTATTTATATTGTTTGGACTACTGTTCTCATTTTGCATCGGGCGATATAACGCCCACACTGAGGATTGAACCTTCAACCTCCAGAAGACTGTCACTTAGAACTGATTATTACTTTGCACTTATACTCATAAAAAGTCATGACCAAGAACTGCGTGTATACAATTCCATGTAAGTGTGGGAAAATATACAAAGGTGAAATATGCTGCCCACTAAAAGTAAGGCTAGAAGAACATCGGAAAGCTGTAATACTTGGAGATATGGCTGACCAAATATGGAAGGAAAAGGAAAACCATCTACCCTTATGGGACGAAGTAAAAATTATAGACAAAGAAGTATGGTGGAGAGTGAGATGACTCAAAGAAGCAGCGTGTATGTTGGGCGACAATGACCTCCTAAGTAGACTTAGTATAGAATTTAATACAATATGGAAACCATTAATTATAAATAATAGACTAGAATACCATTAAATATATATATTAATATGTAGTAAGAATAGGTTTAAGACTCCTAAAATTCATACTAGAATTGTCCGCAAAGACCTGTGGCGTAACGGATATAACTGTTAAGTAATAATCAGTTCTAAGTGACAGTCTTCTGGAGGTTGCGGGCGATACTAAGAATGCAATCACAAATTACTTAAGATTTTTACCCAGTCATGACTGACGTAACGAGAGCAAGCTAGCCCCGTTGATTAAATAAAGGGTTTCATTCGAAATTCCGTACAGATTCCCAAGTTTGACAAGATGCACTTGAAGAAGTTCGGAGGTTACATCGGCCGAAACGTTGTGAGAATAACACCCAAGATAAGAACGGTATGCGAATAATCCTTTTTAGCTTATTTAATGCTAGAAAGCTCCAGAAAGAGAAATGTTCCTCAGCTTAGTTTGTGGAAAGGGAGTTTGGTGCAACTCAATTTTTTGGGGTACACACAAAGTGAAGTGGAATTACTAGTAGATTAAGAGAGGATAACCAGTTTATGTGCAAGAAGTGTAAAACAATGGTGATAAATGAGAACTCAGATGTAGAGAAAGTATATTTGGATGGCAAAACTTTTGAGGTTCTTCAAAAGTTTTGTAACTTTTGTCATACCGATGGAGAACAGGGTGGAGCAGGTACTAGTGTGGTTACAAGAGTAAGAAATGGATGAAGTAAGTTCAGATAACTGCTATTACCACTGTCGACCAATGGAAGAGTCTATCTGGCATGTGTATACAGTGTGATGATGTATGGAAGTGAAACCTGGCCAGTAAAGGTTGAGGACAGTCTTTACATGGAGAGAAATGATATAAGAATAATATGATGGATGTATAATGAGTCTTAAAGGCAGGCTTAAATCCTCTGACCTCAGAGGAAGATTAAACCTTGACAGTAGAGGGAGATATGTGCAGAACAGGAGACTTCAGTGGTATGGCCACATTGAAAAAATGGGTGAGAATTTTGGGGTTAATAGATGTAGAACAGTTAAGGTAGCAGGGTCAGTTCACAGAGGAAGGCCAAACAAAACATGAGAAGAAGTGATAAGAATGGACTTTAGAGAAAGAGGGATAAATAAAGACCAGGTAATATATAGGTTAGTCCAATGCATGACATCATGTAAAGTGAATATTATTATGATGATGAATGTAGAAGCTCAATACTTATTCTCAATGATTCATTGTTTTGTATAGTTTCTGTTTTAGGCCATTTAAAGTCTTTTTAGATTATTTGATAATCAAGACACACAATACCATTTCTGAATGAGAAGGCGAAAATTAATTATAATCTTACCCCAAAGAGGTGAAGGGGTGTCAGGCTGGAAACACTTGAGTTAAACTAACATTAGGTGGTGTTGACGAATTTATATATATTCAAAAAATAAATCTAACACATAAAGTTATCTTGACGGGTTTTCAAAGTCACACCTAAATAGCCTTTAATCTGACAAATCAAACCTTGCTTTTGACTAGCCAATTTTCATGTTATTGTTGTACCATGTTTATTGGCAATATTATAACATAATTAGCTACAATTTATTTTAAAAATTACTTCGTTTGGTTCAGATGACTGCTAGTTTGAAACATTTAAAAATAATCACCTAAAAATTGAAATCAGGAAGGGGAAAACACATTTTAAATTGAAGAATATAATAGGAGTTGTCTACATTAAGTTTAAAAATGTGCAAACAAAATAAAAATTAACTAAAATGACTTCACTACCTCCTGGGCAACTCCGAGACGGTACATTTAGTAAGTAATAATAAAAAAAACTATCAATAAATGAAAACAAACAAATAACATTTTTATGCACATACACAATATTTGTGAATCCTTACAGTAGCTGAGATGACAGTTGTTTACTTTCTTTGAAACTGAAAAATTTAATTTTTCATTTTGTTTCTTTATATACATATATTGTCAGCTTATACAAGTTCTAAGTCTGCAATATTTGGATTTAGTTAGTATTCCTGAGATTTAAACCCCTTGGAGGCCATATATTAGTGTTAGGATATTATCGCTTTCACTAAGAATACGAAAGAGGAAATGCTTCTGTATTTTTAGCAGTGGGTATTGTTTTTGTGGATGTTGGTTTGCATTGTATTATTAATGTTATATATATATGTATATATATATATATATATATATTAGATTTTTTTTTTTTGAATGTGAGATGTATATAATTATGTCCACAATCAGACAATGCCGCAACCCACAACCTATGAAAGAAACAAATCGGAAGGTGGGCGAAACTCGAGTCTAGGACTTCCGGTTTGTTTCTTTCATAGGTTGTGGGCTGCAGCGTTGTCTGATTGTGGAAATAATTATATCTATCTATCTATCTATATATATATATATATATTATAATATAAAATGAAGTAATAAAATAAGGTGTCAATCAAATTTTATTAGAATTCAAAGTTCATGCAAAGCATCCTTAAGTCCTTAGCTCATGAGTTTTCAAAGATAATTCTTCTCTTCAGAGGACCATTACCGCAGTTATACTACTACAGGTAATAAAATTACGCTTTGAAAATATATAAAATTATATACACAAATACATAAAAATACATAACATCAAACATATCAATCCAAAAACATACTTTTGTTGAATCCATACAGTCCATCCAGGTCATACAAGTTGAGAAGCATAATCAGGAAGGACATTACTCCAAGATACAAACAGCAGTCCAAATACGTAAAATTGAAGGGGCCGGCAAAGTTATCCAGTCGCGAAATGTGTCCATATTCAATGTTAATGATAAATAAATCAATCAAAATAATACAAAAAGTCCAATCAAAGTTCCGAAATCCCGACATGTGCAACCCAAGTCAAATCCAAGTTCGTTGTTTAATTAGAAAACCCGTTAAATCCGAATTGAGCAAAATAAGACTGAATCCCATCACATCTAGCCAGAAGAGCGAAAAATATATATTTTGTTGGATTGCTTCATATATATATATATATATATATTATGGCGATATCTGTATTAAGGATCGCCTTGATATATACATACATATATATATATATATATATATATATTATAAATCCTAGTGAAAACAAATTTATGAGATTCATTTGCATACGTTCCAAGAATTCAACATAAACAACATTTTCGTGTACGATCGTTTCTGAGACGATATAGGTTTTTATTTATATCAAGTCTCTTCATCAGCACAGGGTATAGATACCAAGTTCGAAGTGAAAACATAGCACCACAACTAAAGTGCAGTTCACTCTCAGTTATACAGCAATTCGATAGGACGAGGGAGGGTTGGGATATGATAAGTACAATCCACTTCCAATAGTATACAAACCAATGGAATCGAACATATAAAGTAAAAGAAAGACTGTCAAAAATACAGGTATAAAAAAACATACAACAAACAGCACAAAGAAATTTTTTTTACAATTAAAAATTAAAAACAAATTTTTGTCAAAAGAGAAATATACAAATATATGAGTATTTATAGTGAAAAAATAATAAATAGATAAATTCGCCAATATTTAAATTGGAGACATATTTTTTAATTGAACAATTTCAAGAAACATTATCAAAAACATATCTTAATAGAAATAAATAAAAAAAAATTGAAAAAACAGTAATATAATTTGCAGCTTAACAATTACAAGTAGAAGTTTAATGATAATTATAAACGAATGAACTTAAATAAAAATATTAATTAACACAACAATAATAATAATAATAATAATAATGAAAAAAATAAAATAATAATAATAATGTAAATAAAAATAATAATAAAATGAAATAAAATAGAAAAAATAATGGTAAGAGATTTAAAAAGAAAAATGTATTAATTAAATTAAAAATATAAAAAAAATTTTTTTTTAGAAAATACCTTTTTTAAGAGATAATTATCCATAAGAAAACCGATTGGATCCAATGTAGGTAAAATAAAAATATTATAAAAAAAATAATAAGAAAGCCTTTTGACATATTGGCAAACCATAAAATAAGATAATACACAAATATATTGTTAATACAAACAAAAGATGAAATTCATATTTAACTATACAGTGCTATACAGACCCAGTTTTATGTTTAGACGTATAAAGATAGACACACATTTATTTAGATATGGATTTAAATACTCAAAGACATCCACATATAAGTAGACCTATATTCACACACACACATATATATATGCATATATATACACACAAACGAAAAAAAAAGTAAGACAAATTAATATGAACAGATACAGACCCAGTTTTATGTTTAGACGTATAAAGATAGACACATATATTTAGATATGGATTTAAGTACTCAAAGACATCCACATATAAGTAGACCTATATTCACACACACACACACACATATATATATATATATGCATATATATATACACACAAACGAAAAAAAAAAGTAAGACATTAATATGAACAGATACAGACCCAGTTTTATGTTTAGACGTATAAAGATAGACACACATATATTTAGATATGGATTTAAATACTCAAAGACATCCACATAAAAGTAGACCTATATTCACACACACATATATATATATGCATATATATACACACAAACGAAAAGAAAAGTAAGACAAATTAATATGAACAGATACAGACCCAGTTTTATGTTTAGACATATAAAGATAGACACACATATATTTAGATGTGGATTTAAATACTCAAAGACATCCACATATAAGTAGACCTATATTCACACACACATATATATATATGCATATATATACACACAAACGAAAAAAAAAAGTAAGACAAATTAATATGAACAGATACAAATGTTATATATAGTTCAATAAAGGCAAAGTATATCTATCAGTAACATGAAAAATACAGTAGATAATTAAAGGCCAAATTTTAATACCACTGGTATAAGTCTGCCAAGATTAATGTTTAATAGTAGAGTCCCATTTAGCATATCTATATATATATATATATATAAAAGTAGCAATTAATATCCTAAATTAAAATTATCAAACATTTTTATCTACACGATAATCACCTATTACAACAGAAATGACAGTTATAACTTTATAATTCTAATCCTATTCTCATTATTAAATTAAACCCACCCCGCCCTCCGTCCTGGTTGGAATTGAGGTCACGATGGCCCAGACACTAGAGATCCCCTCACTCAACTTTCTGAAATATCACTTGTTGGGGTCTCCCCCTTTCCTGTCTTCGCTATAGGCTGAGCCCTATCTTCGTCCCACCTCCCTCTTATGCATCTTCAATTTCCGGTTGGGGTTGAATTTAAAATCTTAAACATTTGGATTCCATTGACGCTTGAAAAGTTGGCATTCATTATGGATACTAATGAAACAGCATATATTTTGTCGCAATTAATGGAATAAGATCACCAACAAAAAAATATATTTTGCTCTGAATTTTCATTGAGCACTCTCATAAACCCGGTTTCAACTTCCTTCGGATTTATACCCCCTGGATATTTGTAACAAGTTAATTATATATATATATATATATATATATATATATTTATTTATTAGTAATATTACAGAAGATCAGATCAACATGGTACCTTAGGTTTCAAGCTGGATGAGTGGACTCAGATGAAAAAAATAGTGTTCCTTTAAGTTTTATTTATATTTATAAACCATTCACCGGCCCTCTTAAGCCATATTTGATCTATCTGGTAGATCAAATATGGCTAAAGAGGTGTTTATTAATATAAATAAAAATAAAAAAAACCCACTTTATTTTCCGTCTGGGTTCGCTTTCCCAGCTTTAGACTTAAGGTTGATCTGATTTTCTGTAATATTATTAAAAAATAAATATGACACTCTTTTTATTAAATAATCAAACACTCTGTTGGATTTCTTTCTATCAAATGAAACCAGAAATTACATATATATATATATGTACATATATATATATAATTATTATTTCATGTTTATACACATATAATATTATAAGGTGATATAATATATTGTGTACAGATTTTCAATATTTACTTCAATAGTGCTCAATATGTGAGTAGAGCTTAGTAGAAGTAATAATATGGAAATATATCTATGGCAAGTAAGCTACACAGAGGCGTCCATGTTTCATCCCGCTGGGAATCATCAGGCTAAGTGTACGGATTTTTGTTAGCGATTGTTTTTACATATCTAAGTAGTGTTTAGTCTTGCTAACTAAACAATCAAATTCGTCGTTATTTCTTCCTCACGAGTTAATGTTTTCTTTGGCCAATGACCGAGCTTCCCTCAAGCAAAGGCCTTGCCAACCTTTACTTGACATCCTTTTCTTTTGTTTAGGATGTTGGCACACCTTGTTTGTAAGTGTGTCTGATTAACAGGTCTTTGTTTAAGGGAAGCTCGGCCATTGGCTAATAAAAACATTAACCCATGAGGGAGAAATAACAACGAATCTGATTGGTTAGTTAGCTCTTAAACTAATTAATCAATCATTATGAATTTAGGAACACAGCTGCTAGGGATGGGTAATGTGGGCTATATATTAGTTTAATTTAGTTTTATGCAAATGGGGTATTCAGATATCTCAGATGAAATTTTAACAATAGCTATTAGACATTAATTAATAAATATTTCCTAAATTTTCTTTGGGGTATTTTAAAGGATTTTAGGTAGTGTAATATGAGCACAACCTCCCATTTGAAAATTCAAATATATCAGATTTTCATTGGATTTGATCCATAGTCATTAGATACCAATTAGGCTAGATTCCCTGAATTTCAATTTTTTAAAACCTTTTAAGCTTAAGACATTTTCTAGAATCAAAATCATGCAATGACTTTTGATCAAAATTGGAATAAAGATTTAAGACATAAGGTTTAGTGTCATTATATTTTGATTTTAATCTTTGTAAGGAGACATAAAAATGGTGCAAAACTGTTCTGTTTGCGGAATTAATTTCGCCCATCCAGGAACAGGTATTCTTCTAGTATATATATATATATATATATATATATATAGCATTAGATAAAATGAAAGAATAAAATAAGGTGTGAATCAAATTTTATTACAATTCAGAGTTCAAGCAAAGTAATTGAAAGTCCTTAACCCATGGGTTTTTAAAGAAAATTCTTCTCGTCAGAGAATCATTACCGCAGTGGAATTACAGCGAGTAAATAAAACTTTACTTTGAAAACATAAAAATAAAAATATAATAATAAACAAAATTAATAATAAAGATAAATATATGCAACACAAATTGTATCGGCCTGAAGGAAAGAGCACTTTTGTCGCATGTATTAGATTTATAGAGAAAGTAGTGGTTACTGCTATTAATATATAGATGTTTTCTTTGAAAAAAACAACAACTTTGCCACCAATGATTGAATAGGTCGACTGGTATTATAATAGAGAATTATACATGTTTTTCTTGTTTTATTTTAACAGAACCTGAGATTGAAAGTCTGTCTTCACCAAAGGCGAAATCTGCAACTGCTACCAAAAAGAGGTCATGGATGAGTGATGAGGTTGAAGAAGAATTAGAACTAATGGGTGGTACACATGATATAAAAGAAGAGCTGGTGCATACATTGGATCGACCAGACGACCTGCCTTTTATCTCGCCGCCTCCTCTTGCTCCTTCGACTTCTGCTGCCCATTCATCTCAGACCTTAAAGTCTAGTCATCGTCCCAAAACAGGCTCTAGTGTTTTTCAGTCGTCTTCAGTGGTTCCAGAAAAGAAAGTTCCATTCGCTGTTGCTGAGGTTAAGAAAACGGCACATATGATGCCATCAAAATCAGCTGCTGCTCTGCCGCTACGGAAAACTGAAAATATTGGTTCAAGTGATAATGAATCTGCAAGTAAGTTATTAGAATTCCAACGAAGATTGTTAGCGTGAGCGCTCTGAAAAAAAAAAATTTCCTTCTCATCATGTCTCTAATTAGATTGTGTTCTTAGCAGAGCTAACTGGCATTGTATGGATATATTCATAGAATTGAATATTCATGGATGTTAGTTCTCGGCCTTTTGGCTAAGATCAAAGTGTAGTATCTGTTCCGATGGATACTGCACGCCTGTCCTGTGCAGTTCTAGGAGGTCCACCCTCCCAGGCTTCGCCTCCCCTCTTTGGGGAGGAGTAAGTTTATTGCTTACTGTCTGAGGCGCCCCTGCCGGGGAATGCCGATGGGGCTGCCCAGGCAATTTTTAAATGGCCAGAGTGCTCACCTCTCGAGCGCTGGCTTTTAACCCCACTTGCTCGACCCGATCTTGGGTCACATCTTACTTGTGGGAGTAAGATAAAACTGGCCTTGTGCCTAACTCCGCGAGGAGTAAATAAAAATTGGCAGAAATGGCCTTTTGGCTAAGATCAAAGTGTAGTATCTGTTCCGATGGATACTGCACCCCATAGACTGGTATTGTCTTGGCCTTTGGGGCTTGATTTACGCCGGTCTGTGGGTTTGTCCTGTGCAGTTCTAGGAGGTGCACCCTCCCAGGCTTTGCCTCCCCTCTTTGGGGAGGAGTAAGTTTATTGCTTACTGTCTGAGGCGCCCCTACCGGGGAATGCCGACAGGGCTGCCCAGGCAATTTTTAATGACCAGAGTGCTCAACTTCTCGAGTACTGGTTTTTCTAATCCCACTTTCCCGACCTTGTCACATCTTACCGTTGTGGGAGGTAGATAAATAATAATAATTGGCAGAAATGGCCTTTTGGCTAAGATCTAAGTGTAGTATCTGTTCCGATGGATACTGCACCCCATAGACTGTTATTGTCTTGGCCTTCGGGGCTTGATTTATGCCGATCTATGGGTCTGTCCTGTGCAGTTCTAGGAGGTCCACCCTCCCAGGGGGAATGCCGACGGGGCTGCCCAGGCAATTTTTAAACCCCACTTTCCCGACCCGACCTTGGGTCACATCTTACTTGTGGGAGTAAGATAAAAACTGGCCTTGTGCCTAACTCCTGGAGAGGAGTAAATCAATACTCTTAAGTTGAAAATTGAAAAAGCTGATGTACATCAATAACTCTTCAGCCTTACTTCCTCTGTTTTTCTTATTTTGCAGAAATCCAGTTTTTTGTTTTTCTCCAACATTTATTTTTCTCCATTATTTCTCACCAATTGTAAACCCTGACAATAGTGTAGCTTACAATTTTTGCTTTCTTTGAATTGAAAAAAACGTAATATTTCCATAAGGATTCTAGGACTTTCACTTAAAATGATTTTCAATGTTTTCTTAGAAACTAATGTAGACATTATGAGAATAGAAAGTAGGAGTAGAACATATATAGGTTAATTATTCTCCCCCCCCCCCCTTCTCAATTGCTGTTGTCCTAATTTTTACTTTTCTATCATAAAGCTGATTGGTACTGGTTTCATTGAAATAGTAACATCTCATGAAATTAATCAGTATTCACTGGATTACGAGAATCCAAGTTGACTAGTCACAGGACCGCTACCTCATCACTTACTGAAGTGATATTTCACTAGTTAAACATTTTTTCAAGTGTTATAATTATATTTTACAAAATTTATTTTTATTAATAACAATTTATCCAAGTAAATTTTGTTTTGTTTTTTTAATTTTTAACACTAAGTCTGTGAGAGGGACATGGCTCCCAGGTTGGGAAAGTCAACGATTTCACATTTTTATCTTGTTGGCCACTGACATCCCTGATAGTATATAACTTTTACTGAATTAAAGTGTTTCAACTGAATGCAGACCCACATTATTGCCATGAAATTGAGTCCGATTCTGATCTGTTTTAGTTTCCTTTTTTCCTTTTTTAGCATGGCTCTATATTTTTTATTTTATGAACCCATTTTTTGATAGGAGGCCAACTTCTATGATTAAAAGTATTTTTTTTTTTTTTTTTTAAATGATGTTCATGGTTTACCTTGATCAACTTTATATAGAAAATAACATTCCCTGGATCATTGATTATCTAAATGGCAAGTTTATCTGTCATTCAACTGGTATTTCTTTAGTCTATAGCAGACACAAAGACATTTTTATTATTTATTAGATTTTGTCTAGCCAGGGCTCTATATGTGGATTCCGTTGCCAGATTTGTTTTATACATTTAATTTCAAATATAATGAGTTCTGTTTCAATATCTATATGTATAAATAGTTATTTCTTTGTGTGTAATACGAAGGGGGGGATAATTCAGTATATATTCAAGCAAACCAAAGCACCAATCAAAGTATTAGTATTGTTTGTAATGTAAAATGTTTTTTCCAAGAGAATTATAAAAATTTAATTGAGAACCAACATTTGTAGAGGAAACAGGAGTTTCATTTTGTTTCTCAATGTTTATAAGAGTACACACTTTTTTATTTATAAAATAAAAAATAATGCAATATTTGTCTGAACACTAAAACTATTACTGTAATTTTTTATAAAAATCATTTTTAAATTTGAAAAGAATGGTACAAAAAAGGTTCATTCAAGCTTGAAACTGGTTAAAAATAATTTTTGAGGTTGCTTTTTCATGAGCTCATTCTTCTCTTCTTTGGAAAATAAAATTCTGGCTTCTTGAAATCAAGGCTAAATTTATAAAGAATCAAAGGAGACAATTGCCCCCTCCCATCCCCTCTCATCTTGGATGACAGTTCCCCTAACAGAGGCCCTTTATGCCAACCTTTTCTTTTTCCATAAGAGAAACATTGTAATAATAAAAATAATAATAATGAAATTGTGTACAGTGCTCAGGTGGCCTACAATTTCTCAATATTGCATGTATAGTACATAGTATAATGTAGAATTGCCAGGGAAATGATTGTATATAAGTCATGATGTGCATGTGTCTGGAGGGAAGACATCAGGTGTAGTTTTTGTGAATTTCTAGAAGAAATTGTCACAATCGGCTGTTCATTAGCAAACTCAACACTGACATATATACTAGCACAAATATGCGACCACAGAGAGTATATTATTACTAGTAAAATTAAGGATACTAATAATGATTTTAAAAAATAAAAAAAATAAATAAAAGCTCCAGAACCTAAACTGAAAGTTATTTTTTGGTAAATTTTTGACTTGTGTTTATTAATGTTGAAAATATAATGATGATGATAATCATCATCATCATCAAACAATTATATAAACATATACTGTTATTTTGAAGTCATAATAATACTCAGAAAATGATGGGTTTGTGAGTGTGATACTATAGGATAGCCCCCACCCCCACAGAGACTAATCACAAATTAATACTGAATGAGTTTTGCCTTATTAGGTCTTAGCTCTTTCTACCAGCAGTCGTTCCATTGCCATTTCATGTAAAAAAAACCTTGAGAGAAATAAGATTTTTGACTGAATGTGTAAAAAAGGTTTTAAGCACCATGACTGGAAAGAGCTAAGGACAACAGAATTCAGAATAGGGTGGCAGGAAGTCAAAAAGCAAAGAGTGGGTTAAGGCCAGGTCTCCGAATCGAGAAGACTAGTTGGCAGAAGGAATCCTTATGACACCAAACGTGAAGGAGTTGAGAAATCAGCTGAACTGGAAAGAAGAGATTATTAGCAGAAGAAAGCACTAGAGTTTCACGAGAGTATCACATATCTCGTCTATAAACCCAACAGGTTGCATTTTTACTAAGATTACAATGTGTCTTTTATTCCGCTATTTCACAGACTTATCATGGGCATTGGTTGGTATATTCATTGTCATTTTTGACAAACTTGTTCTCATTTTATTGTATCTAAAATGAATGGTTTACTTGTATTTTCAAGATCTAAGAATCTTTTTTTTTTTTATTCAGGTGGTGAGTCTGCTGCACGTGTAAAACTTCTGGATCTTTATGACCGTGTTGTAAGAAAACGTAAGTTTAATGTTTTTTCTTCTTAAGTGTTAAACTAGACTAAATTCCTATTTCTCTAAAATAGGAGTCACTCGACCACGGTTAAATCTAAAATGACTATAAATTCGTCCTTGCGTACTTCCTGTTTAAAAGAAAAAATGACGGAAAATAAAAGCAAATTTTTAGATTATATTAATACGTGTCTGATTAAAGACGACAGAAGTTTTTCTTTCTGTTATATTTTTTTTTTATTGTTATTTCGACTTGGCAAGCAAGTTTCTGGATCTCCGGTGATAATTCATGAAGTATGGATCTGAGAGTTTTTTTTGGCCATCTCTAGCGCTTTCGATCTTCTCAATCCTCTTCACAATTTGGGGTTTTAAACAAGAGTAACATAGCGAGAATAAAAAACAACTTCTGAAGATGATCATGAAGAGTGATGGCCGTAAAAGAACTCTTGGATCCATACTTCATGAATTATCACTGGAGCTCCCAAAATTGGCTCGTTGAGTCGAGACAACAATAAAGAAAAAATAACGAAAAGAAAAAATTCTGTCGTCTTTAATCAGCCATGTATTGATAACAATTTGCTGCCTACAGCTATATATATATATATGTATATATATATATATATATATATATATATATATATATATATATATATATATATAATATGTATGTATATATATTAGAAAAATACTCATTCCAAGACAGCTAAAATGAATTCCCTGGGCAGAATAATTTTGAACCACTTTTATGTCCTCTAACGAAGATTAAAACTAACATATTATGCTCCTAAACCTCATGTCTAAAATCCTTATTCCAATTTTGATCAAAATCCATTACATAATTTTGATTCCATAAAATGTCTAAAATTTAAGGCTTAAGCTTAAGAGGTTTTAAGAAAAAAAGTGAAATTCACGGAATCTTTCTTAAATTGGTGGCTAATGACTATGGATAAAATTCAATGCAAATCTTTAATATTTTAATTTTTTAATGAGAGATTGTGGCCCCTAGAAATACTTTAAAATACTCCAAAGAAACTAAATGCTTTGAATGATGGGCCAAAAAGAGAAAGTCGCACGTGAGTGAAATGAAATTTTAAACTCTCGAGTTAAGAGTGTGTTCTCAAACGTTGGCAAGAACAAAGGTGCAATTTTAGTATAAGCTCCATGCAGATAATTATTTTCATGTAAAAGCATTATTTTGTACTTACTCAGTCATAGTTTCTCTCTCACGGCACGAAAAAGAATTTAAAAATATCAAGCAGAACTTTAATTAGAACGATTTTTCCATTTCGATGTACAACCTGTATTCGCTGACATTTTGGGTGTGAGCCGACATTTTGGGTGTCAGCGACACTTATCTGCTCTTAGCTATTCCATCAACCGGCCACTCCCAAAATGTCAGCGAGTTGACGTTTCATATCGCCCTTATGGAAATGGAAAAATCGTTCTAATTAAAGTTCTGCTTGATATTTTTAAATTCTTTTTCGTGCCGTGAGAGAGAAACTATGACTGAGTAAGTACAAAATAATGCTTTTACATGAAAATAATTATCTGCATGGAGCTTATACTAAAATTGCACCAGAATAAATCCAAGGGAGATAACTCAAATAATTTTAAACCAACAACTGCATAACTTTTGATGGAACGAGTATTATCAATGAAAAAATAAAATAGGCAAACAGGAAATAGACAAACGTTTTATATTTCACAGAAAAAATATATTTTCCTTGAAATAGTGAACTATTTACATCATACTCATAAAAATTAGCTTATCACAATTGTCGTTTATTGCTACTTTACATAAAGCGACTACAAACAATTAGCACTTTTTATATAATGCTTTGAATCGGATGCTCCTGATTAGATATTTGAATGGCAAAGTTCGGTTAGCAATTAAATGGAGGTAATTCTGTCATTTTAGAAAAAACATTTTTACGAAAACGGAGTTAAAATTTTTATTTATAATTGGATATGGTAGAAAAAGATGGGAATTAATTAAAAAAAAAAATAGATTGATCTGTGATAATATAAAGTTTGTCGGTAAATTTTATTTAATTGCTAACTGAGGTTTGCCATTCAAATATACAACTGACTCATTCTTACCTTAACACCAAATCTTTTACGTTGATATTAATTATACTTTTTTAAAAATAGCAATTAAAATTTCTAATTTAAGTAAATACATAACTATTATTATTGGCTATATATATGATTTCCCCTAGTTTAACTTAATAGAACTGTAAGAATTTGAAGAGTGACAAAAATGAATCGTGGACGAGTCCATTGTGGGCGGGACGTCGAGAAAGAAAAAAAAAAGGGCGACTTGATAACTGTTAAAAAGGAGAAGGTTCCGCAGTGCAAGCGAGACTTGAAAGGTGGCGATTTCAGAAAAACCTCCTCAGAAACGCGAAGAATCGAAGCGTTTGGTGATCGGAGTATCGAAGTACCGGAAGAATGGGAGTTTACCGATGTTTATGGCACCGATGCAGCTTTATTGGCTATAGTACCCAAGCCCGTCTTGCTGTTAGGCTTTCGTGTCCGCTGACTAAAAATGCGACTGATAAGCAAGTTGGTACTGTGTAGGAATCCCCTGACTTGTATTTCGTCAAAGTGCTTGTGGAACAATTACTTTAGTTCACGCTCGGATAGACAATGCAGAGCAAATTGCTTTCCAATCGGATGTATATATGAATGGAAACCAAGTCTGTCACCTCAGCAAGAAAAAGACTTTCATGAGACAAAAGTATGTCAAAAGATTTTTATATGTGTGTGCATAGCCGGCGTAAACCATCCGGTGATGGGAAATAAAGAAAACCAAAGTTTTTCCATATACGTTCTGTTCTTTGTCATTCTTGTTGGATCTTACCGGGTACCCCGAAAGAACGGGTAATGCAACAGAACCAATATGTGACTCGATGTGGCGAGTGTAAAATGCAATAAATTTTGGCAATTTATGGCATTTTTGACCCCGCTTTGAGCCCATGGGGGCGCGAACCAGAATTTTTCTGAGGTCAAGGATGCTCACTTTATATCCAAAACAATTGCCTCTACATTTTGGCCAAGTTTCAGAAAAATTGAATGGATGGATCAAACGTTATGGGAGAAAAGAGTCATTTTTTGCCATTTTGGGGGCTTTTGACCCCCTGGGGGCGTGAACCAGATTTTTTCCAAGGTCAGCGATACTTATTTTCTATTAGAAACAATTGCCTCCACATTTTGGCCAAGTTTCAGAGAAATTGAATGGATGGATTTTTTTTCGAAAATCCGAGAATGTCACTTTCTAACCTGACCAAAGTTACAACTTCATGCAAAATTTCAGAGAAATTCAATGGATGGTTGCGGAGAAAAATCTGGACGGATGGACGGAAATGCCTCAAAACATAGGTCCCCCGATTTTATAAATCGGGGGACCAATAAAAAAATAACAGTTAAAAAAATTTTCTTGTTTATTTTAAATTCAGTCTCTGTTTTTTACTTTGTTAACATTAGTGCCCCTACTTAATTAAGGCATTTAACAGATCTTTAACAGTGTCCTAATTTTAATCTGACAGGGAAGATGTCTATTTCTTTGCGGTGTATAATTCATACTAATATAGTATCTTGATCTTTCTCATATAATTTTTTTTCTCTTCATTTCTTTTATCGACCTTACCCGTGGAAATCTTTCATCAATTATTGTTACATACAAAGATAAACACTCTTCCACTTGCTTGCTTCTTCATTACTATATAATTTGATAAACTCTCTACATAAGCTGATAAACACTCATTTACTGACTTCTTCATTACTACACAAATTGATGGTTTGCATAATGCCAAAAGAAACAATATTATCCATTTTCTTTTTATTGTTTCCAATTATTGTTTGGAACTATATGTATTATTTATCAATGTTTCAAATGGTTTTATACTCTCCTTTAAAGGAATAAAACCATTTATTAACTTTTATTATTTTAATATTATTTTTTAACAATATTTAAAGCTGGTTATTTCCAAAATCATCTTATTACCTTCTGAAGAGAAGCCTATTTTCTTTGAAAACTCCGGGATTTCAAGGACTCATTTCTGAGTTTTTGTTGAATGTTATGAAAGTATGAAAATAAATATGTAACTATTTATATATATGTGATTATCTTCACTCTCTTTTAACCACAATAATACTCTATTCCCATAGCATAAATTTATTGTGTAAGGAACTTTTTCATCATATATTTTTAAAATCTATATACTACTAAAACTCTATTGGTCTTGTATGTTTGCAATCAGCTTTCAGCTTTCCGGTTTTCAACATCCGGTTGCGCATGCGTAAATAGCATCGTCTTCAATCTGTTATTCCAATTCCGTTAATCTCTTATGATTAACGAACGCATGAAATTTTTAATTCTGGAAATTTTTATATCGCTTTTAATATAAACAATTTCATTTAATTTCATCAAATAGTTTTTTTGTTTTCTTCACGACTAAAAACATTCAACGGGAGCACTTCGTAAAGTCTGTCGCAGTTTCAAAAAACCTCCTCCCTTTTAAAAAACAAAAACAAACAAACAAAACAACAACAATCATTATTAATATCAGCGATCGGTGAACGAAATCACCTCCCACTTTCCCTCTCATAGATTTCACCACTCCTACTCCCTCTGTTTTCGTTACGTGCGCGAGAAAGCTGAATCGGTAAATGCACACATTTCTATTACATTAAATAGTGTTTCCTTTTGTTGTTTTTTAAACAGCAAATATTTGAATCATATGTTTTACACATATTACATCCAAAAAAAAAAAACAATTATAATAAACAGAACGACTCATAGAAATCTATCTATATTCTTTTTTCATTTTAATATACTTTCATAGAAATGCTTCTGTTATGTAAAAAAAACCACCTCCCACTTTCCCTCTCATAGATTTCACCACTCCTACTCCCTCTGTTTTCGTTACGTGCGCGAGAAAGCTGAATCGGTAAATGCACACATTTCTATTACATTAAATAGTGTTTCCTTTTGTTGTTTTTTAAACAGCAAATATTTGAATCATATGTTTTACACATATTACATCCAAAAAAAAAAACAATTATAATAAACAGAACGACTCATAGAAATCTACCTATATTCTTTTTTCATTTTAATATACTTTCATAGAAATGCTTCTGTTATGAAAAAAAACCCTATTTTCTTTATGCCACAAGTGTCACGCTCATACATGAATTCCATAGCTAATATAACAAACTGACCCAACGGGTCACGGGTGGTCTAGTATATTTATAAAATACTCTTTTATAATATCCTTGAATAAATAAATTTTTTACTGACTTTCTTTTTATATACAATTGTTCAAAGAATTTTATCTGTGTTTTGTTTGGTATTATTAGATGAGGCTACTTTTTGGGAGAGATGGAGAACAATCATTGGTTCCTTGGTTCATCTGTAACTATAAAAGTCTAATTTTCATAGATAAATGCTTGTAGAGTCTGATTCAAAATATCTCAGTTATTGAATGCAGTGTTCATATATTTTAGTCTCATTTCCAATTGTTAAATATTTTTTGTTTTCTTCAGAAATGAAAAAGAAATCAAATTTGGCTTCAGCGTCAGTGTTGATTGGTGAATGTCCAGACATGTGCCCTGAGAAGGAAAGATATGATCGTGAGGCCAAGAGGAGGCTTCATGCTTTTGAAATCCTTGCTGGAACGGAAAAAATGGTTGGTGCTGTTTTTGCTTCCTCCAATTCTCTTTTGACTCTTACATCTTTGGCTTATCTCTTATTAATAATGCAAAAAAACATTAATTAATTTTTTTCCTCTTTGATTTATCAAACGACATACCTTTATATATTTTTTTTCTTGCCCAATTGAATTACATCTCTCTTTACGCTCTCCCGTATGATTTAATTAAAAACCTTTTATCAGGCAATTGAATTCTTACAGGAGTCTATGGAAGCAAATATAGAATAAAAAAAAATGTTTAAAATATTTTTTTTTAATATAGTTTAATTTACAAAGAAATAGAAAAAAGCTAATTATTGAATTTTATTTGTAGAATAATAACAACAACAATAATAATGTATATTAGCTTGATCTTCTTCGTTTAACATGTTTCTTCCACATCAAATATGGGTTGCACGTTTGCCATGGCAACACAAAGTAATTTTCTCCATGACACTATCATTTAGATTGGTTTTGATATGCCATTGCTTGAGATCATCTTTGAGTCATTCTAAGTCTTTCTCAGTCTGCCTTTTCATCACTTATTGAGATGTATGTACATTTGTTTATCAAACCAGAGCTTCATTCAACATGTCCATACCACCGTAGGCAGTTGCAACACAGAGGTGACTCCAGTCTGGGTCACCTTCAGCCTCAATAGCTGGGAGTCAGAACTAACTCTGTCATCAAGGTGCACACCACAACTCCACGGAACCATAGCCATGTCATTCCTCTGCATACAACAATTTATTTGATGAAAGCTAACAGGAAAAGTTGGTAAAAAATAATCGACAAGTTTCATGGAGTCCTAAAATTAGTGGTAAACATTCAAAAACAATGTTATTGCCTGTTTTGTTTTTATCAAAAACAATGTTATTCCATTACGTAGGCAAATCATATTTCTCGTCCGATGATAAATCTTTAAAGTCGGATATTGTAATGGTACCTTACCTATAACGGACTTTGGGCTCTTCCATTCAAAATAGATACTGGAAGCCTCTGATTCTTAGTGTTGAACCAACCCCAGTCTATACTAACAGTCAAGACTGACATACCACCACTCTTGTTCCTCTGTTGTTTTATATTTTCTCCAATATACTTGTTTTATCTAAACCCTGAGTTCGTGAGGGCAACAACAACTGGCGACGACGTATTCAAACTTACACGGGACACAACAACAGCATTAAGGATTTTTCTTGAGAACCTTAAAAAGGACCCCCACAACAACTGGTGACGTGGGATTTCGAACTTACACCACCACAACGACTGACGACGTGGTTACAGTAAAGGATTCTTAAAAACCTTAAAATTGACGCGACAACGGATGACAAAGTATATTAAGTATTTTTTTGGAGAATCTTAAAAAAAGACAAACGTGGAGAATTCAACAACAAATTCACTAGACGACGTCCAAATTCTAAAAACTGACTTTATCGGTGGGAGAAAAAAAATACATAAAAGACCAATCTATTTTTCTCTCATTTGAAGAAAGGTCAGTGATATTTTTTATTGCTATTCCAACACTTGTTTATTTTTAACAAGAAAGGAAAACATTATTTTTCTTTCCTCTCCAAAAGAGAAAAATCCTACTGCCGAAAAAAAAAAAAAAAAAAATTAAAACCGTATTTTTTAATTTTTATTCTCTGTTGACTAAAGTGCAGAATGCAAATTCTACGGTTACGTGAGAAGCGTCCTAAAAAAAAAAGTAATTTTTTTTTTCTATTTTTGTCGTCGAGATAAAAAAAAAGTGTTATTCTCTTTTTTATTACTAAGATTATGTTTAGCAGCATAATATTAGAAGAAAGAACTTCTAAAAAGCAGTATTCTAAAAGCACACAGATTAAACTTGGAAAATTTTAAAGCTACTATAACAGAACTGGTGAAGTATCAAATGCAACAGCAATAGAAAACTGAAGAAAAACTTCTAGAACAAAAGAAAGAAGCTGAAAAAAGGCTATAAAAAGCTGTAGAAAGACAGCGACAATAGCAACGGGAAACTAAGGAAAGATTTCAAAAGCTTCTAGAACAGAAAAAAGAAGCCGATGAAAAGCTTCTAGAACAAAACGAAAAGATTGAAGTATTGATGCAAACAATATTGGTTACGGGTCAAAGTAACGAAAACAATAATGCTTTCTTGCAGAATGCCGTTTGGAGCGCAATTGACAAATTAACTTATTCCCCAGAGGAGGATAAAACTTTTGCTTCGTATTTTAGAAGATATGAGGATCTATACAAAAAAGATTGTGAACATTGGACAGGCTCTAAAAAGGTTCGCCTACTGCTCCGAAAATTAGACACCACCTAACATACTAAGCGATTTGACTTTTGCTGAAGCTGTTAATCTTTTAACCAAACTATTTTGCCCCAAGACTTCTTTGTTTCACAAACGCTGGCAGTGTTTGAACCTGGTCAAAAAAGACAACAAAGATTATTCAACGTTCGCATCAATCATCAATAAACCACCTCTCACACCACTTGTGATGCCAGATATGCCATCGTCATCTGAGAAACCGAAGATTGTGATTGGCGACTTCAATAGCCATAGCACCTAATGGGGATATGCTAAAAATAATGCGGATGGAGATGCAGTGGAAGCATGGGTTGAAATTAACCAGCTTAATCTGATCCACGATGCAAAGCAACCAAAGTCATTCAACAGCAGATGATGGAAAGTAGGGTATAATCCTCATATTGCGTTTTCCAGCCAGAGTATCACCGGATTGAGCAAAAAGCTGGTGCTGGAGCCACTGCCCAAAATTCAACGCTGCCCCATTGGCATCACAGTCAATGCTGAAATCGACCCAGTCACAGTTCTATTTCGAAGAAGATTCAGTTTTGAGAAAGCGAACTGGATTGGCTTCCAAGAGGATCTTGAAAAGAAAAGTGCCCATCTCCCAGTAGGAAAGGAGCAAATACCTTTCGGATCTGTTCCCCCTTCCACACCCAGATGTGTCCAGTGAAGTCCACACATGTGTGAAGAAAGGGGTTGAACCAAATTGACCCGACACTCAGGCAAATTTGTCATGCGGGGTATGCAAAAGATAACACATTATAGCACGTACACAACCCACAATCCTTAAGAATTGTTTTGTCTAGCTCTTGCTATCCAAAACCCAGACGGGCACAGCTGACTTAAAGTCGACGCAATTTCCAGGTGCTTGCATTTCCTGTGGGCATCCATAATCACCATTTTGGTTAATGTATGAGACTTACCCAAGAGAACAGGATACTATATTCCATAATCAAAGACATTACACTTGCCTATTCGGCCCCTGGTTCTTATAACACCCTCTTCATCCACAAAAGGGAGATAGAATTTCTCAAATCCGGCACTGGGCCCGTTGGCTTAAGCAAATATTCTCTAACCTGAGGAAATGCTTACTCTTGCATCCTTTTTATAAGGTGCTGCCAGGCCAACTTCTGAGGATCATCCTCAGAATGTCTCACCAGCCCTATGAACCTGAACACCTCAGTAACCATTCTAAGGCGTCTACCAAGACTTTCGTACTTATCAAAGGGAATCATTGGCTCTATTCTCTGAGTTAAAGCTCCACAAAAGGTGGGTTCCCTCACCATTTCTTTGCTTTCTTCCCTCAAACAATTTAAGGTGTTAAAAGGCCATTCTATAAGATACTGAGTAAGCCAAGTAGGACCATGTACCCATTGCGAAAAACGTTTTTTAAAGTTATTCGCTGTCAACCCCATTGAAAGTATATCTGCCGGATTCTGCTTTGATGGTACATATGGAAAAGATATCACCAACCCAAATTTCTGACAGAAATCCTGACACATTTCTGCAATGTCGTGGGTCCCGTTTCTGGCAAAAATGTTTTTAGTCTTCACCTCCTGAGACAGGACCCAAGACAACACTATCTGTGCGTTTACTTTTTTCCTCCTTTCCGCCTACTCCCGTGTCTCCTTCCTTCCTTCTTCCCTTTTTTCCTCCTTAACTGCATCTCTTTCCTACCTTCTTTCCCTCTCTACTCCCGCATTCTTTCCTTCCTCCCCTCCCCACTCCCGTGTCTCCTTCCTACTTTTTAGAGTGAGAGGAGTGTTCGTTTGCTTATTTATTTTTATTTTTGCACATATTTTGGATGAAATTTATTAATTAGTGTACAATTATATTTTTTATTCCGAAATTAAATTCTAAATTGTTTTTTAAAGACTTGAAAATCAAACTTTAATGCAATGCCTCAGTCGCTGGCGGCCATGTTGTAATTTCTTATAACTCGAAACATGTTAATATTTTATTTGTTTCATTTATGGACCATCTGCCTTAAAATAAATATTAACATGTTAAAAGAAAAAAAGAATTCCGAAATATAAAGGTTTATTTACAAGTTGTTTTGTAAATAGCGACCACGTGTTGCAAGGTCAACCGGAAGACGCCGGTGACTTCCGGAACATGTTCCACATGTTTTTGTCCCAATTCAGATTTCCTCTTTTTTGAGGAGCTTGATTTTCTCAAAATTAAAAACTGACCTTCTCCCTAACTTTTCTCTGGTGGGGAGGCAAGTAAATAGGTACCCTCAAATACAAATTTACAAAATTAAATTTTTGTTAGTCCAATCATGTAATGTCTATTTTCACATAGTTTTTAGGATAGCAATATGGTTGATTGCTTTGAAGTTGGTTGTTGTCTGATCTCTTGCACTAATTTAAGATTTCAATTGTGTATCATTATTATGAACGAATATTCCAGCAACTTGCATATAAGTAAACTATTTTCTTATGAGATTTTGTCATTTAACGCATTTATTTTATATTCTTCTCCAGTATTATCCTAAAGCAAATCACGCAAAGGTTGTCAAGGAATATAGCAGATCTTCTGCAGACCAGGTAAGATATTTTTGATTTGATTTTTACTTCTTTAAAGAAAATTTGCAATCTTGTTTCATCTGATGTATGCATCTCCTTAGAAGAAAACATCTTGTATATCATCTACTAATTTTCTAATTCGCTTAGTTCACATTTATTTTCCAGTTTCTTAAAAGCAATATCTCCTTAAAATTTCAAGATTAAAAATTATTGTCCCCTGAGAATTTCAGTATCAAAAAAAAAAAGCATTGTCTCTTTGTCGGAAGTTATATAGCCTGAAACGTGAATATAACAACCAAGATGAGAATAGTAGTCCGAATAATACAAATTATCAATCCTCATCTCAACTATTAGGAAGTTATTCCCCTTTATTGGTAAATTATTATAATAGAGAGTTATTCCCCTTTTGAATTACTTGAATTATAATTATTTGCCAATGAAGGGAAATAGCTCTTTAATTTACCAAACTTAATGTGGCATCATTATTATTTCTAATTATTGTCAGATATATATGTACTACCCAGAACAGTGATTGAACTCATAACCACCATTTTGTAAAAAACTAGAAACTAGTTCTTTTACCCAGTTAAATCAAATCATCCTAAATAAATTGTACTTCATAAATAATTCATCAGTCACTTCCTTTCCTGTCATTTTCAGACTGTTGAACTCTTCTTAGCTTAGCAGAAATCCATCCATCAATCAACTAAGAGAATACCCATCCCAGGATGGGTAAAATGAATTCTCAGAACAGTTTTGCATCACTTTATGTCCTTTTATGAAGATAAAAAGCAAGATACAATGCTACTAAACCTTATGTCTGGAATCATTATTCCAATTTTGATCAAAGTCCATTACACGATTTTGATTCTCAAAAATGTCTAAAAATGTAAGGCTTTTAGCTGAAGTGGTTTTAAAAAGAAATTAAAATTAAGGGAATCTTGCTTAATTAATGTCTAATGACTATGGATCAAATTTAATACAAATGTGAAATATTCAAATTTTGAAATGGAAGTTGTGTCGACATTATATCCCCTAACCTCTTTTAAATATTCGAAAAAAACTGAAATTTGGAGAAAAATTATAAATTGATGTCTTATAAATAAAGACTTGGCTAGAGGTAGGTTAGTTTGGAAGTCAATTTCTAAAAGCCATCCAACACATACGTTAAACTGAATATGATAATGATAATATATATTGTTAAAATTTCACAAAAACTCATAGGCATCTGAATTCTCACAAAGGCCTTCCACTCGTTCTGCCCCCTTTGCATAAAATGAAACTAAATATAGCTCACATTACCCACCCATTACACCTAGCAGCTGTGTTCCAAAATTCATAATGATCAGTGAATTAGTTTACGAGTGAATCCTGTGCATGTGCATATATATATATATATATATATATATATATATATAATGTTTTGAACAACCATTTTATATTATCCCTCCACTCAGGCAACACTGTTTGTAAATAATGAAATTGTGTAATTAGTTGTTAATGTTTTAACACCAATATTTATTGAAAATCTATTTCATTTACTCAACTCTAGAATTCCTATGTGTCCTTCTATGCTAGTTCTATATAATGATTTAGAAATATTTGCATAGTCAATTTGCCAAACTGAGAATTCTGAACCACTACTTGTGGCACATCATAAATGCAGACTATGATATGTTCTGTATCTTGTGAGCACTAGGGTGGAAGTGTCTGGATACTTTTCGTAGAAAGCGGTACATTCATGAAGAAAAACACTGAAATCGATTTTAACTTAAAATATATTTTATTAACAGAATTAGCGGATTTCCATTCCTTAGCTAGCCATTGTTTTTGATTAAACCGTCCTCACAGAGGTTCTAAGTGTCCTAAGTCTTTGGACCTTACATTACGTGTTCTTAGCCTAACATTCTAGCTGCCCCTGATTTAATCTCAAATCTCCCCTGTAACTTGATAAAGCTAACCAATCCGCTATCCATCCTCATATGGGACCTCCCCCCCAATTGACCCCAGGTCATAACCCGTCAATGATAATGCAAAAAAAAAAAATGAGTAAACTGCGAAGAATGTGCTTCTTAATTGATAAGAGAGGGAGATTGTTAATTTCAGATAAGTTACTTCCCTTGAATGATTATACAGGAAGTGGAGACTATTTAAGGCAGACCTGCTTACTGATCAGTGTGTGAAGTAAGTGGACCAGTGAATGTCTGGAGGCTGTAGGAAATATTAACTTATAATCCATCAATCATACCTTAAATCAAATCTTATGACAAATCATATATATATATATACTTATTATTTAAAAGTATATGATTGGCAAGTAATATTAAAAAGTATTAAATTAAAAAAAAAAACTTTGTTTTATGGAAATTGCTCCAGACAAGGCATGAAGCCACTTGATGTAAGGAGTTAACAAGAACGAAATATGATTATCGCAAAGACAGGAGATGCCTATTGACCATAGTCTTGAAAAGACCAAGGCTATAGGTAGGAGGAAAACAATCAGTAGGAAGAAAGTTCCACAAGCCTGCAGTTCTTGGAAAGAAGCTACTGTAATAGGAAGCTGTATTACAATGAGATATTAAAACAGCTAATTGATGGCGATCACTAGACCAACGAGTCAAACAAGCTGAAACAAAATAAGCTGGGAATAGATCACACAGTTTGGAAGAACATATGCTATAATAGTATTTATAGGAAAGACTGAGACTAGCAACATCACGTCTGTGAGAGAGAGGGTGCAGAGAATAAGAAAGGGTGTGACCAATCAAATTACAGATACGTTTCTGCACCTTATCAAGACCCGTCAAATGTGCAGAGATTCACCAGCGCAAATATAGCAACAGTACTCCATACATGGTCTGATAGTAGATTTGTAGAGATAGAGAATAGCCTCAGGTGTGAGAAAGTGTTTAGAACGATAGAGAATAGCCTCAGGTGTGAGAAAGTGTTTAGAACGATAGAGAATAGCCTCAGGTGTGAGAAAGTGTATAGAACGATAGAGAATAGCCTCAGGTGTGAGAAAGTGTTTAGAACGATAGAGAATAGCCTCAGGTGTGAGAAAGTGTTTAGAACGATAGAGAATAGCCTCAGGTGTGAGAACGTGTTTAGACAGATAGAGAATAGCCTCAGGTGTGAGAAAGTGTTTAGAACGATAGAGAATAGCCTCAGGTGTGAGAAAGTGTTTAGAACGATAGAGAATAGCCTCAGGTGTGAGAAAGTGTTTAGAACGATAGAGAATAGCCTCAGGTGTGAGAAAGTGTTTAGAACAATAGAGAATAGCCTCAGGTGTGAGAAAGTGTTTAGAACGATAGAGAATAGCCTCAGGTGTGAGAACGTGTTTAGACAGATAGAGAATAGCCTCAGGTGTGAGAAAGTGTTTAGAACGATAGAGAATAGCCTCAGGTGTGAGAAAGTGTTTAGAACGATAGAGAATAGCCTCAGGTGTGAGAAAGTGTTTAGAACGATAGAGAATAGCCTCAGGTGTGAGAAAGTGTATAGAACGATAGAGAATAGCCTCAGGTGTGAGAAAGTGTTTAGAACGATAGAGAATAGCCTCAGGTGTGAGAACGTGTTTAGACAGATAGAGAATAGCCTCAGGTGTGAGAAAGTGTTTAGAACGATAGAGAATAGCCTCAGGTGTGAGAAAGTGTTTAGAACGATAGAGAATAGCCTCAGGTGTGAGAAAGTGTTTAGAACGATAGAGAATAGCCTCAGGTGTGAGAAAGTGTTTAGAACGATAGAGAATAGCCTCAGGTGTGAGAAAGTGTATAGAACGATAGAGAATAGCCTCAGGTGTGAGAAAGTGTTTAGAACGATAGAGAATAGCCTCAGGTGTGAGAAAGTGTTTAGAACGATAGAGAATAGCCTCAGGTGTGAGAAAGTGTTTAGAACAATAGAGAATAGCCTCAGGTGTGAGAAAGTTTTTAGAACGATAGAGAATAGCCTCAGGTGTGAGAAAGTGTTTAGAACGATAGAGAATAGCCTCAGGTGTGAGAAAGTGTATAGAACGATAGAGAATAGCCTCAGGTGTGAGAAAGTGTTTAGAACGATAGAGAATAGCCTCAGGTGTGAGAAAGTGTTTAGAACGATAGAGAATAGCCTCAGGTGTGAGAAAGTGTTTAGAACGATAGAGAGAATCGACTTAATGGAAATCAGAAAGAGCAATGGGTCTCATGTATGAACACCTAGAAAGATTTGATGAGAGATAAAGACCAAGAAGTTTCATAGTCGATTTCTCCTCAAGAGCAGAGCTATTCATGAGAATCTCAGAAATAAAAAGGACACGCTTATGATTGAAAGACACGAGCTGAGTCTTAACTGGATTAAATGAAACAAGCCATTTCGTACCCCAATCCACAACTGAACCCAGGTCAACTTCTAGATTAGCCGCATATTTTAACTGAAATGAGCGAGAAGCAACACCAGAATAGAGAGTGGTATCATCAGCATAGATGCTAATTTTCTGAATAATATTCTCTTAAAGATCCTTTATATAGAGAAGAAACAGTGTTTGGCCTAGAATAGAGCCCTGAGGAACATCAGCATTGATAGGAATAGAGAATGAAGAAACACCGTCCAAAGTTTTTTGTTTTGTTTATGTCTAAGAATAGTTTAAGAAGAGCTCAATGCATTTATACCTTACTAATTTACTGTACATTAACATATTTAATCTTTCAACATCTACATAATATTTAATTATTAAAATATGTGCTATATATGTTTAACAATTTTTTTTTTAGTTTATATTTTTATTTTGTACATTTTAGGAGGAGCCTCTTCCCCACGAATTACGCCCAGCCACTGTGTTGGTAAGAACAATGACGTATCTCTTGACAGAAATTGGGAATCAGGGCAAAGATGGAACTTGGCCCGAGTGGTATGATTTTCTCTGGGACAGAACACGAGGCATCAGAAAGGTGGGTAGAATTTAGAGACGTTTTGATAATTCACCTCTTTTGAGCTTTCTTTTTCATTCATATCTCTCTCTAAAATAATAATATGGGTTATGTCTCTGTTTCAATATCTATATGTATAAATACCTATATTTTTGTCTGTAACAATTGCGCGATTACACCCCATGGACTATTATGTGTGAAGTGCAGTTGACAAAGACCAAACCATACTGGCTGCAACACCAAAGAGAAACTGATTGCCAGAATCGAACTAGTGTTCAGACATCTCTTGAAAAATACTGTAAAGGCCGTGTTATTTCAGGTTCAGGTCCCGTCTGGAGACCAAGGTCGAGTTTCAGGGCTGCTTTTTTGAGTGAGCTGTATTCAGTAAAAGATACTTCAAGATTCCGGAGATATGACACTGAGCCGAATTCTGCTGGCACACGTCTGGCTTTCCTGCGACCACCCTCTGTACCCAGCGCTTGACCACAGTGGACAGCAATTCAATATAGCCATTTGAATTGAGTCTGAGTCCCTTTTCAATCATGTAGCATGATGTGGCTTTCACTGGAAACACACCCAAAGACCATCACAGTTTGAAGGAAATTGGTGGGACTGGGTGTTTGTTTGATCTTGTTGAGGAATTTCTTGACTTTTGTAATGCAGTTCCCTTTGACCTTACCGGTGAGCAATTGACCATTGCGACTCTTGTAAGAGAAGTAGTTGTTACACCGGCCGTTCTTACACAGGAGAAACTACACCGGTTGTCACTATAAATAGTGCGAGTCACCAGAGACACAGAGAAGACAAAGCACAGTCTTGTAACTGTCTAGCCAAGTGCTAGTCACTTTCTTACTTTGTTAATACACTTGTTAAACCAACCCTCGACTTGACTTCCTTTATTTATTATTTACTGTTGGACAACTTCACAACAGTAGTGAAGATCGTTGTTTAATGCTTTCTTCATAATTGCCATTTCAATGCCTATCTCTGCATTTTTTTGCCTGGATCCTGCTGCACTTTTTTCTTTTCAGCTGCTTGACAAATTTCGTTTTGCGCAAACAGTCAAAACGCCTGCTATAATCTTTCTTACTAGCTATTTCTTCCACATAATCTCCATCGTAATTTTCCAGCTCACGTTTCACAATTTTCAAGGTATTCAAAGCGCACTGAGCTGCAATTAAGTTTTCCGAACCTTCGAATTTGATGTGAGTCATCATGATGCAGGTCATTCTCTTCCAATATTCCGGTGCTTTCCAGTCATCCATGCTGTCCAGCTTTCAAACTCACCAATTATACACAGAAGCAGCCATTTGTTACACTTTATCGCTATTAAATACTTCAAATGGTTCTGAAATGAAAGAATATAAAGAATTATCAAATTTGTCTCGAATACCCTGTATATATAATGTACATTATTATATCTTTCGTATCTGATATATAGGTTGTTATATATTAGATTAAAAGAAACATCCAACAGTTTATAAAAATTATTAAATAGAAATAAGTTCTTTAGTGACTATGTTTCGGTCAATGTGATCTATGTATACGTCTATGTATGTATTCATGTGATTCGCTGATGGCATCTTATTGCTAAAAGCATCATCATTTAATGCTAATGAGAAAATCTCTACTTTTTGGCTTATTGTCACTTGATCCTGAATGTTTTTTATCTACTTTTGGTGATACAATATCTACCTTAATAAAATGTTTAATCACTTTTTTGGAATTAAACATTTTTTTGTGGACAGCTGACCTGGTGACTCCTTAGATTCAGCATATCTGTCAAAACTGAATTGGTATGTATATATCACTTTGATCATTCAAATTGAGTCAGCTAAATTTCATATGTGCTTTTCTAGCTTGAACATGTTACAGTCTCTAATGATCCGGTTTAATCATTTTAATGAGTTTTCCTTTTGTTTCCCTTTTTTTAAAAATCATTTTAATGAGTTTTCTTTTTGTTTCCTTTTTTTAAAAATCATTTTAATGAGTTTTCTTTTTGTTTCCTTTTTTTTTAAAAATCATTTTAATGAGTTTTCTTTTTGTTTCCTTTTTTTTAAAAATCATTTTAATGAGTTTTCTTTTTGTTTCCTTTTTTTTAAAAATCATTTTAATGAGTTTTCTTTTTGTTTCCTTTTTTTAAAAAAATCATTTTAATGAGTTTTCTTTTTGTTTCCTTTTTTTTAAAAATCATTTTAATGAGTTTTCTTTTTGTTTCCTTTTTTTTAAAAATCATTTTAATGAGTTTTCTTTTTGTTTCCTTTTTTAAAAAATCATTTTAATGAGTTTTCTTTTTGTTTCCTTTTTTTTAAAAATCATTTTAATGAGTTTTCTTTTTGTTTCCTTTTTTTAAAAATCATTTTAATGAGTTTTCTTTTTGTTTCCTTTTTTTAAAAATCATTTTAATGAGTTTTCTTTTTGTTTCCTTTTTTTTAAAAATCATTTTAATGAGTTTTCTTTTTGTTTCCTTTTTTTAAAAAAATCATTTTAATGAGTTTTCTTTTTGTTTCCTTTTTTTAAAAAAATAATTTTAATGAGTTTTCTTTTTGTTTCCTTTTTTTAAAAAAATCATTTTAATGAGTTTTCTTTTTGTTTCCTTTTTTTAAAAAAATCATTTTAATGAGTTTTCTTTTTGTTTCCTTTTTTTAAAAATCATTTTAATGAGTTTTCTTTTTGTTTCCTTTTTTTTCCCACAGGACATCACTCAGCAGATGATGTGCAATGTCGAGGCAGTTGCACTGCTTGAGAAATGTTCGCGCTTTCACATATTTTCTGCCGAGCGTCTCTGTGAGGAGGAGGTGTCCGCCTTCTCCAACAAAATCAACGATGAAAACCTCACAAAATGCCTGCAAAGCTTGAAATACCTCTATGCAGACATGGAGAGGAAGCACAAGATTTATTTTGAGACAGAAGCTGAGTTCAGGGCATATGTTGTCCTCCTTAATCTAAACAAAGGCGACATGTTGAGGTGAGTCACGTGAGGTTCTCATTTTTCAATGGCCATATTAGTTTGCTGCATCCTGAGATCTTTGTTAGCAGTTCGGCTTTTTTCCCAACCAGTAATCACTCTAACTTTACCACATTGTTTTAAAGATGAATATGTATGTATATATATATATATATATATATATATGCAAGCTTCATTAAAGACCACAGAGTTCTCTCTCTTCACGATCTTTCTTGTCAATTTCTCGACACGGCTAGCGATTTTTCGGGTGTTAACCAATGGAGTATGGCAACTAACGTTGTGTCGTGAGCCATTTCTCTAGCGCTTTCGGTCTCTCAACCGTCTTCAGGTGGCTGTGTCTTATTGTTACTAAGAGCCGTATTTATAGTTTTATTATTAGTTATATATCTATTAATTTACATATGTATACACACACACACACACACACATATATATATATATATATATGTATATATATAGTGAATGCTTTTATTCAAACATGTACAAGGTCTGCTACACTGGCATGTCGATATTATCGGTCTACAACTATCAAGAGCTGAGGTCTCATCAGGCAGAAAGTTTTTTGTGATCCAACCCGGTCGCTGAATTCCAGGAAGAATGGAGTCAAGCAAAAACTCCATTCTTCCTGGAATTCAGCGACCGGGTTGGATCACAAAAAACTTTTTGCCTGATGAGACCTCAGCTCTTGATAGCTGTAGATCGATAACATCGACATGCCAATGTAGCAGACCTTGTACATGTTTGAATAAAAGCATTCACAATACAGCTCTATATTTTTATTGAGCACTCTTTTATAAGCCCGGTTTGATTCCCTTTGGATTTCTACCCTGTGAATTTTTACCCTACCTGGATTACTATATATATATATATCTTTATTTTTTATTATTATTATGTATTAATTGTTAAAGACTGATAGGGTGTTAGTACCAGTGGTGAATGCTATTTTTTTAATTGTGGGTTGTAATTATTTTATATGTAGGGCTTCGAATATTTTTAGTCTGTTAGTGCAGTTGTTTTTATGTATGATCTTAATGTTAGTTGTTAATATTTGTCTTCGTTCAGTTGATTTTATGCTTTTTTTATGTGTGGTAATGTGTCGCTGAATGGCACTAGTGTCATTTAAGTGATGCGTAAGGCGTTGGGAGAGGGTTGTAGTTGTATAGCTAATATCAGTCTTTAACAATTAATACATCAATAAAAATAAATAAATAAATAAAGATATATATATAGAAACAGCTTTTCATGGTAAACAACTGATGATCCTTTAAATAATGTTAGAAGCAAACTAATATAATAACTGAAAAAGTTAAATTGACTTACATGAGTGATTTTCCACTGAACGACTTGGGACTTCAGTTTTTTTTAATTTTATTTCCAAGACTATATATATATATATATATATATATATTAAAAATAAATTTGTGAGAAGCCATACAATGCAAATATATATATTTAATTTTAATCTTAAATTTTTCTGTGATAGATTCCTTCATCAGAGAAATCAGGAGTTTTTCATATTTTTGAAGTCTTTGTTTTTCTCTGGTTGTTATTAAATCCGCAAGATGTTTTTTTTAAGTCGTATCAGAAAGGCAGTCAAGAATCTACTGTGCGTGGCTGCGCTAGCAAAAGAAAAGATTATCGTTCTTTTTTGAAGCATTGTTGAAATTTAAATTAAAAAAATTAAAAATAAAGCTGTTAGAAGCCATACAATGCAAACATTTTTATTTTAATCTTAAATTTTTCAGTGATAGACGCCTTGATTAGAGAAATCAGTGAAACACAGACAGTTTTTTCGTTGTCTACGACTCATCTGTGTGGCTAGACAAAGCAAGTGTATCCACACCGTGATTCAAAACCTGAATAGCCAATCGTATCCAAATGTGACCAGCAGTCAAGCACCTACACCAACAAACCTACAAATTAAAGTAAAGAAATTCTAGCGTTGTGTGTACTCGATCTGTTTACATGGTTTTATCATGCTATTCCGTAACCGAGCGAAATGTATATTTTATGAAAAATTATTGCTTTACACTAAGAGGGAATCGTTATTTTCAGTACCAGAGTGCTCAAGCTATAAATAGGGGACACATATATGTATGGGAAATGAAAAAGGAAAAACCAAGAGATATTTTTTTTTATATATTCATCAACGTTTCGTCTTTATTTGTAAGACTTCCTCAGGGTGATAATTTTAAGAAAAATGTCATGCAAGTACATCGAAATATTGGGTTGACATGATGGGTTAATGAGGAAAAGTAGTAGCCGTGGCTACTGAGAGCGCTGGACCAAGGTCCGGGCTGAGAGAAGTCAGTAGCAGAGAGTGAAATGAATGTGGATGGCTGTGAGTAAAAAGGGGGAGGGGTGGGAGTGTTAGTGAATTTGTCTTAGGGTGGGAGAGAGGGTGCTGAGGTTTTTGTCGTGGTGAGGTGTAGCATGGATTTTGAGGGGCTGGGGAGAGAGAAGGGAAGAGGGGAAACTCTGTGTCTTTGGTATGTAGGTAGTATCATAGTTTTAGAAAAAGATTTGAAGAAATGATGATAATTTGAAAGTAGGCGGGGTGGGTGGGTAAGAGTGTGAATATCTCTTGGTTTTTCCTTTTTCATTTCCTATTACGTCGGATTACTCTCATCCTTCCTTTCTCATATATATATATATATATATATATATATATATATAAAATATAAAATATAGTCATTCACTGACAGTTATTGCACTATGTATGACTCATCAGTGTGGCTAGATGTAGCAAGTGTATCTGCTCAGAGATTCTAAACCCTAAATATCTATATCTGAGATTTGAAACTCTAAATATTTATTTATATATATCATACTGATATTTATATTTTCTCGGCCTTTTTCGCTAAGATCAAAGTGTAGTATCTGTTCCGACGGATACTGCCCCCCATAGATCGGTATTGTCCTGACCTTCGGGGCTTGATTTACAGCAGTCTATGAGTCTGTCCTGTGCAGTTCTAGGAGGTCCACCCTCCCAGGCTTTGCCTCCCCTCTTTGGGGAGTAGTAAGTTTATTGCTAATCACCTGAGGCACCTCTACCGAGGAATGACAACGGGGCTGCCCAGGCATTTTTTGTAGGCCAGAGTGCTCAAATTCTTGGGCGCTGGCTTTTCAAATCCCACTTTCCTTGTGTCACATCTTACCGCTGTGGGAGGTAGATAAATAAATAGATATTTATCCTTAATATTTCACATTTTAAATTATTAGATAATCAAATTAAATATGAGAAGAAATTACATTTATGATTTTAAAAAGTTCAGATCAACAAGAGAATATATTCACGTCACATATGTGATACATTTTTTGCAAAAGAAAAATGACTGTGCAATGACAACATGTATAACTTTTTGAAAAAGCTAAATGACTTTTCATGAGTTTATTTTACTGGTCTGTTTGAATTTATATTCAACTGTTCAAAAGCATAAAAAAATACTTCCGAAGATTAGATAAGCCATGAAACTGCAGTAACGTTAAGATAAGCCAAATTTATTATTACTATATATATATATATATATATATATATATGTGTGTATATATTTTTACTTTTGTGTTGACAAGTTTATTTTCTTCTTCAGAGAGGTTCAAACTCTGCGTCCAGATATCTTGAGTTCTCCAGAAATCCATTTTGCCCTCCAAGTTTACACAGCAATCAGCAGCAACAATTACATAAAATTTTTCAAGCTCATCCGAAAAGCCACCTTTTTAAATGCCTGCATTTTACATCGATATTTTTCACAAGTCCGTAGTAAAGCCCTCATGATTCTCATGAGGGCGCTCAGTTTAAGCTCAAGGCCTGTCCCGGTATGTATTGATATTTCAAATTTTTTCAACAATTTCTTTAAAAAAAATTTCTCTAATTGTAACCCAATCATTGATATCATGGTCTAAGCATATATTTCCTTGCAAGAAATGGATATTAAAATGAAAAAAAAAAATTAAATTTTTAAAACATAATATAATGAAATTTACCTTAGGTTTCAATCTTTCACTAATCTTATCTTATGAAACCAGGAAAGAAATACCAACTGAACTTAACTAAACCCTTTTTTTTTTTTTGATTGCATAGACTCTTAACGTTCTATCAAAAACTCCCCATTTTTATCCTTCACACACTGTTTGTATCTTTCTTCTCCAATGTTTTTTCTCTTTTTTTTAAAAAAATTGTTTATTGACTAATTTTGTGGACACCTGTGGAACCTCTGTTCCAACAACAGCGCCAGAGAAACGATCTCTGAATTATTCCATGTTTATTTTGTTTAAATATTTAATACTGATTGGTTGCCTATATCAGACTTCAACCGATCAGAAAAAGTTTGCCTCTGGGAGCCGGACACCTGTTTGCACTATCTATATAAGTGAGTCCCAAGTGTTCTCGCCAGTGAGAGCTCCAACTTGCCAGAGGAATCCTTGTCAGTCATAACATATACTCTTGACGGGCAAACAAACTCTGGCCGTAGCACCTAGGTACTGGCATCTCGGCAAACAACACAAGTCACAGTCATAGACTATTAAAATATAATGACAGCATGTTACAGTCTTACGAACTCGCTTACTACTCAAATCCACACACATGCAGACAGAATAATACTTTCTCCGTTTCGCCTAAGACCTTAAGACCTTCTTAACTGATAACTCTTCACTTTCAGCTGTTCTATTTACTATTGGCTGTTCCACATATTTGATAACTCTTTTCTCAACTTTTCCTTACTTTTGGTTGTTCTATTATGATGTAAATAAAGTTGATGTTGGAAAAACTTTGATTACTTTTGATGATATCAAATTTTCTACATCTCTCTTGGTGGCCACTTATTTAAATCTATATTTAACATCCCACATTTATACCCTCCCAAACTCTGTAAGACCAATTTAATTTTTAAATCCTCGATTTAGGATGTCCAACCCTGTATTTCTAACCTGAAGTACAGATGTGAACCTATCGTGGCACCAAACGTGGCTGTACATGAGTGACTTTGCACTAAATGTGATGCAAGTCTGCCATAGAAGTCACTCTACACTAAGTGTAGTCCAATGTCACAAGGACAACATGAGTTTTGACTTGTTGCTGTCAATCATTCTCTAACTATGCTGTGTTTAAAAGATCCACAGAACTTTGTTGTTGATGCAGCTATGTTAGAAACTTAAGTAAGCAGTTGATTGGCAATTCCTCTCTGTTTTAGTCTGAGAAAGTGTTGTCTTAATCCATGGGCAGGCCCTGTCGTTGTGTTGTGTCCAACAGACTGTGATCAAGAAAGCTGGAATAAATTTTTGCATACAAAAATGAAAGACATTTCTTTATTATAACTTAACTAACACTGTGGGTCCATTCCATAGGATATAAAATTAGGCTTAGAGCCTCAAATCTTTACATCCTTCAGTATTCTTTTTCAGCTTGATTTAATTGTCCACCTCAGAAATATCTCTCATACAAAAAACATCCCTCCCCATATCACATGACTAATCCTAACAACTGTAGACTTTGCTGAACTTTTTTGAAAGTTCACATATTAAAAACGGCCCTTCAACATGAGTTTTGCATTAACAACTCAAATCCTGTTAGATGCAAGTGTGACCTTTGCTCCCATGCATGAGTTGACATCCCAAAATATTTCAAATTAAATTGTCAGTCGCCAGGTGACACTAATCAAGGTGTCCTGCAGACATTGAATCATCAAGTAAAAGTTGTGCAACTCACAAAGACTTTAAAGATCTGTCAGTTGCTCTAAAAGAATTTGTATTTTTGTTTCTCATCGTTAATATCTTCTCAGATATTGTAATATTCGAATATTAAAAAATTGTGACGGCCGCACTGATGACTATTGGAGGACACCTGGAAACCCCCTTTGTGAAAATCCATTTGAGAACCATTTTATTTAGATGCAATTCATCCAATCTCTTCTTGGTATCTTTTAATTTTCTTCTTCTTTCTCTTTTAGTATCCTCTCATGAAATTAGTTGAAACCCTGGGCTTTGAATCGGCCACGCAAGCAGCAGTCTTTTGCAGACATTACGGATTTATTGTTGACAACAATGACGTTTTATTAGACAGGGCTTCTTTTGTGGAACCAGAAACCGCCCCTGCCCCACAAAGGTCTTTGACGCTTGTTGAATCCAAAAACAACTGGACAATTGGGGACGTAAGTACACAACGATTTTAGTAGTTTCTCACCCCTATTTCTTCTCTACAGATGCGCTCAATGTGCCCCAACCGACTGTGTTGGTTCAGGGCACGTTGAGCGCAGCAATGACTGGATTGCTAAAGCCCGACAGTTGAATGTGCCAGCAGAGAAGACCACCTCCAAAGACCCAAGTTGTCTTTGGAGGATATGGTTAAGCATGATAGAGCCTTGGATATGGATTCTGTCAGGCCTCATCAAAGACAGGAATGGAGGGGAAAACTTAGATCGAGACTAGACAATCAGCTGATTAATTGTGGCTTGATTCAACAAATAAACTGGTTGTTGTTGATGATGAGGGCAGTAGTCCTTTTAGCATTAATAACTTTTAATATTAACAATATTCTTGAAGACTGGCCTTGAGCAGGTGGGAGTAATAAAGGTTTCACTTATTAGAACATGCATCACAGTCCGCTACATTGGTTTATTCATGTTGAGAGGAGCAATTCTTAAGAAAATACAGATATCTTCAGGTAGGACGACCCAAGAGGATGCAAACCATCAACAAAGACCTTCAGCAAAATGGATGTGATGATTTTATTTTTAAGTAAACAATCTATATATTAATACGATAGCGTGTGTGTTCGTGTGTCACGCTTCCGGCAAAAGCTCTGCGCATGCGTGTCACACCTAGATTTTGAAAAACATTCAACTCGCCTAAGTTTCGAAACATTTTCAAGTATTTCCCTTTGGCGCAACTGTTAGCGACGTGGTTTATAGTTCGATCCCAACCAACCTTCATTAGATTTTTTTTCTACATTTCAAGGTGAAGGGGAAGAGAGGTAGGGAGGGGACGACCGGGCAGACACATATTAATACAATAGCGTGTGTGATTTTGTGTGTCATGCTTACATCAAAAGCAACGACCTTCCGAATCTTTGTATGCTACTCATGAATTGGCTTGGCCTTTTGGCTAAGATCAAAGTGTAGTATCTGTTCCGATGGATACTGCACTCCATAGACTGGTATTGTCTTGGCCTTCGAGGCTTGATTTATGCCGGTCTATGGGTCTGTCCTGTGCAGTTCTAGGAGGTCCACCCTCCCAGACTTCGCCTCCTCTCTTTTGGGAGGAGTAAGTTTATTGCTTACTGCCTGAGGCACCCCTACTGGGGAATGCCAACGGGGCTGCCCAGGCAATTTTTAATGGCCAGAGTGCTCATCTTCTCGAGCGCTGGCTTTTCAAACCCCACTTTCCCGACCCGACCTTGGATCACATCTTACTGGCCTTGTGCCTAACTCCTGGAAAGGAGTAAATAAATATTCATGAATTGGAGCCAAATTTGATTTAATCGAAAACATTAACAAAGTCAGGTTTAGTCGTCAAAATATTACCGTCACTAGAAATATTGTATATAAAAAAGTTTTGTAAATTGTTTCATGTATTGTTCATTTTTAAAAAATAAATATACAAGTCCAAATCTTATCATATTTTATTCAAACATTTATAGGTTAGGAACAAGATAATTAGTATTAAACATATCATTTCGTGTAATTTACACGGGTCCCGCTAGTTTTATATTATTTTAATTAAGCTATTTTGTAAATTTTGTGGTTATAATTTATATAAGATACTAATTTTTATGCTAGCAAATATATCCAGTATTGTTTTGGAGCAATAACTTGTTGGTCCAAATTTACATGTTTTAACATAAAACTTGTAAATTTGGATACATTTTTGTCTAATGGCTTCCTTGTTTTCTAGCGTTCTATTATGAAATTATTCTAATTTCTAGCATTTGCTTTTTTATTAGAGATAATGAAATACTCTTTTTATTATAACATGAAAATCAGCTTCTTTGAGTTGGAACAGATTCGATTCAAAATAGATTCTGGCTAGTTTGAGCTCAATTCAAATTTATACAGATGTGTAGGATAGGAATACACTTTTGACAATCAAATTTACAGTAAAAATGCAGTAAAGTGTTTTAATTATTTATTAATATATATATATATATATATTTATAAATAAATATTAAATTATTCATACCTACAGACGCTAGCGTTTCAAGCTTATTACTCTCATCAGTGCAGGAAAGTAACAATTTCAGACGGTCGGGAGGCACGAACCCGGTTCACAGAATCAGCCTAGAATCTGCAAGCAGTCGCCATATCCACTCGGCGAACGGAAACTGTCACGTAATTAAGGGAAATTAAGATCTATATGTACCTAGAAGCTGGCACAGATAGAAGACTAGTTGAGTGTTCGACGAACGTATTCTGAACTTTGCATTATATATATATATATAGTCTCGGAAGTTTCTCAACCATTAAAACTATATAAAAAACAAAAAAAAAACAAAAAAAAACAACTTATAGTCCCAAGTCTTCCAGTGGAAAATCACTCATGTAAGTCAATTTATTTTTTACAGTTATTATATTAGTTAGTTTCTAACACTATTTTAAGGGATCATCAGTTGTTTACCATGAAAAACTGTTTCGGGAATTTAATATATATATATATATATATATATATATATATATATATTTATTTAGCCTGATGATTTCCCATGGGAATGAAACATGAATGCCTCAGTTTAGCTTACTTGCCATAGATATATTTTCATACTACTACTAAGCTCTACTCATATATTGAACACTGGTGAAGTAAATATTGAAACTATATACACAATATATAATGTCACCTTATAATATTATATATGGCATAATCACGTTGACACACTAGTTCTCGTTAGATCATCGAAGTTAAGCGACGTTGAGCCTGGTCAGTACACTTATCTTGGCATTGTTTCCAGTCATCCTGGACTTCTTGCCACTGGAATCAAGCAGTGCCGATTCAGCAGATGTGTGATTGAGGATTGCGCAATTGCTTCACAATTACACGCACAGCTTATAAATAAATGATTAATATTATATCAAATAGTAATTATATATATCTCTATATTTATAAAGTTAGGTATGTGTACTTTTTTATTTATTTATATATATAGTCTAAAGAAGCTTTGAATCATTTTAAACAAAAGAAAAAAGGAAGAGGCTATATTGCCGGTCCCGGCAAAATAACGATTCCTGCTTATTTTGCCGGTTCATGTATATTTAACTAAATTGTTAAACATACAGTGACGCCCGGCACAATAATTATTTACTAATGTAAAGGGATCGTTATTATGCCGGTTCATTATTTTTAAAAACCTAATTGTTATGGCCTTGCGAAAGAAAAGGTAATTAAATAAATAAGGGCAAATATTTAAAAACAATTTGTTTTCATCATCAGTTGTGTCGGTTAAAGAAATAAAAAAAAAATCGACCTGCCCTATTGTGTCGGTTAAAGAAATATCTGCTTACTTTTCATAATAGAATTAATGTTGATGAATTTTCCCAACATTACTAAGTCTGCTCTCGATTTAAGTAATTGAAATTTTCCTTAAGTTATATATAAGTTATATATAAAGAAAAAAATAAGCAACAAATAAATGTTACCAAAGGCAACATAAATTATTATTCTACCTACCTGCATAAGTTTATTTGTTTATTTTATTATTTATTTTGATAAATGATTTTTTTTTATAAAAATAAATAATCAAATAAACAAATAAACTTATACAGGTAGAAGAATAATTTATGTTGACTTTGGTAACATTTACTTGTTAAAAATGTGCTTTACAAAGGAAAGATTTTAATGTAAAATTCTCATTTTCTTCTGAAGAAAAACTTCGATAATGTTAAAATAATATACAGAAAATCACTGGATTTAAACAGTTTCTATTTTAAAATGTTCTTTCAATGAAATCATAAAATAAGTCGTAATTTTGAAGAGTTCACTCCTAATCGAATCAACCGGAAGTAAAAATTAATTTTATCGTTATTTTAAAATATATTGTCGCTTAATAAAGTTTTAAATTATACAAAAAATCAATCAGGCAAAGATTAATTAAAAACAAACAAAAAAATCAATCAGGCAAAGTTTTAAATTATAAATAAAATTTCGTTTGATAAAGTTTTAAATAATACAAAAAAAATAATATAAATAATAATAAAAAAAAGTAATTTATAGTTAAATAAACACGAGCCGCCAAAATAACGTAAGACTCATTATTGTGCCGGGCCTCACTGTATGTTTAACAATTTAGTTAAATATACATGAACCAGCAAAATAACGCAGGAATCGTTATATTGCCGGTCACGGCAAAATAACGCAGGGATCGTTATTTTGCCGGGACTGGCAATATAGCCTATTCGAAGAAAAAAATGGAAAATGCAGTTTAAATTCCCAGAGAAACTAACTAAATCCAAGATATCGCAGACTTAGCATTTGTTGGAAAATTTATAAATAAAAAAAAAGAAAGGGGATTCAAGTATCTAGCAGTGAAACAAAAACAGGGGACCTTAACTTAAGCGCGAAATATTTAAACGGGGATCATCAGCTGTTTACCATGTAACTGTTTCGGAGATTTAAAAACAGGACGGTTATAATATTCATGGCTCTCCAATGGTACTGATCAAACGACCATTTCCCCAATAATCAAGAGTAGAAATAATTCAGCTTAAATTATATTATCTCTCTCTCTCATATATATATATATATATATATATATATATATATATATATAGGTAGAAGGGTGAAAAGGAATTAGAAAAGCGAAAGGCAGATCTTTTTTCAATTCAGGTCGCATATTTTTGCTAGTCTGAGAGGATGATATGCTGAACGAATGCATTCTACACTGACACCCAAAGGATGAGGTAATTATTTAGAGCATATTATCATAACGAACGCCCTATAGGAGTAGGATTTAATGTCTGGGAGGGTGATATCGTGAAAACAAATGGTATTTTCACTTTCTTTCATGGTAGTCAGTGTACTTGCCTGTTTTCAGTGGAAGGAAAATTGAACTACTAAACTGCGTAACGGTTTCAATAATAACCAAAGATCATTTTTACTATTAGTCTTTGGTTTTATTGTTTTATATCTTTCGATATTTCGTTTTACAATAGGGGTGGGACGTAATGGGTGAAAATTTCAGATTCATTTCAATGAGAAATGGCTTCTTTGACCATATTTTTTTCTTTCATGACATTCAGATTGGTCTGAGGTCAATTTTAGATATCCTATGACACTCTTAATCAATGCTTACTACATGCCAAGCTTTGTCTAAATTCATATGTTCTTGCCTGGAGAGAGTGAGTTATGTTCTTCATAACGCATGATCCATTATCCGTTAGTAAAGGCTGTCTAGTTTTTGTGAAAGCCGACAAGAGATTCCATATATATATATATATATATATATATGCAGATCGATGAAAGAAGAGGGATAAACATGTACGAAGGACAGATTTATTTCAACTTCGATTGTTCAATGCAAGGTATACTCGGTAAAAAAATTATGTTTATTATTCTTTCCTTAAGCCAAGGCTTTTCAAAGATCAAAATCTTATCATCAGAGGAATTACATAGATAGATAAGTTGGCAGTAGAAAAGCCAAAATTCAAAATTTGAAAAAAATATTAAGTAATGGAGAGTAAAAAAAAGTTTGTAAAAAAGATATAGGGTCAGTCCAGTTGGTAATTGTCCGTTGATGAGATGTCCAATGAAAGGAGAATGACAGATGGAAAAAAAGGGTTTTCGTGAAGGCAACACGGAAAAGAGTTCAAGAATGAAGTAACTCCAATAGTGAGATGTTGAGTTCCAGTCGTAGGTGGAGCGCACTTATTCGGAATTAAATTTGAGAATTCGGGCCATTTTAAAAATACTTCCGTGAGCCGAAAGAGGAATTGAAGTTTCATATTTTATCTCCTTATTATTGCCATTTCATCAACGCTTCCAAGTGTGACTTTTCATTCTACATTATTCACGTTTCCGCGTGCTACACACAGCGGCATATCAACATTAATCATCGATAACATCAAGACAAATTTCAACTTGACTGCGATAAATATGTCTCAATCAAGGAGGATTAAACGAAAAAAGAAGAGAAAAAAAAATATGCTTATACTTTTGACAAGGGTGTATATCACCAAAAGTACTCAAGTTTTTAAAGTAAATAATTTATTTTAAGAAACAATTAAATACGTTGTCCAGGTTTTCAAAATATTTTTTCAAAATATTCTCCTTATTATTGCCATTTCATCAACGCTTTCTATGTGTGACTTTTCATTATATATATATATATATATATATATATATATATATATATATATATATATAAAACGTATTCATATTTTTCAGGTAATTAATGGCGGACCTTTGCCACCTTATGAATTAGTAACACCTGGCACGAGTTTTGATAAAGATGGTAACCTGAAACCTGAAATGTTGGCCAGATATGGTAAGTGAAAGTGATAAATTCTTTTGATTAAAATCGTTTGGACCATGTTCTTCTTTTGAGGTGAGGAACATATTTTTGTGGTTTTATTAATTAAAATTCTTTGTCAAAAGCTTTACCATTGTTTCGTAATTTTAGTGTTCTTCTGAAAAGAAAGTTTAGTTATACATTGTTTTGCATGCCAGTGTGAATCTTGCTATATAGAACATGCATCGCAATGATTGAGTGAAAGAAATGGCGCATTCCATCGCGTGTACGTCAACGCTGTATTTTTGATGCTCAATTGCAATAGAATTGTCGAGTAAATGCTGTTCAAATTTTAAATTGGGCAGCATTTACTATATACATTTCCTGTCGACAACCTTTATGTAGATAGAAAAATGTTTTGGAAGGTATATTGTAACCCCCTCCTCACCTTGTCATTTTTATAAACAAAAATTTACGGATTTATTTTTTATTTACTTACAAAGAAGCTTCTGTTCTCTATGTAAATATCTCGTAAAATCGACATTTCTGCATTTATTGAAAAAAAAGCCACTTCTAATATAAACCAGTGCATATCGAAAAATCACCATTCAATAAATAAAAGAAAAAATGAAAAGAAAAAAAATGATTAAAATGTTAAAATAATTTTAGGGTATATGTTACGAGACTCAGCAGAGTAAAAACGCAAAAAAAACAAATTACAACAAATAAAAGTAACTGTAAGCTGTAAAAGTTAGTTTCAAACTTGCATGTGATATTTGTTTGTATTTTAAACCCGTTTGAAGTGCTATTTATTAGAAATCAATAGTTTTGAAAGCGTAATTTCGAAAAACAACATGGCCGATTACTAACGAAATCACTAGGAGCAACCATATTGTTTTCGTGAAAACGTTGGAAAAAAAAAACAAGCCATTTTTTTTTTTACATCTAATGAAAACCCATTTATAATACGTAAAAATAAAAACAAATTACATAGGCAAGTAGAAAAATATCTATTCTCGTCGTAGGTCAACTTCACTTGTTGCAAATTTATGTTTTTAAACCCTTTCTCGTTCTTTTTTTGGACCCCGTTCGCGCCTCTGCTGAGTCTCGTAACATATACCCTAATTTTATTTTCAGAAAATCGAATATATTTTTCATACGTATGAAAAAATAAATATAGTATTTTTTTTTTTTTATAGAATAATCTTGAATTTAAAGATTTTTAAAAATAAATCTCAAAGAAATTTTTATTTTCTTCAAAGACAATAATGATGGCAGGTCTCAAAAATTTGCCTCATCTGCTTATAATCAAAATACGTTTCTTGCATTTAGTACATATAAATTGCACTCACTTTCTTTTTCATTAAAAAAAAAATTCTACGACAGCCTTTTCACCACGTTCACTCTCTTAGTATCCATTTTTAATTTACTTCATAATTGTAATTAAAGATGATTTTTCGATATACATTGGTTTGTTACAACTGGACTTTGTCGTAAATTTTTTTTTATAATCTTATAAATTAGTGCTTAATCATTAGCAATCAAAAATATTTTTTTAAAATTTCAAAAGTTTATATTTTAAAGAAAAGGTGTGACAATATAACATTGACTAGAATTTCCTTTCTATATCTTAGGCGAACATGATAAATATTTTTAAAATTTATTTTATGCCAATCGCTCCAGACAAAGCATGAAGCCACTTGATGTAAAGAGCTAAAAAGATTTTTTTAAATACTACTTCAAGATCAAAAACTAGCCAATGATAAGTGTTAGAAGAATAAAAAACAGCAATTCTTCCCCCTTTGTCAGAAACATCGCTCATGGAATGTGAGGACTAAAGGACAAAATAAGGGAAGCAAGAGTTACGAGGCTGCGGAAAGTAAACCGAAGGTCCACTTTTTACTATCCTAGATTTACTATTAATTGATTATTTATTGAAATCAAAATGCTTTTTTTTCAAAATCCTATTTAAAAAGAATTTAATTACAAAATTAAATCACTTTCCGTTTCTTTGTAAACAAGTCAGCCATTTTAATTATATATTCTTGGGATATTGTTTATTATCCTCCTCCTCCTGCTGCTTTAGCAGCAGCAGCAGCATTTAAGTTGTTGCAGGTGTCCTGGACTTCGGGGTGGGCAACATCATATTGCATTATTATTTAAGTTCTACTGTTACTACTTTGGTGAATGTCAGTTGAAGGAAGGAAGATCTAAGTAGACAATATTTCTAGAATTAACCCGTTTCTACTATTTTAAGATGAATTTAAATTTCAAACATGTTTATTCTTTTATCATTATTTATGTTTTTTACTTGAATTGTAATAATCTGACTGCTTTACAATCAAATGAAACAAACATAACCGATTCACATTTCATCTGGAACATTCCGAAACTGATTTACGTTTAACTTAAGGTCTCCCCGAGTCAGTTTATGTTCAACCTAGTGCCCCCCCTCCCCCCCAGTCAGTTTATGTTCAACCTGGGGTATATCCGAGTAAGTTTCAGCTTAGATCGGAGAATCCTCCGAGTGAGTTTCAGCTTAGATTGGAGAGTCCTCCGAGTGAGTTTCAGCTTAGATTGGAGAGTCCTCCAAGTGAGTTTCAGCTTAGACCGGAGAGTCCTCCGAGTGAGTTTCAGCTTAGACCAAAGAGTCCTCCGAGTGAGTTTCAGCTTAGACCGGAGAGTCCTCCGAGTGAGTGTCAGCTTAGACCGGAGTAGTCCTCCGAGTGAGTTTCTGCTTAGATCGGAGTAGTCCTCCGAGTGAGTGTCAGCTTAGACCGGAGTAGTCCTCTGAGTGAGTGTCAGCTTAGACCGGAGTAGTCCTCCGAGTGAGTGTCAGCTTAGACCGGAGTAGTCCTCCGAGTGAGTGTCAGCTTAGACCGGAGTAGTCCTCCGAGTGAGTGTCAGCTTAGACCGGAGTAGTCCTCCGAGTGAGTGTCAGCTTAGACCGGAGAGTCCTCCGAGTGAGTTTTCTCTCAATCTGGGGAGCTCGTCTGCCTAGCCATTTTTTGCAAACATATACAATTTATAATGGATGAAACTATATTTCTTATGATCATATTTAATTAAAAATACATAAATTGAGATTTAAATAAAAATATCTGAAATTTTTCCTGGATTTTATCATTTAAAACAAAAAAAATATTATAGCGAAGTCATTCTCCTCTTACAAATTTGTCCCAACTATTTCTTTCCTCGTTTAGCATCTTCGGCACAAAAAGTCCATTTTGAATTCAACTGTTATGGGTGATTCTCTAAAAATAAGAGTTATCTACCCCTGGACCAAATTTTACCGACACACAGCACTTGGCTGTAGTCTTCTTCTTCTAATATATAAAGGAAGTTCAGATTTTGTGTGTGTTCGGGCCAATATCGGAAACTACACAATATACACTTACAAAACTTACATATTCTGATTCAGCATGATCCTGGGTTGGTTACGGTAAAAAATAATCACTTTAAAGTTTATATGAGCAAATTACTGTGAATTAAATTTTACAGCATGCTAGACCAAAATGGAAATATTTACATTTTTTTTTTTCCTCGTGTTGTTGGAGTCTGGAACTCCCTCCCTTCTCCCTGTTTTCCTGACAGTACTGACATGCAGAAATTTAAAACTAATGTAAACGGACATCTCGCTGCACGGCTCCCAATTTAGGTTGAACCCCTCCCCCCCCCCCCCCCCCCCCAAACACACACACACACAAACACACACACACACACTGTCACCCTTTTTCTCAGTAGCCCCTTACGTCTACAGTGGCGGCCTGCCTTGTTTAGTGTGAACTATGTTAAACAAAATTTTTTAAATTCGATAGTTTTTTCGTAAGTATTTTATTTACTTTGTTCAAATAGATAGATAGATAAACTTTTTTTATCAACTTAAACAATTTCAAGCATATAATACATTTAGTAAAATGAAAGATTATTGAATGAACAAAGATTATTTTGGTACAATTACTATATAAACATATGCTGTATCGTTTGTTATAGATAGACATTTAGGTCAATTGTGTTGATTATATTTTTTTATATGATATTTAAGCAGTCAGAGAGAGGTGTGTTGACCAAGGACAATGAATATAAAGAGAAGGTATGAAAGAGAGAGAGAGAAGAGAAGGAGTCTGATAGAGGGGGGGGGGGGGTTCTGTTCAAAACGTAATGTGAGGATGTGTACAGTGAGAGAAAGGGAGAAGTTGTAAACTTTTATTTTACTCTTCTATTTTTTTTATTCATATCCCCGGTGAATGGCGGGTAACCCTGCTAGTAGTGTATAAAATAAACTTGTGTTTCAGAAATACGCACTCAATATCTTCATCGTGATAGTCCATAAGTATATGGTTAACTGTATATGGTTCTTGGCATGAGATACGCATTTGGGATTCTTAATTTTTTAATAAATGTTTGTGAGCAATATGTGTATGTCCTATGCAGAGTCTGGTTAGTAGCACTTCTTCTCTCCTTAACTTTTTGTAGCCTGAATGCCATTCGATAATAGTTGGCCAAATTATGTTCTATTTGTTGCCTTGACTTTCTTTTATAACCTCGTAATTTAGGTTAATTATAAATAATAACTTATAAATAAATGGATGAACTATCAAGAGAAACGTTTAACAGATTTATTAAAACTGAACACAGAATGAATTAATGAGTTAATTGGCTGCTGGATGCGATTGACATATTCACAGTCTGACGCCGTGGTCGTTGTTTTCTTTCTCTCTGGGCAGACGACCCTTTTTCCAAGGGCGATAACTCTTAACTCCTGAAATGGTTCAAGGGAGGTAATTCTGTTTTCGTTAGGTGTCCTAACACTTTCATTCCAAGATTGTTGACATTTTATACATGATAGATGATCAGAATGATACAATGGATGAATAATGTGAGTCTTAAAAACAGGCTTAGCTCTGATGACCTTGGAGGGAGATTAAATCTGGACAGTATAGGGAGATGTCTGCAGAACAGGAAACTTCAATGGTATGGTCACGTTGAAAGAATTGATGAGAGTGCTTAGGTTAGTAGATGTAGAACAGTTGGAGTAGCAGGGTCAGTTGGTAGGGGAAGACCAAGCAAAAAATGGGAGTAAGTGATAAGAATAAACTTGAGAGAAAGAGGGATAAATGGAGACCTGGACAGAGATAGGTTAGTTTGGAAGTCAATTTCTAAAATCTGTTCAACACATGTCAGCATGTAAAACAGATGTTTTGTTGTTTTGTTTTTTTCTTTTTTTCGCCAAGACTTTAAGACGTAATCGCCTAAAAAAGTAGAATCTTAATTTTTTTTTAAAATTGGCGATTAGAAAGTCATTGCTACTAGAAGTTCGAAAGTTGAGTGAAAACCAGTATTTTTTTAAGTATTTTTTATAAAAGAACCAAATAGGATTAACTTTTTTAAGCACAAAAGTATTTTTATCTTACTGTTTAAGAAGTTTATAAACGAATTTTACAAAGCTTTACAAGACGCTGCTGCTGATTGATTGTTATATCAGCAATACTAGCAGCCATTGTTGACTTTCGCTCAAAAAAAGGACAATATTTTTTAGGATAAGATAATTTAAAATTACTATTACCGAAAGACAAAACAACGTACAATTATAATTTTAATGCATAAAAAAAGATGAAAGATTAATTTATTTACTAGTTGGGTACGAAAAATGTAACAACATTTTCTATATTCATATTTTAAAATGTTTAAAATTCGTTCTAGAATGAAAATAAACAAAAATCGCCTCATGTTTATAGCAGTAATTGCTGCTACTACAATCAATTTTTCAAACTATAAATCGAAAACGCTTTTTTTTTCCGGATAGGGTAATGGAATATTATTACTACCAAAAGAGAACACATATATACAATTATAATTTTAATGCATAAAAAAGTAAAATGATTGATTTACTTACTAATTGGGCGACAGAAATGCATTTTTCAAAAATGTTTAACCGACGTCGAGTTGAAGTCTTATTTTTTAAATTTCAAAAAAATTAATGAGCCGAATTACTTCGTACACTAACAAACATTAAAAGTGATGTTTCTCCTGACTAGTTTCCAAATCTCAGGACGAAATTCCACACACAGCAATGGTACGAGACTTTTAAACGAAGGGGGGGGTCAAAGAAAATAGTGACGTAAATTGCTGAAAATAGCGTTAACATTTTTTTGCCTTTATTTGCTCAAAACTCTTAAAAATATATAATGTATATTATTATTCATGAATGCGCCTGAAAGGATATTCATTTCCTAACAAAATGATGGTATTTTGAGCACTTAAAGTGCTTTAGTTTTTAAGATATGACTATTTTAATAGAACTACCCTCAAATCTGTAATTATCCAAACAGTTTTCTGGTCGATGTGTATTGCTAAGTCAATTAAATGTTTTTATCATATATTTGTTCAATCTGTCCTCTTACTAATATAACATTTTTTTGGTAATATTCAATTTTATTCAAATCGGAAAATCTTTTCAACCGTGTTTCCTTGTATATGGTGGCTTACTGTAGTAAAAACACAATACCAAACGGTTACGGTTTAAAAAAAAAAAACGATTCGGTATAGAGACGAAACCGAAAAACCGCGTTTTTTCGGTAAAACCGCCCATCTCTAGTATCTAGTTATTAAGCAGTTTATGTTGATATGTGTTAAGTATCTAGTTATTAAGCAGTTTATGTTGATAAGTGTTAAGTATCTAGTTATTAAGCAGTTTATGTTGATATTTGTTAAGCAGTTTATGTTGATATGTCTTAAGTATCTAGTTATTAAGCAGTTTATGTTGATATGTGTTAAGTATCTAGTTATTAAGCAGTTTATGTTGATATGTGTTAAGTATCTAGTTATTAAGCAGTTTATGTTGATATGTGTTAAGTATCTAGTTATTAAGCAGTTTATGATATGTTTTAAGTATCTAGTTATTAAGCAGTTTATGTTGATATGTGTTAAGTATCTAGTTATTAAGCAGTTTATGATGATATGTTTTAAGTATCTAGTTATTAAGCAGTTTATGATATGTTTTAAGTATCTAGTTATTAAGCAGTTTATGTGTTAAGTATCTAGTTATTAAGCAGTTTATGTTGATATGTGTTAAGTATCTAGTTATTAAGCAATCAGTGGGAAATTGAAATAACTTATAAACACTACACCAAGGATGACATTATTCAAGGTGTCACAGATCTATATTATATTTGTGTAGTCTGTTTGGGGATGTAATTGAAAGCAAAGCCCTATACCAAGATTAAAGAACTTTTCCTGAGTAAAATTTAAAAGGACTATAATGGTCGCATTAATTTGTATTAAAGCTTTTTACAATAATACAAGGTGTTTGGGATAAATGTGACACTTTTTGGAAAGGAATGGAAAAACGTCATATCTAGGCCAATAATTGCTGTATTCTCAAAATTCAAAGTGCATCTCTTAGAGGATCTTTTGCTGAATACAGCTCACTTGAAGAAGCCACCCTGAGCCTTCAACATGGCTTTGAGACAGGATCTGGAGTATGCGGACTTAACTGTGTCCTTCGAGAGACACCTGAACACCAGTTTGATCCTGGTAATCACTTAGTCCTTGGTGTTGCAGGCTGTATGGTGGGTGTCTTTCTCAAAATTTAAAGTGCATCTCTTAGATCTTTTACCAAATACAGTTCATTCGAATTTTACAGTGTGTGTGTCATATCTTGGCCAATAATTGCTGTATTCTCAAAATTCAAAGTGCATCTCTTAGAGGATCTTTTGCTGAATACAGCTCACTTGAAGAAGCCATCCTGAGCCTTCAACATTGCTTTGAGACAGGACCTTAACATGGAGCATGCGGCCTTAACTGTGTCCTTCGAGAGACACCTGAACACCAGTTTGATCCTGGTAATCACTTCGTCCTTGGTGTTGCAGGCTGTATGGTTGGTGTCTTTCTCAAGTGTGCCCTATGGGATTGCAATCAGGCGCATTGGGTGTCAAATGTTTGGACTAGCGAAGTAAGTTCTAAAACAGCTACTTCTAGGTGTTCCTGGAGGTGTTACATGGAACTGAATCCCGCAACCACCCTCTCCATCAAAGACCATAACAGTTTGAGGGAACTCTATCTTTATGACACGTGGAAGTTCGTGTGGACTGTAAGCTAGCCACATGTTGTTCTGCGTGTTGTCTGGAGAAGTTTCTTTGCTTTTGTAAGGCAGTTCTCTTGGCTCTTGTTGGTGAGTCGTCTGCTCTTATGACTCTTGTATGAGGAGTAATGAAGATTCTCGTTAAACGCTTTCTTCATAGTTGCCACTACGACGTCCATCTCTCTCACCAAGGTTCGCATTGCCTTGCCTGGATTTTGCTGCACCTTTTGTATTTTCACGCCAAATTTTGTTGTTGACACAATGATCCTTCCTGCTAGCCATTGCTTTCACATCTCCTCTTGGCTGTTCATGTCTAATTTTAATGTTTTTATTTGTTCCTTTTTTTTAGATAAGAAAGAAAAGGCTGAAACATCCGAGAAAAAAGTAAAAACTGAATCAGTTACTCTGTCGGAAATTCCTCAATGGTCCTCTCCACTTCAACCGAGATCTTTTATGTCTTATCAACAAGAAATGAAACCTGAACCCCAGGCCAAGACTGAACCCATTCCATTCCAAGAACAACCTCCACAAGCAGAACAATTCACAATGCCTCAAACCTTGCAGCAGCAGAAACACATGACAGAAGAATCTGAGATGGTAGAAGACAGATCCAAATTGCTGCCTGGCGCTAATACCGACCCTGTTCACCATTCTTTTGAAGATGCTACAGTCCCATCAGCTTGGGTTATGACTTCTGCAGCACAGTCAGAAACTTCAGCTAGCGTTATGGTTCCTGCAATACGGTCGACGGCTCCGGCAGCTAGGGTTATGGCTCCTGCAATACAGTCAACAGCTTCAGTAACTAGGGTTGTGGTTCCTACAATACAGTCGACAGCTCCAGCAGCTGGTGTTATGACTGCTGCAATACAGTCAACAATAGCGTATCCTGCACAAGTGAAGCAATTAGCTCTAGTAGATGTAAGTGCTCCATTTATACAAATGTTTTTACTTAATATGGCGTTTACCTCTAGAAAAAGTTTAACATGGTTTAATAAAACTTTTAATTTAGCTCTTATTGGATCATGGTTAGCCCCATTTCTTGCTTAGGGGCCACCATTACATGAAACTATGAGAAACACTTGTTCTTCTGTTGGAGAATTCTCCTGGCATTTCCTGAAGTATCTTTTTCCCCTCGCAGGCTGGTTTACAATTGAAGACTAAAAAAAAAAATGCAAAAGGAATTTTTATCGCTCACTTTATTTGATGTGACAATGTTTTCTCACACTCTTCCATGTACCATGGGGGGTTCCAAGCCTCCCTTTCCCAAATGAGAGCCAGCGGTAAAGACATGTTTTCACTGTTTAGTCCGAAAATTTGGTCTGACGTTTTTCATTTGCGTTCAATTGTTTTGCTGCAAACCTAACTAGCCTAGAAATCACATTTTTTTTTATTTTACAAATAATGCATTCTTCCTCAAATTCCAAAACTTAACCTTGCACACTTCTTGTCAGAATTAGTTTTCATCTGAATTCGGTGTTACTTGATTTCAACACTAGCCATAGTGTCAATTATGGGGCCTCTGTCTGCACGGCAACAAATGGGTTTTCCTTCCAGATAAAATCATAATTTGCATTTTGCAAAAAGTAACAATGTTTTATTTGGTGAAGTCAAAATGATCATTGATTTATCGACTAAAAGAAAAAAAAAAAAAAAATTTAACGACATTTCGGGCACGTCTACTTCACTTATGTGTCACTATTTTGTTCATACAAGTGGAATTCTTGTTTTATACATCACCAACAGCATCTTGATAAGCAACTCACTGGTAATGTATGACATTAGTACATGCTTAAGTGGAAACGACATCAGCCCTAGTTAGATGGGAACGGTGGAGGTCTTGGGCTGCCAAAAGTGTTCAAGTTGGTAAAGGATAGGCATCCAGCCGTAAAATTGCCTTAAATACAATGTCTAGTCGAAATACAGCAGGAAAAAAGAAAGGCAGTGCCAGTAGCACTAATGCTGCTGGTAATGTCTTAGACTTCGTAGATCCCAGGATGCGTGGATCTTCAGGGCCTATTGATTCCATCAAGCCTTGCCAAAGACAGGAGTGGAGAGGAAGACTTAGATTTCGAGACTAGACAATCAGGCCCCACCTTCATCAGAGGATTAATTGTGGCCTGATTCAACAAATAAACCGGTTGATGATGATGTTACAAGGCCAATCAAATCTCCTTTCGGCAAAAAAATTCCAAATCTTTGATTCTCCCATTCACCAGTTATATAGACATTATTTGTCAATTGGATAAACCACCCAGTGATTTCCACTTGAATTTCATCACATATTAATTTCAGGATATTAAAAATTGTCTGTCCAGGACCTTCATGAAGGTTAGTGGACATAAATTTGACAAAATCTCAAGTGGGTTACTTTCTAAGCATGCAGTCTTCTTTCTAAGGTAGAAAAACTAAATTCTGGTTGGCTTCTTCACTCATGTACTATTGCTAAATATGCATTACGGTGCATGTTTACATTAGTAATATGTGTAGTAGTTGTTGCTGTTAAGTGAATCAAACTTCTGCACATAGCCCATGAAGATTGTGCCTCATGATTGTCTGAAGTCCTCCTCATTATAACTGCAAGATTGCAGGTTTTTACCCATAACACTCCATGGGTTTGCAGATCCACGCTTGACACGCCCTTATTTGACGCATAGGCGAAGACGACCAGAGGACGACGGATCCTGATGTTGACTCCTTCTTGATTTTCACCAGAGCCCTGTTAGCTGGAGAGCTGTGACACTACCATGTTGCCACCACCCCTACCTCGGTGAGGTAGGATACTAGTATCTTTTTGATTTCTTGTGACACACTCTGCATCCCAAGTGTTCTTCATGCCAAATTTAGAATCCTGATCAGTGGTTTGGGAACCTATAATTGACAAATATTCAAAAAAAATACTCGGACTTGACTCTATCTAGCCAGAGATTCTGTGCATGGTCTTGCCGTCAGATTTGTTTTCTACATTGTTTTGTTCATATATATTAAGTATCCTTGCCTTTAAAATCATGTTTTTTTTAAATATTAAATGTTTTCTACATTGTTTTGTTCATATATATTAAGTATCCTTGCCTTTTGTTTTCTACATTGTTTTGTTCATATATATTAAGTATCCTTGCCTTTAAAATCATGTTTTCTTAAATATTAAATGTTTTCTACATTGTTTTGTTCATATATATTAAGTATTCTTGCCTTTTGTTTTCTACATTGTTTTGTTCATATATATTAAGTATTCTTGCCTTTAAAAACATGTTTTCTTAAATATTAAATAACTGTTAACATTTAAGCAGAGTACTTTAGCAAACACTCTTTTTTATAAACGAAAACGAAATAGTTCAAAGTGCAAAATAAGACACAAAATCCTTAATTTATTTTCATTTTTTTTTTACTGTAATTTTCATATTAAACTGGGAATAGTATATTTAAAAAAGTTTGCTGTTAGAAAGTTTTAAAAATTGAATAAAAATAAGAATTTAATCAATGAATAAAAAGGTCTTTAATTCTTTTAGTCATTCCATGATATAATTAGGGACAAACTGAGAGAAAAACTCTCTCTCTTATGACCTCATATGATTTTCAAATTCAAATTTTTCTTTTTTGTTCAATGTTAAAAAGATCTTTCGTTTGTGTTTTTTATATTTCTATGGAATATATTCATGCTTACAATTTCTTTAAAGAAATGACTAAAATTAGTTGAAAGCTCGAGAAATAAAGGAAACATAAAGAAAGTACAAGACAACATTACAAAATTCATTTGCAGTCTAACATAAATTTGTTTGAATTTAGGAAAGAATGATCACTAGATCAAATACAGATTTCAAGCATATTATAAACATACTTTGATTGTTTAATCATTCTTTTCAAAGTTTTAGCAAAACTTTGGAAAGAATGCTTAACAGCTCTAATAGTAACAGAATGTCTATCTTAAAAAAAATTACATTGCATATATAAGTGTCTCAAAACTTTTTTTTTAATGAAATGCAGAAGGCTCTATATTTTAAAGTAAAATAGAGTTTATAGATTTATACTTTATGAACATCAGTGACTGTTTCAAAACTGTAATATAGGTACATAGTTGAGAGAAATTTGTGAAGTCTTTTTTATTTTTAAATAAAGCCTCTTGATTTTGTTGGAATGGTCTGTTTTATGGCATATCAACCATTTTGTGTTATTTTATGCCTAAACACAACTCGTATTGTAAATGCTTGATTGTATATAATTAATTGAACACAAATTGTGACTTCATACATTTCCCAACAGCATAAGCACGTAATTTAACATGATAGTTGCAACCAGATTTAAACTCTTCGTAGACAGTTCCATAGTCCATTATGTTATCGATTTTACTTTTCTTTTTCTTTTTGGAAAATCTTTGTCTACAGATCATAAAGGAATTGGCCCGTGAGATGTTTTTGGAGGTCATTAAAGAATTTACCTCTTTCATTGCCGAAGAATCTATACAAGACACCATTGTTGATGAAATTCTTAACCGAACTCAAAACACAATTGTTGATGTTTTACTAAGGTAATCTTTCTCTCTCTCTCTCTTTCTCTCTCTCTTTCTCTCTCTCTATCTATCTATCTATCTATCTATCTCTCTATCTATCTATCTATCTATCTATCTATCTATCTATCTATCTATCTATCTATCTATCTATCTATCTATCTATCTATCTATCTATCTATATTTTAGCCTGAAGATTCCCCCCGGGGATGAAACGCGGGAGCCTCTGTGTAGCTTAATTGCCATAAATATATTTTAATAGCTTACTACCTAGCTCTACTTACGTATCGAGCACTGTTGAAGTAAATACTGAAAATTGATACATAAAAAATGATATCCTCTTATAAAATTTTATGTGGATACATGAAATAGTAATATCTCTCTCTCTCTCTCTCTCTCTCTCTCTATTATATTATAGATTTATTGTCAACATTTTGCTCATTCTGAGCACTTTCAGAACAAAATATAGAAATATAGATTGGCTTGTGGTAATTGCAGGTAAACATGAAGAAAATAAAAATACAGGGTGTCTCAAAAAAATGTACTCACTCTTAGAATGACGAGAAAACCTTTATTTATGAACATAGAGAGAAATGAAATAGCTTCAAATACATGGTCATCAGTTTGAACATTTGCGAACATGATTCTTCAATTACATCTGTCTCATGTATTCGATGCTATTTCATTTCACTCTATGTTCATAAATAAAAGTTTTCTCGTCATTCTACGAGTGAGTACATTTTTTTGAGACACCCTGTACTTAAATCTACTTTTAAGAGATGCACACACAGTTCAGAGTTCATGTGCACTTGATTGACCATGGCTTTAAAAGATGTTTTCTGTACTTTAGGAAATCTAAAATTTTCATGTGTTATACCATAAACATTGAAATTTATTTGCGTGTATAACACTCTTAAGTAAATGTTTAATTTAGCTCACAGAGCTTGGAATAAACATAGAAAATCACAAAAAATAAAAATGAGACTTGTACAGGATTTAAACCGTTATTCCCTGAAAGAGGGACCACCTGTTGTGGATGTCATCTTAACCACTTGGCTAATAAGTCGAGCGGTTAGAGAAGGCTGAATTTGTACATATAACATCTCTCTAGCTTTGCGATTAATCCATGTTCATGTTTTTATTATCATATGTTCATGTGTGTAAGGATGTTCCTATTTACTTGCCTCCCCATGAGGGCAAAATTAGACAAAAGGTCGGTTTTTAATGAGGATGTTATTTCAATTATTTTTTAGAAAAATTAACATATAAAGTTATCTTGTCAGATTTTCATATTCAGGCCCAAATAGCATGTGAGCTGACAAATCAAATTTTGCTTCTGACTAGCCAATTTACATTTGTTATTGTTGTACCATGTTATTGGCAATATAATAGCGTACTTAGCTACAATTTATTTAAGAAATTACTTAGTCCGACCCAGACCACTGCTTATATGAAACATTTTTAAATAGTCACATAAAAAATAAAAATCAACAAAGAGGATCATACATTTTAAATTGAAAACTATAATAGGTTTAAGTTTAAAAATGGGCCAACAGATAAACATTAAAAACTAAAATGACTTCACTACATCTTGGGCAATGCTCGTACATACAGCTAGTATATGCAGCTGGAGACTGCATATGAAGTTGATATTCCCTAGAAACTTCCTCATATAGTGGAAGGCAGATGCCAGTCCAGAGCAAATATCACACCAAGTATTATTGAATGTATAATATAATATATATTCCTATACAGACAAACTTCTTTTAAAAAAACAAAGATCGAACTTGGTTCGACTTGATCAAATAGTTACTTCATACTATGTGTCCGGTAATATTTTATTTACATTAGGCTCAGATCTGGCCTATTTGGCAAAATGGTTAATGTGTTCGCTCATGGGCCAAGAGACGAAGGTGCAATCCTCGGGAGAGTCATATACTAAAAAATTAAAAAAAAAATGGTACTTTATGCCCCTTGCTTAAAACAGCATAATAAATGTGAGGATCATGGGTAAGTGGAGTAATGAAACATTTTTAAATAGTCACCTAAAAATCGTATCCTCAACTTTATGAGGCACTGATCCTGTGAATGCGTGTGAAGCCTTTCATTGCTTTTTATCTGGCACTAAACAACTATTTCATTTACCTCTATGTAACCGACAGCGTTAACACTAAGACCTTCTTGAAAAAAGTGGGATGGCATGTCCTTTGTGATGACTTAAACCATTTGGCCTCCAAACTGTGGCGGACGTGATGAGCTAGAACTTGGATCGAGTGGTGGAAATAGTCTTGACTTATTTTACCGCCACCATAAAAGAGCCCGTCTTTGCTTAGCATGCAGAAGCTAGATGGTAGAAAGAATTAGAACATGCTGGAATGAGAGTATTTATACGTATCGGCTATGTGTTACCGGTGTGCTTTGCCATCCATAAAAGACAGGCTTAATAAAAGTCGTCAGAAGCCATTTTAGCACTCAAAGGGTTAAGATCATTAAGCAATAGAGATCAGTATTGAAAACGGTTGTTGGAGAACAGTCTACTATGTTATAAAGATTGTATGGGAAATGTTGCATTGATTATGGTGTCAGTAGAAAAAAGTATACCACATAGCAAAATTCCAGCGGCTAGCATGTTGTTTCCATCAACATAGACTATCTTTCCCTCTTTCTTTTCTTTTTTTTTTAATTCCTTCACAAACCTACAAGATTTAAATCACTTGGACTACTATGTGTACAACATTGATAAAAAAAAGACTAATCTGTATCCCTACAATACTGAAGATTCACAGAATGTTACTATTGTGAAGATAATGTAAAAAATGAGTAAGGACCACTTGACTTGCTGATAACAACACTTCTGATCCTGCATTTAGGCTTGTCAGTGATCTTGAAAGCAGGTTCATGAAATAAACCAATAATAAAGCTATTTAAGAATGTGCACAAATCGTCATTAAAATATAATTGTTTATGATCAAATACAGTTGTTTTAGTAAATAACTATCAGGCATCACCGGCATTGGTCGAGAATGAATGAAGGCTCTTTTGTACTCCTCTTCCCAGCCCTGAACCCCCCACATCATTTTTTTCTTAATTTTTAATTTCTATAATTTTACATTTTCAAGTCAAAAACAGAATAATGTAAAACATTGTTGCTGCTGTTTATAGATCTCCAGTGTGAACCAGGACACCACAATATTATTGTATCCGCTCCCCAATACAAAAATTATACCACTATTGGGTTCCTCATAACAAAAGTTGTTTGATCTTGGTGTAGGTCTTTGTTTTCAATTGCATCCCTGAACAGAGAAATCACAGATATAGTAAAGATTAAATATGTCCTCAAATAATCCACACACCCTGTGGTATGTATTCTGCTTGACAATTGTATCCAACCAAAAACCTAATCACATCACATGAACCTTTTCTGTAAAATACAATACATCTTTTCTTTCTCTTCTTTTGTGTTGTCTTTCTCTTTACGTTTCTCTTTCTATTCTCAGTTTAGTTTTTTCTTTTTTTTCATTTCAATGTAATTTTCTCTTTCTTTGTTAGTTTATTTGTTTTATGTATTTATTCTTCTTATATATTTTACATATTATGTTAATCAGTTATCTAATATTGTTCAAAATTTCTATTTTTCTGCCAATTTGTATTTTCTGCTTACTCTCTACTGATATCTATCTGCAAGGATATTTTTTCTCACCACATCAGTTCTGTTATTTATTATTTAAGTGTCAGTGTGACGCTGATTATATAGATAGAACTAGCCAAACATTGCAAAGTATAATTCACTATCATGTGCCTTCTAAAATTTGTAGTGGTCACTTTGAATATTTTGTGTAGCCAGGTTTACCATTACAGAAACTCTTATTAAAAATCCCAATTGTGTCATGGCTTATAGTTGTCATTTATTTTCTATTTTAAGCACATTATACTCATTATACCAGTATAAAGAGTGGTTGCTTGGACTTAATGTAATTTTGTTATGATCTCAATTTAGTTTTCTCTTAATCAACTGTGTCATTAAAAAAAAGAAAATTTTAATGCTATTAATTTACATTCAACATTTTATATATCAATTTTGGAATGTTTCCTCCAATTTGTTAATTTAGATTATTATTGATTCCGCGATTTGAATTTTGAGGAACCATGAATGGTCAGCTGTTATTTAAAACAATCATTTTTTTCCCCTATTTCATATTTGGACTTATTGTTGAAATTCACTTTATTATGAATAGGCTTGGGTCTTTTATTACAGTGTTTGTATTCTCTTTTGCTTGCATATCTACTTTTTATTCTTCTTGTGAGTCAATATAAGCAACATAATGTCAACAATTTATTATTCTGTAATTATGTTTATATATGTGTTTATGTTTATATATTATGTTTATATATGTGTTTATGTTTATATATTATGTTTATAGACTTCCAGCAAAAAACAAAAACGAATCTTAATATATTAAAAAGTGTTTAATTCGGAGAAATTTAAACAAAAAAAAAACCCTAAAAAACTTTTTATTTTGCAATTTCAGAGAATCAAGTCAAGAGGTTTGTGAAGAGATTATCCTTGAACAACACCAATTGATGGAAGCCTTTGCCAAAGAGAAGAAACTTTTAGAAGAAAAGAAAAAGGCCGAAGCGGCAGCACTTCAGAAAAAGAAAGAAGAGGAAGCTTTGCAAGCCGAAAAACTTGTTGAGGAAAAACGAAGATTGGCAGAACAACAAGAGAAAGATGAACGCGTCCAGAGGGTCACGGAGGAAATTATTCAAGAAATTCTTGGAGTTGTCTTAGCAGAAATAGTGAAAAAAATCTCAGATGAAGAAATTGTGTATGTATTGAATTGATTTAATTGTGTGTATTGAATTGATTTAATTGTGTGTATTGAATTGATTTAATTGTATGTATTGAATTGATTTAATTGTATGTATTGAATTGATTTAATTGTATGTATTGAATTGATTTAATTGTGTGTATTGAATTGATTTAATTGTGTGTATTGAATTGATTTAATTGTGTGTATTGAATTGATTTAATTGTGTGTATTGAATTGATTTAATTGTGTGTATTGAATTGATTTAATTGTGTGTATTGAATTGATTTAATTGTGTGTATTGAATTGATTTAATTGTGTGTATTGAATTGATTTAATTGTATGTATTGAATTGATTTAATTGTATGTATTGAATTGACTTAATTGTATGTATTGAATTGATTTAATTCCTTCTGTGTGCGTATTTCTCTCCTTGTAACACATTACTCAATAAATCCCAGGCCTAGTAATAATAAATGACCCCACTAATTAAAAAAAAATCAATATGATTTTTATAAAGTACTAACCTTCAAATGGCACGTGTCTAAATTTGAGCACAATTGGATTATTAATTTACAAATTACAGTTATTTAAGTGAAGCTAATGTTGCACATTTTCAAAACAATGGAAAAATCGGAATTTCGTGTGTTGATAAAGCCATGCTTTCTGATGTGAAAAATACTGTTCAAGCAAAACAATGGCTGGATAAGTGTTATTCAAACTCTGCTGCATCGGAAACCATGGTTAAGATGTGGTATGCTGATTTTAAACGTGGTATTACAGGCACAAATGATGTTGAATGCTCATGTCTTTTTCTGACCCCCCCCCCCCCCTCTAAATAAAATATCCCGCTATGATTTTTGGGAAGTTTTTTTTGTCTGTTAAACGTTTTATAATTTTATATCCTATTTCTTAACTATTTTTTCTCAATGTATACCTCAACTCACAATTTGATGTCTGCGTGTAATCGACATTGATTTTGTACAATTTAATTGCTGCATATATACACTAGCTGGTATCCCTGGCATCGCCGAGCAAGTAATGATAAAAAAACTCCTGTGCTGTGGTTTAATGCTACGATGACAATGTGCGTTCCAACTGGTTACTTTGTGTTGTGCGCCTGTAAAGGGGTCGGAAGGAAAACATGAACTTTGAGTTAGAGAAAACGAGCATATTGAAAAAAGTATAATACAACAGAGAAACAAGAGTAATGGTACGTCAGTCTTGACTGCTAGTATAAACTGGTGTAGTTCCAACACTGAGAAGCATGCGCTCCCAGTATTTATAGTGAGTGGAAGAGTTCAAGTTGTCCGTTATAGGTAAGGTACCATAACACCCTCCTCCCAAGCCTTACCTCTTGAGGAGTCACAGTATCATTTCGTTTTTTAGCTTGACACTGTCCTGAGGCTGCTTGAGGTATCTGTTTGCCAAAATTGTCGCATCCTGTGACCATAAACTTGTTCTTCGGGAGTGCTGTCGGTGTCTTTCGATAGTCGTTTCCTAATTTGATTTAAATGTCTCTAATGAGAGAACTGAGGACCTATCAAATTCAGATTTGATATCCTCCAGCTTTTTAATTCTAGAATTCTGATTTTGTAGCACATCTGTAAACTTGGAAAAAATGTCTTCTTCATTTCGACATTCAACTTCAAGACAATTCATCTTATCTTTCATAGTCTTTAGTACTTCTAAGACATCTTTGAGTTGCAACTTAGCGATTCTAGCTCTCGAACCATGAGTTCCCTCTCTTTAATCATCAACTGGTTATCCAAAAAATTTGACTTAATTTCTTTAAGTTTGGTGTTAGCTATTTTCAGTGTGAATTTTGTGTCCTTATGTGCTTTAATTTCTGTCAACAATTTATTTTGAGTCCATTTCATACCATTTTCAATGGTTCAAACAAATTCCTTCTTTTGTTTTTCTCACTCGGTCGTCAGATTTTTTATTTTCTGGCCAAAAATGTTGGTTGGTAACCCCCATAAGTTTAAACGCTGCATTAAGTCTGTGCTAAATAAATTGTTAGTATTTTTGAATACGTACATTTTTACTTTTTCTGTAGTTCTGTTTAAAGTAATGTCGGTAATAATTTCACCCTTGAATTTAATTTTTTCACCAGTCACCGTTCTGGCTATTTTGTTGGTTCTTAGCATGGTCGGTTTATCCAACCTTCTCCATACATGCATGTTGATAATCGACACGCCCGAACTAGAATCTAATTGTAATTTTACATTTTTATTCAGGAGTTTTACCTGTACATATTTTCTTATTATCCTGCCATCCTGTTCGTTTTTGTGGATTTAATCCGAATTTTATTTCTACTATTCCTTCTGAGATGTAAACTCTTGTGTCTGATTTTATTTCAAGTTAGACAGGTTTTAAAACAGTATGGGCAATCTGTTACCCAATGGAGGGCTCCACAATGGAAACAGGGGCTCGTCGGTAATTTATCCTGTTTTTTTATTGGCTGGCTTGTTTTTCTAGGAGCGTGAAAATAATCCCTCTTTTTGTTTTGAGTTGTTTTTGAAATAGAGTTAAAATGTGATTTCTAACGTACCTTTCTTATGTGCGCACCGCCCGACTCTTCAATGTCTTTTGAATCTTGTTTAACACTTATAAATCTCTGGCAGTCTTCGGCTAATTTCTGTTATGTTAAATTTGGTTCACTTTCTAGCTTGTTTAGAACCCTACGTCTGATTTCTGCCTCTTTTTCTGATACAAGTCCTTGCACGGAAGTTATCTGTGCTAAGTTCGGCTAATTTGAAATCGTCAGTGTTTATTAATGATTGATGCGAATGTTGCGTAATCTTGCCATCTTTTTTGACTAAATTCAAACACTTCCACCGTTTGTGGTACAAAGAAGTCTTAGGGCTAAATAATTCTGTTAAAAGATTAACAGCTTCAGAAAAAGTCAAGTCGCTCATTTTTTGAGCTAAAAAAAGTCCACAAATTTAGTATGTTCGGTGGTCCCTTATTTCTGGAGTAGTAGGCAAACTTTTTTAGAGTCGGCCTAATTTTCACAATCTATTTTGTATAGATCTTCATACCTTCTATAATATGAAGCAAGGGTTTTATCCTTGTCTGGGGAATAAGTGAAATTGTCAATTACACTCCAAATGGCAATCTGCGAAAAAGCATTATCGTTTTCGTTACTTTGACCCCTGTTTGACATTGTTTGTAGTAATCCTTCGATTTTTAAAATTTTCTTCCAGAAGTCTTTCTTCAGCTTCTTCTTTTGTTGTTCCAGAAGTCTTTCTGCGTTTTTTTGTAGCTTTTTGTCAGCTTTTTTTTTTTTTGTCCCATTAGTTTTTGATTTTGTTCTAGAAGTTTTGAAATCTTTCTTCAGCTATCTGTTGCTGTTGCATTTGGAATTTTATGAGTTCTGTCATGGTTGTTTTACAATCTTTACAGTTTAAAATGTGTCTTTATAGAATACGGCTTTTAGAGGTTCTTTCTTTTATATTACGCTGCTAATATAACCTTGGTTGTAAAAAGAGGAAAGAGAGTATGAAACTTTTTTTCTTCAAAAAAAAAAGAAATAACTTTTTTTTTTTAGTATGCTTTTCACATTACCGTAAAATTATGGTCAGAACTTTAGTCAACAGAAAAAAAATATATGGTTTTAATTTTTATCTTTCGGCTGCAGCACTTTTCTCTTTTGGAGAGAAAAGAAAATATCATGTATTCCCTTGTTAAAAATTAACACAGTGCCGGAATAGCAATAAAAAAAAATCACTGACGTTTCTTCTTTGAGAGAAAATAAGTTGGTCTTTTACGTGTTTTTTTTTTTCTGCCGGTAAAGCAATTTTTTAGAACTAATACGTTGGGTGAATTTGCCGTTCGTTTCTCTACGTTTGTCCTTTTTAAGGTTCTCAAAATACACTTAATATACTTTGTCGCCCGTTGTGGCGTCCATTTTAAGGTTCTCAAGAATCCCTTACTTTACCTCATTGCCAGTTGTTGTGGCGTCCATTTTAAGGGTCTCAAGAAAAACCCTTACTGTACTTCATTGCCAGTTGTTGTGGACCTGTAAAGGAACCGAACTCAGAGTTAGAGACAAGTATATTGAAAAAAGTATAATACAACAGAGAACAAGAGTAAATCATCTGAATAAGCCTTTTGTTGGTTTTTGTTTCCTCTACCAAGGAGGTTATATTTTCAGTTGAGTTTGTTGGTTGTGTACAGCCTAGTGTCCACATCGCTTGACCAATCGTCACCAAACTTGATGAAAATATAGGTTATCGTCTAATTTAGAACTGATTTAATTTTGGGATATCTAGGTCAATAGTTATGATCAAGGTCACTGAAAAAGTTGAAAGTCACACTTGTAGCGATAACTTTGAATTTGGTCATTGTAGAGACTCGCTACTTCATTCATTTTGTAGCCAATGAAGCCCGGCATCTTATATATTAGCTCAACCATAAAAAGTTTGATCAGGGTCAAAATATTTACGGATTTTCAACTTTTGAGTTTTCCAAATTTGATGTCTGGATAACAGTAACCACAATGCAAAATTTCAGCCTGATCAAATAAATAGTTTTTTAGTTATCAACGTTTCCATGGCATAACTTTGGGAATACTTCATACAATATTGAGAAGTATTGATGTATGGATCTGCTGCTCTTTGATAACAGTAACCACAATGCAAAATTTCAGCCAGATCAAATAAATAGCTTTTTAGTTATCAACGTTTCCATGACATAACTTCGGGAATACTTCATGCAATACGGAGAAGTAAGGCCAAGATAAGACTTGGGCCCATCCTTATATTGTCAAATAGAGGTATGCAGTCTCGCAACTGATTCACGAATGTTCTTGTTTATTACTATTTTACTTTTCTTGAGACTATTTCTACATTACGAAGCTGCTTCTTTCTTTAGTCTATAATTCTTCTTATTCTTCTCTTCCATGAATAAAACTCCTGAACCGTCCTTGCAGACAAGTTGAGAAAGAGCTGAGAGAACAAACAATCCAAGAATGCATTCAGAAAGCAAAAACAGACATTTTTAATGAAGTCATTGACGAAATGTGTTCCAGTGTTTGCCAACAAGTTTACACAACAGATGTAGAACTCCGCCTGAAGGAACTCGATGAATCTGAGCACTGTATCATGCTCTATCGAATGTCGAAAGTTTTACAGCAGTGGAAGCGAGCTTGCATTGTCCAACGACAGAGAAAACAGTGTTTGGAGACGTTTCCTGCATGCCCGTCTTTGGTCTCTGCCGCGAATCAACTCAAGAAGTTGTGTGGTCCCGAACATTCTGGAATCGCTGATGACTCTTTGCTTCTGAACAAGAGGGCACGTCTTTCTATCGAGTTTCCGGTTTCTATCAGCCGAAGGGAAGCGTACTTACCAGTTGCCTTGACCTTATGCAGATTGCGAAGAGATTTGACACAACAGAAGGCATGGTACCCGCTTGACCTCAATGCTACCGTTGGCAAGGAATTGCAGGAGTCAAGCAATTGGGAATCATCTGACTTGTTTGGTAAGTTTCCTTTTTGTTTTTGTCTTCTTCATGATGATGATGATAATTATCATCATCATCATCATCATCAGTTTAACGTCTGTTTTACATGCTGACATGAGTTAGACGGCTTTCAGAAATTGACTTCCAAGCCATCCTATTTTTGGCCAGGTCTTTATTTATCCTTCTTTCTCTCAGGTTAATTCTTATCACTTCCTCCCATGTTTTGCTTGGTCTTCCCTTGCTAACTGACCCTGCTACTTCAACTGTTCTACATTTACTAACTCAAGAACTCTAATCTATTCTTTCAACATGGTCATACCATCAAAGTCTCCTGTTCAGCATATATCTCCTTATACTGTCCAAATTTAATCTCCCTCAGATCATCAAATCTAAGCATGCATGTCCTCAACCCTCACCTGCCAGGTTTCACTTCCATACATCATCACATTGCATACGCATGCCTGATAGACCCTTCCCTTCATCGACAGTGGTAATACTCTGCTGGTTAGTAATGGCAGAAGTTTCTTGACACTTCATCACATCCTAATTCCTAATTCTTGCAATCACACTATCACCTGCTCCACTTTTTGCTCCAAATGTATCACCAAGGTAACAAAACTTCTGAACAACCTCAATAGCTTCGCCATCCAGATATACTTTCTCCACATCTGAGTTCTCATCCATTTTCAGTTTCTTACACTTTTTTTACACACTGATTATTCTCTACTGGTGCTACCAGATCAGGCTGTCTAAAGATACCGGCTTCCTGATGAAAAATGCACCAAATATTGATGTTTTTTTTTTCTTTCCCTTTGCAAAACTCAATCTTGTTTTACAAAGCCAAAAACAACAATTTCCCTCTCTTTCTTTTTCGTTGTTTCTTGAAAAATGTTTCAGTGTAAGGGGCTTTTCCAAAAATGACTGGATTCGGCATTAGTAACCCGAAATGGGACCAGCAATTTAGTTTTCAAAAATGGTCACCCATTTACTAATGGCTGGGATATGCCTTGTTTAATTTTAACTTACAGTAGAACACATTGTCTTAACAACGTAATGAAAATGAAGAATTATAATGTGAAAAGAAATCCTCTCACAATGACGTCACTTCCGGAAAGAACTGGAAGGATGAGTCAGCAATTTAGTTTTCCAAAATGGTCACCCATTTACTAATGGCTGGGATATGCCTGGCTAAACTTTAATTTACAGTAGAACACATTGTTTTAACAACGTAATGAAAATTAAGAATTATAATGTGAAAAGAAATCCTCTCAAAATGACGTCATTTTCGAAAGGATGACTTTGCAATTTTAACAGGACTCGCCATTGAAAGTATGGTTTAGGAAACACGCTGGTTTATGAAGAAAATGGCTTTAATTAATTGTATGAATAATTTTTATTAATATCACCTTATCGGAAAATATTGTAAATACGTATGTAATTTTGATAATAGCAGTTATAAGTGTATATTTGTAAATATGAATTTAATTGAAGGTTAAAAGGAATGAATTATGTAAATGACAGAACCCGTCTAGTGTCTGAACGACTTTTGGTAACAGTATATAAGGAAGTTGAAAACGTATTAGTTTAAGTAAGATTCTTGACACGTTTTCCGTTCTAATCGCAGTCTCGTCTTGAAATCACTTTGTTCTTCTTTGTTTATATGTAATCTAATGTTATTTAATGTTATCTAATGTAAATTAATTGATTAATAATTTCCTAATTCTAAAGGTATACAAATATTATGAACGCCGGCGGTCTTAGTAAATAGTCATACTACTTTGATGGAGTTTCGGCTTCAGACAGATACATAAACTCCATTATTAATAGATATCGACAAAACTGTTGATAAACTGTGACATCTCTTTTTAAGACAATCTTTTTGCATAACTAAAAATAAGAAGTCTCTTTACTTTTATAATACTCTAATTTTATTAAATCCCTTTAATTAATAATATAGACAAAACTATTGTGCATATATAAGAAAATAGGACAATAAAATATATAATTAACATCTTTGAAAATTAATGAAAATCTAACAAAGGTTTGGGAAGGTGATCTTATTTTTTTTCATTAAATTTCTTTAATTAATAATAATAATATTAATATCTACAAAACTATTGCATATATATATATATATATAGAACACAGGACAATAAAGATAATGAATGAATAACAATAATAATTTATCGGAAACAGTTTTAAAAATAAGTTTGCAAATTAAGCATACACATATCTTCATTTTGGTGTTAGTGAATTACTATATATATATATAGTATTTCAAAATATTATGTTGTATCATTGAGTTCAATAAGCCCGACCCGTTTTGATGGTAATATACTTTAGATAAGTGGACAAAACTTTCACATTTATTCATTTAGATAAAATAAAAGGGAATTAAGCCATCTGCAATCACACAATGAACGATGAAAATTTCAGTAAAGTTCAAATGAAATAATTACCAAAGTTAATAAATCCAATAAATCAGCTACAAATTCATAAACTATGCCATTCTGAATCTTCCATACATTAAAAAAAAATATTATTCTTACTAATGAGTCACCACTTATCAAAGCTAAAAGCCATGTGAGGATAAGGGTCAATGAGATGGATGGATTGTCAGTTGAATGATGAATATTATATTAGGATTGAAAGTAATGAATGGAATGAAAAAAATTTGATTATTATGACGACGGCTTATGACAAGTATTTGTTGACATTGGATTTGTGGTAGCACGCACAGAAGCAGACCTGTGGTAATTTGTTCCACAGATGGGAAGTTTATAAGTTAACAAAATGCATTTAATCATTTGAATTTAATATTTAACAATGTCTTGTGCATTTTTTCTTGTGTGTTATCAGGTTCATCAAAGAACAAACGTGATAGTCGTCTTTACTGGAAACTCTTAATATCTTTTCCTGAATTGGATGAAGAAGCAGATGATGTTTACACCTTATCTAGTTTAGAGCTTTGTGATTGGCTGAAATCAAAGCTGACCAAAGGAGCTCGCCCGGAATCCACTCTTGAGGATAAAGTAAGTCTTCTCCACCGCCATGCTAATATTATATCGAGACAAAAACAGTCTCTCGTCATCTCTTTCTCTTTCACCCCCCTTGATGGAATTCCCATTTAAATTTGATTCGGTTTCAGTTTTTATCTTCTTTTTTTCTTTTCGATTTACAAAACAAAAATGTTATTTTAATTTTATTATTTTAATCTGTATATTTATAAAGTTGGGTCATTTATCGCACTAATAGTGAGATTAAAATGCCAAATTCATATTCAAAATAGAAGAACAATAGCTTTTTAATATACTGATCATGTGTATGCGATCGAAGTCATAAGCTTAACTAATTTACAAATTCATTTTCAAAAAGAAATCTCATTGACTATTTAATTGAGAAATAATTAATTTTATTATTTATTATTTCTATTATACTTATTATTATTATTTATAATTATTTTTTTAATTTTAAATTAAAAAAAATAGATTAGCATTTTCAAAAAGAAATCTCATTAACTATTTAATTGAGAAATAATTAATTTTATTATTTATTATTTCTATTATACTTATTATTATTATTATTATTTATAATTATTTATAATTTTTTAATTTTAAATTAAAAAAAATAGATTAGCATTTTCAAAAAGAAATCTCATTGACTATTTAATTGAGTAATAATTAATTTTATTATTTCTATTATACTTATTATTATTATTTATAATTATTTTTTAATTTGAAATTAAAAAAAAATAGATTAGCATTTAGTTTTTGTCTTTTCTTTTGGATGAAATAAATAAAAAAAAGAAATGTTTGCTGGAAAGTAATTTGACTGGTTTGAAACAATTCATCCATATGTTCGGTTGTTCCAACATTATCAGTGAATTTGGTATAGATCTGAATTCAATATTGAAAAATGTTTAAAAAATAACGACATGGGGGGAAAAAAATTCAATGGTTTATCATTGTCATTATCCATTTTATCGTCTTATTTCCCTTGGTCAGGATTCTGACCTTTTCTGTCAGTCTGCAATCTGTCTCCGAGCTTGGAGGTCTTGAGGATTGATTCTGTTCAAATTTTACTGTCTAAGATCCTTGTTGATAGTTTGCATCCAAGTTTCCTCTGGTCTTCCGCCTAACGGTCTCTGCATTTTCTTATCCAAGAGTCGTTCTTCTTAGCGTGATGAACCCAAGGTAACCGTTTATTTTATTTGGATTATTTGGACTACTATTTTCATCTTAGATGTTATTCTCATGTTTTGGCTGATGTAACCTCTGACCTTTTTGAGAATATATACAAAATTTCGAACTGAACACTTTATTTAATCCACGGGGATAGATTTTTCTCATTGCATCAGCCATGACAGGGTAGAAGTTTTAAGTAATTATTTTTATTTTATGACAAGTGATAGACTTGTTTTTGGAATTAGGTTGAGGAATAGTTGATAAGCATTTCTGAACGTTGCTCATTGAGTAAATGTGGGTCACCACAGTTTTATTTTTATCACAATCCATTTTCTCTGCTTATTGTTTAGGCATTTAATATTGATTTTTAGCACTCTTCATTAAACTCAATTGATCGACCAATGTGTGATCCATCTTGAGATCAAAATTGCCATTTTTGAAGCAACAAAAACAATAACTGGTCAATACTTTGCGACATTGCTCTTTCTCCGTATGCAGCACAAATCTTACGAGTAGCTTCAGCATCCTTAACACCTCGATTAAATGCAAAAGGCATATGATATTGAGAATGCTCGATTTTGTCCACTTGACAATGAAATTAAAGAAATTAAAACACTGTATTGTAAAGTAAGCACTTTTTTAAATAACACAAAACATTTTGCCAATGCGTTTTAATTTTTGAATGCATTTTTAAATTTGAAAAACAAAAAAGAAAACATTCACAAATTCTTCTTCAATCCAATATTTGTGGTAAGAGGTTATTAGTATCAATCAAATTTAGTATTTTTATATTATGACAACTTGTAAATTGCATGTTATTATTACTTACTAGGAGTTCTCACACAAGTCCTTAAGTCATTATCAATGATTGCTCACTGGCAATAACAAGTGGTCTTCCCTGAAGTCTGAGTGACAACAAGTCTCCCCAGATTTCCAGCACTTTCTGCCTCTTTCAATAACTGTTGCAAATCATTTTGCATTATCGCAACAGCCATTTACTATTGATTTCTCACTGGCAATGACTGTTGCTTTTCTCTTGAATTTGAGTGACAATAGGTCTCCTCAAGATTCCAGTTCTTTCTGTACCCTACCAGTGGAGGTCTGCTTGGCGCTTCCACTCTTGTTTTTTTTGTTCTTCTTAATCGTTTGCACTATACCTAGTACCAGTTGAGGCTGTTGCCTACCACATGTGTGTGTGTTTGTTTTTGGGGGTTTCTGTAGTTTCAGTTCTCTTAGGCTTGGACATTGTTCTATTTATATTTCAACTTACCTGTGGCTGGTTGGCATTCGTTATGTGTGCAGGTTTCTGCATTTTAAATTTTCCTTAATATTTTGCCTGTTTTCATCATTGCCGTGTGTTGTATGGTGTCAATCCTCACTTTCATTCCAATTTCTCCTAGTCTTTTTTTCCAGCTTTTTCGAAACTGTTCCTAGTGATTTTACAATTATTTGTATTGCAGTACAGTCAAACCTCTACATACAAATTTAATTCGTTCCGGGACCGAAGCGGAACTGTAAACTTAACTCTCCATCCCATCGTGAGTGCTGCCACATAGCGGGCTAACCACAAAACTTTGATGTTGTATGTTGGATTTTTCATCGGGTGTAGAGTCGATAATTTGATCAAATTCCATGTTGTATGTTGGAAAAATTTGTAAGTAGAGGTTTAACTGTATTTTTCTTCATGTTCCATATTCTCTTCAGCTCTCTGACAAGCTCCATGTATTTGCTTAGTTTTTCTGCCTCTTTGATCTTCACCCTCTGATTTGCTGGGACAGCGAAATCTACGCTTTGACAGATTTTTTCTCTTTTCATTGACTATTATCATGTTTGGTCTCCTTGCTTGGATGAGTTTGTCTGTTTGTACCTTCATCTCTCAAAGAATTTTGTGTTTATCATTTTCCAATGCTTTTTCTGGTTTGCATCTGCACCATTTGTCTGCATGTTCTAAATCTCTAGTAAGACCTCATATAGAATACTGCACCCAGGCCTGGCTCCAGCGACTAGATATGGAACTTGGAATGTAATATTGAAACTGGAAGGCGTACAAAGAAGGGTGACAAAACTAATAAGTAAAGTAAAGGAGAGATTGGACAAATTGGGATTGACTACTTTGCTGGAGAGAAGAATGAGAGGTGATATGATTGAGACTTTCAAGATAATAAATGGCATTTCTAACTATGGTGGGCATTTTTTTAGTATTTCTCCTAGATCTGGAAGGTTATTGTCAAGGCAGTTTTCAAAAACTAGATCTGTTAACCAGTTAAGTTTTTTTGCTCACAGAGTAATATGCTTTTGGAATAAGTTGCCAGATCAGATTAAGAACAGCAATAGTGTAGATCAGTTTAAGATGAGGTTGGATGAATTCAGAGAAAGTGGTAGGAGGGAGAAATTGAGGGGGGCACTTTTGGGAGTTATCAAATGAAATATTTAACAGAATTTGATCTGGATATCGATACTGTACTAAGTTTGATTTTTTTTTTTTTAAATTTAAAAATTTTTTTTTAACGGTTGAATTGAGAAGATATTTAAAGGGGAGATGCATAACAAACAAATAAATAAATGTTAAAAGTGCAGATGTTAGCATAGTTCCCAGTGGACTGCCTTCACCGTACACAGTAGTGTATTGTTATTATTATGAATTTTAAAAATCTTAGAATGCATCTGATTATGATTGAATTAATTAATATTACTTTTATGATTTTCATTGTTTTGTTGAGCGACTGTTTTTCTTTAAAGGAAGTTTTATTTTAAGGTTATATGATGACATTCGAAAATAAAAAATACCAAAATAGTACTACATTATCTAAATATGAGAACAACCACAAAAAAAAAGCGTTAAAATGTTTTTCAAATTTCTAGTCATTTTTTACTGTATCCTTCTGTTTCAGATTTCTGTTCTCAGTTTGTACAAATTACAACTTAATGAACAGATTGGCAGCCATTCAGGTCGAAAGATGCTCCATTTTTGTGCACGTAGCATCACTGGTGTTCTTGATATAGAAGACATTGAACAAACTGAGATGGAAAAATCGTTTCTAGGTTCAAGTGGATTGCTTTATATTTTGCCAGTAATGCAAATAAATAAAGATGAAGATGAGGAAGAGGTAAGGTTTCATCTTTAAAAAATTTGATCTTTTTTCATATTTTAGCATAATTGATTCCATGCGGAAAACTGACATAACTATAAGACGGCACATATCTACCATGTGGAAAGTCTTCAGGCAGCTGTTGACACTTTTACAAAACGCCGGAATCCCATCATATGTGAGAGTGGCAGCGTACAACACACATGCCCAACCTGTACTCTTGTATGGTTGCAAGATGTGGTCGACGACGTAACATTAAAACAACATGATTCTGGCTTGCAACGCATCGGATTGATAAAATTGCCGGTCTCACTGTAAAAGCCTTCATGAGAAATTACGCTGTACAACAACTGGTATGGTCACGCCTTCCGTCATCAGTCACCTTGAACACTCTAAAGTATGTCCCACATAGATGTTGATGGCCCAAAGCCACGTGTTAGGCTGCTTAAGACATGGAGGAGATCAGTTGATGACGACCTGATCCTAGTGGGCAACACGAGTTTTGTTTTCAAAGACGAAGGCACCAGCCAAACAAATGCCATGCTCATTGTAGTAATTACCTTAAAGTGAAAGATCCACCGTTACTTACTATTGGTTTATCGAAGAAAAATATATATTTCCTGAGAACCTTAACATACAGCTCTCCCACACAGGCACTTTTCTCCGACAACATTTATCCAAAAAAAGCTACTACACCCCGGACCCCTGCTCTTAAGCTAATTGCTCCATCCCCAACTCTGGCCTCTGCCTCCGCACCTATACAGTGTACAACCTACAATGCGCTAAGTGTCAAAAGTTCTACATCGGTAGCACCGGTAGGCCTCTGCACCAACGCTTAAAGAACATATGAACACCCACATTTCTTCCTTCCACAAACACTTAATATCATGTGGCAACACACATCGCTCTATAAGTGTCCGCATTCTCAACTCTGTCCGCAATGTCGGTCAGCTTCGAATTTCGGAAGCTATTCTAATCTCGAAATTTCATCAAATTTTGAATAACAGATTTGAGTTGTCTTCCCCTTTCATCCTTTGATTCTTACATCCTCACACTCTCACCCCCAACTTGCTTGCCTTTGTCTCCTTTTATTTGTCCAGCGCCATCCACCCCACACCTCAATGCCTTTTATCCTGTGTTTAATTTTTACATATTTACAAGTAAAACATTATAATAATAGACATAAATGTAAACAAGAATGGAGTAATATACACTTTATGTATATATATGTAGGCCTTGTGTATGTGTATGCATATATACATGTATGTATATATGGGTGTTTTTTCATGTGCGTGTGTGTTTGTATGTATATGTGGATACATTTATAATCCCTAAATTAAAGTTTGAAATTCAATAAAATAAAATATAAAAAAAAAATATAAAAAAAAAAATAATAATAATAATAATAAAAATAAATAAATATATAAATAAATAATAATAAAAAATAAATAAATATATAAATAAATGATAATAAAAAATAAATAAATATATAAATAAATAAATAAATAGAATAAATTTATATAAATTTAGCTCTAGGAGTATTATACCCTTAAAATACCTTTAAAATAAAGTAAATATGTATTTAGAAATTTACACTTCATATGTATATATGTGTGTATATTTTTATCTCTTAATCCCCCCCCCTTCCCTTTCCAACGGTTCCTCTTAATTCCCCCCATCCCTTTCCAACGGTTCCTTCCTACCCTCATGATGTTCATTCTTTCCACAATTGATTTCAATTTTTTTTTTCAAGTTTCAAGTCTTATTTCTAACCATATTCCGTTTGTTCAAAGTTATCTCCCTTTGACCGTCCGTATTACATTAATGTCCCACACGTAAATTTAAAATTAGAATTGAATAAATAAAGAAAAGTTAATAAATCAAATAAAATAAAAAATAATAATAATTAGTATATAAATAAACAAATGTTAGTAAGATGATAACTTTAGCTGAATAATTATATAATTAAATTTTGACATTTTCTGCGTACCTACTACTCCCAATCCTCTGCGGCAGTTTGTCAACAGTTTGATTCCGGTTTTTCCCATCGGTGCATCTCGTTTTTTCAACCGTTCGGTCTTTAATTTTTGGTCTTTTGAGAATGAAAGTTTTTCTTTCGAAAATTTAAGATTACCCTGTGCTGGAACTTTTTATTTACCTGACAGTATTTACTGTCTTGGTATTTAATCTGTTTTTACGTGAAATATTAATAAATTGATTTGAGATTCCATTCTCGTTTTCTCTCCTTGCTTGTTTCTGTTCACCCTCTCCACCTTCCGGTACCTACATCGCATTGCTACAGCCTCGGATTACAAACCTGCACTTATATATTTCCTATTTTTTTTCTTCCAAAGACGGGATACAAGCTAAACAAATGACTTGCTTGTTGTTGTAATTACTTTAAAGTCATCTATCATATTATTCTGGAATTTGAGTGGCAATATGCCTCTCCAAAGTTCCAGTATGCTCCTTACTCTTCCATTTGAGTTCTGATTAGTGCTCTCCTTCCTCGGTTTTTCTAACCTCCTTGACCTTTCGCAATCATTTTTTATCTATTTACTGAAAACAAAATTTTTTTAAGATAATTTTTTTATGCGATGTTCTGGATGATAAATTTGTTAAAAATGTAATTATTTTGAAAAGAAAAAGATTTATTTACCTCGCGTTCAATATTTAATTCTTAATCTTGTAGAATTTATTTTTTATGTTGGAAATGATTCGTAAAGAAAGCCAATATTACTCCTCTTTGATAAAAGGAAAAGTGCTCAATAACAGTTGAGTGTCTCTGCTGAAAAAAACCACCTTTGTAGTCTCTCTAACTGAACATGTGATCTTGTTCAACCAATCAAAACTCTGTATCTCTCAGCCTCTCTTTACTTTCTTGCAATCATTTACAGGAGGTGAGTGATTAGCCTAATGTATACCTTCATGGCTTATGAAATTGACTGTGCTAAGTTCAAAATTCTATCAGGTCTATTGTGGTAATTTACATACTGTACTGCTAGGAAAAGTATGAGTCTGCAATTTCTCCTTAGATCTTGGTAACATAGCAATGTGTCTTCAATGAAGTGTATACAATGATTAGTTTCTAATAGGTATTGTTTGGACATTAAATAATGGCAAAAAGTTTGATTTACCATAAGCAAACCAATCATTTACGGAAGGTATTAATTATATTTCAAATTGAAATAAGCTACAAAATTTAATAAGCTGTACAAATAGATAAAACTGAAACCAACTTTGACAAATGATTTAACTTATGTTGTCTAACGTTGTTAAATTAACAAATCCCCCCCCCCCCGTCCCACTTTAAACAGTCAATAAATGTTTACTTTTCTTTTTTTAATTCAGATTTATTGGTTGGAAGAACAAACTCGACTTGCCACTCTTCTGCAAGCAAAGCCCATAAAGCCTAGCCTTCCCCTAGCAGTTATGATGCCACGCCACAAGAAACTTTCTCGTCTCTCCCTAAAAGAATTAATTAAAAAAATGAATCTCCAGAATTTTATTGACCAAGAACTCATTTCAAGTGTTTCTTTGTTCACACTTCCGTTTTGTTTGAAGACACCAGGAATTGATGTGGAACATTCCATAGCCGAGGATACGGTGAGTCGTCTTTTTGTGTATTTCATTTTTAAATACTTTGCCCCTTCATTATTGGAATGTCCATCAGCAGCAATTTTTATTTACTGCATGTATTAAGGAAGAGTTAAACAAAAAAATGGAAAGGAAAGAATTAGCCATGCGATTTTTATTTACCGCATGTATCAAGGAAGAGTTTTAAAAAAAATGGAAAGAAAAAAATTAGCAATGCAATTTTTATTTACCACATGTATCAAGGAAGAGTTTAACAATAAAAATGGAAAGAAAAGAATTAGCCATGCTATTTTTATTTACCACATGTATCAAGGAAGAGTTTAACAATAAAAATGGAAAGAAAAGAATTAGCCATGCTATTTTTATTTACCACATGTATCAAGGAAGAGTTTAACAATAAAAATGGAAAGGAAAGAATTAGCCATGCGATTTTTATTTACCGCATGTATCAAGGAAGAGTTTTAAAAAAAATGGAAAGAAAAAAATTAGCAATGCTATTTTTATTTACCACATGTATCAAGGAAGAGTTTTTTAAAATATGCAAAGAAAAGAATTAGCCATGCTATTTTTATTTACCACATGTATCAAGGAAGAGTTTAACAATAAAAATGGAAAGAAAAGAATTAGCCATGCGATTTTTATTTACCACATGTATCAAGGAAGAGTTTAACAATAAAAATGGAAAGAAAAGAATTAGCCATGCTATTTTTATTTACCACATGTATCAAGGAAGAGTTTAACAATAAAAATGGAAAGGAAAGAATTAGCCATGCGATTTTTATTTACCGCATGTATCAAGGAAGAGTTTTAAAAAAAATGGAAAGAAAAAAATTAGCAATGCAATTTTTATTTACCACATGTATCAAGGAAGAGTTTTTTAAAATATGCAAATAAAAGAATTAGCCATGCTATTTTTATTTACCACATGTATCAAGGAAGAGTTTAACAATAAAAATGGAAAGAAAAGAATTAGCCATGCTATTTTTATTTACCACATGTATCAAGGAAGAGTTTAACAATAAAAATGGAAAGGAAAGAATTAGCCATGCGATTTTTATTTACCGCATGTATCAAGGAAGAGTTTTAAAAAAAATGGAAAGAAAAAAATTAGCAATGCTATTTTTATTTACCACATGTATCAAGGAAGAGTTTTTTAAAATATGCAAATAAAAGAATTAGCCATGCTATTTTTATTTACCACATGTATCAAGGAAGAGTTTAACAATAAAAATGGAAAGAAAAGAATTAGCCATGCTATTTTTATTTACCACATGTATCAAGGAAGAGTTAAACAATAAAAATGGAAAGAAAAGAATTAGCCATGCTATTTTTATTTACCACATGTATCAAGGAAGAGTTTAACAATAAAAATGGAAAGAAAAGAATTAGCCATGCTATTTTTATTTACCACATGTATCAAGGAAGAGTTTTTTAAAATATGCAAATAAAAGAATTAGCCATGCTATTTTTATTTACCACATGTATCAAGGAAGAGTTTTTTAAAATATGCAAATAAAAGAATTAGCCATGCTATTTTTATTTACCACATGTATCAAGGAAGAGTTTAACAATAAAAATGGAAAGAAAAGAATTAGCCATGCTATTTTTATTTACCACATGTATCAAGGAAGAGTTTTAAAAAAAATGGAAAGAAAAAAATTAGCAATGCAATTTTTATTTACCACATGTATCAAGGAAGAGTTTTTTAAAATATGCAAATAAAAGAATTAGCCATGCTATTTTTATTTACCACATGTATCAAGGAAGAGTTTAACAATAAAAATGGAAAGAAAAGAATTAGCCATGCTATTTTTATTTACCACATGTATCAAGGAAGAGTTAAACAATAAAAATGGAAAGAAAAGAATTAGCCATGCTATTTTTATTTACCACATGTATCAAGGAAGAGTTTAACAATAAAAATGGAAAGAAAAGAATTAGCCATGCTATTTTTATTTACCACATGTATCAAGGAAGAGTTTTTTAAAATATGCAAATAAAAGAATTAGCCATGCTATTTTTATTTACCACATGTATCAAGGAAGAGTTTAACAATAAAAATGGAAAGAAAAGAATTAGCCATGCTATTTTTATTTACCACATGTATCAAGGAAGAGTTAAACAATAAAAATGGAAAGAAAAGAATTAGCCATGCTATTTTTATTTACCACATGTATCAAGGAAGAGTTTTTTAAAATATGCAAATAAAAGAATTAGCCATGCTATTTTTATTTACCACATGTATCAAGGAAGAGTTTTTTAAAATATGCAAATAAAAGAATTAGCCATGCTATTTTTATTTACCACATGTATCAAGGAAGAGTTTAACAATAAAAATGGAAAGAAAAGAATTAGCCATGCTATTTTTATTTACCACATGTATCAAGGAAGAGTTTAACAATAAAAATGGAAAGGAAAGAATTAGCCATGCGATTTTTATTTACCGCATGTATCAAGGAAGAGTTTTAAAAAAAATGGAAAGAAAAAAATTAGCAATGCAATTTTTATTTACCACATGTATCAAGGAAGAGTTTTTTAAAATATGCAAATAAAAGAATTAGCCATGCTATTTTTATTTACCACATGTATCAAGGAAGAGTTTAACAATAAAAATGGAAAGAAAAGAATTAGCCATGCTATTTTTATTTACCACATGTATCAAGGAAGAGTTAAACAATAAAAATGGAAAGAAAAGAATTAGCCATGCTATTTTTATTTACCACATGTATCAAGGAAGAGTTTAACAATAAAAATGGAAAGAAAAGAATTAGCCATGCTATTTTTATTTACCACATGTATCAAGGAATAGTTTTTTAAAATATGCAAATAAAAGAATTAGCCATGCTATTTTTATTTACCACATGTATCAAGGAAGAGTTTTTAAAAAAATTTAAAGAAAAGAATTAGCCATGCTATTTTTATTTACCACATGTATCAAGGAAGAGTTTTTTAAAATATGCAAATAAAAGAATAAGCCATGCTATTTTTATTTACCACATGTATCAAGGAAGAGTTTAACAATAAAAATTGAAAGAAAAGAATTAGCCATGCTATTTTTATTTACCACATGTATCAAGGAAGAGTTTTTAAAAAAATTTAAAGAAAAGAATTAGCCATGCTATTTTTATTTACCACATGTATCAAGGAAGAGTTTTTTAAAAAAATTTAAAGAAAAGAATTAGCCATGCTATTTTTATTTACCACATGTATCAAAGAAAAGTTTAACAATAAAAATGGTAAGAAAAGAATTAGCCATTCAGTTTTTATTTACAGCATGTATCAAGGAAGAGTTATACAAAAAAAATGGAAAGAAAAGAATTAGCTATGCAATTTTTTTTTTGTGTGGGGGAGAGCTGAATTTGTATTTTTTTCAAAAGTAATCAATAAGAAAAAACACTATTATGAAAATGCCCATCCTATAATTGCTCTCAAATGTATATACTATTAATGTAGAAAGTAATTTAGAAGTAGTTTTGCTATTTCAATTATTTAGTATAATGACTTAATATTAATAAATCAGTAATTTAAAGAAGTGGAAATTAATTTGAAAGGAAATTTAATATGTTGAATTAGTTAAAGTGGTAATTGTGAATAGCTCTAATAATGAATGCTGAAAAAGGCTGGTAGCACTGAGGCATACGGATAAGTGAAATGATATATGTTGTGCATATGTGAGGTGTATTTTTTAGTTAATTATAAAATAAACACTATGAAATAATCAGTATTTGCTTTAAGGTAATTAATTATTGAGAAAATCACTAATTACACATAAATGTTAATGAATTGTTCACCTGTATGAATCTGACCAAGTGATGGAACGTTCGGTTATCAGATCCACTTCAAGAAATCTAGAAGTTGAAGACTACCCTGTTGGAAGTAATAGATCAGACTTTTGGGTGGACGAAAAGGCCCGTAAGACAAGGTGACATGAGGAAGTTGAGAAATGTATCAAAAGAAAAGCGGAAATGATGGAGTGATTCAAAAAAGGTTTAGTGAATAAGGATATGTATCTGGTGGCAATTAGGACAGCAAGAAGAGCAATATACAACGCCAAGATGAAGGCTAAGCAAGCTAGCTTTTCAGATATACGACAAAGGGACAAACAGAAGAATTAAGTATTCGGGATAGCTAAACAGATGACGAAAACAAATATGGATATTGTTGGAGAGAAGTGCATTCGAAATGACAATGGAGTGCGAGCAATACAATCATTAGAGATTGTTGAATACTGAGTTTTTATGGAACCGAGAAAATTTGGAAGTTGCGTAAGAGTATCTGGTTCAGCTATAAGAATTGAGAAAGAAATGGTACGGGAAGCTGTAAGATGAAGGGTATTCCAAAGTGAGCATATATGATGCAGTCATGCTGACCACTCTCTTGTATGGCTTTGAGTCTTCAGTTACCTAGTGCCACCACCTACGGTTCCTTAAGTGTCTCTCCTTGGCGTACACATGAGTCATTTTTTGACATATCTCAAGTGTGCAGGTATTTCTAGCATCTTGTTAAAAACCCAACTCTGCTGGGTTGATCATGTCTCATGAATGGAAGACCACAGTCAACCCAAGATAGTCAAGTACGGTGAAGTATTGAGGTAGGTGCTTGTGCATATCAACCCTGACATGTTAGACCGCTCTTTAAAATAAAATAGCTAAAGAAATGTATAAACTTTGTTATGTACTTACGTGGTAGATGAAAAAAAGACTGTACACCAAAAATTATGCAAATTCATCCAGTATTTATTTACTTATAAATAAAAAACGATTTTATCACTCGGTAGATATTTCCACCATTTTGTATCTTAGATTTTCCAGTGGTCAAGGACGATAACTCATATTTTCACGATTTCGGGGGTTGGGGTCTCCATTGTTTACAAAAATGTCAAAATGTACGTAAAATCATTTTTTTTCTTTTTCTTATAATTTAATAACTACTGGATGAATTTGCGTAATTTTTTCTGCACAATCTTATTTTCAGCTAACACGTAAGTACATAATAAAGTTTATACATTCTTTAAATATTTCAATGTCAGGGTTGATATGCACAAGCACCTTGAGGTATACTAGACTCTCAATGTTGGTAAGACATTTAATCTAGCAGAAGGAAAACTTCAAAGAAATACATATAATTAGATAGGTCTCTGACACTCAGCACACCATTTACTTATATGATTATATATTGTGCTTAACAGAGTTAATTTCTATAGTGATTTAAAAAAAAAATAGCTTTTATTAAATGATAGCGTGATATTGATTTTTAATTTTTTTTTATTTCCATGTATATACTTCACAACTTTTTTGAGAAATTTTCTGGGAAATTCCTCAAAGATAAATAAGAGACGATTAATCTTTTTGTACGTATCCATTAAATTACTAAATATTTGTTTGCAAGGAGGGCACATTTTTTTGCTAGTTTTTACAATAGACCCCCTCTCCACCAAATGCCACATCATTACAACATAGGTAGTTTATTTGTTTTATGATAAATATTCTCTTTTGGTTGATTCTAAATACCCAAACATAATATTGACTGTAAATGATTTGTTGAATGCAAGTTGCTATTTTACGCGAAACTGGAGGGGTTGTGGGTTCAAAAGCTCTTTTTTTATTGGCTACTACACTGAGATGTAAGGGAAGGTGCAACTCCTTTCCTTGGATTGCCTCACTTGATCATCACCTTTAGAATGCTAAGGTTTTAACAAGGAGGCATCAAGTACCATTTTAAAAAAATCTTTGGTATGACTCGTCCGATCCCAGCCCATTGGCAAACGCTCTAAGCATGATGGCAAATAATGACCATAATAGATCGGATAGGGTTTGAACTCAACATATAGGTAGGTAATGAGAATGGTATTTATAGCTGATCTTGAAATCAGCAAAAGAGCAAGAAAATTCAAGAATTTATTAGTTTTTATTATAACCATTTATCAGCATAACACTGGTAGGTACATATGTAGTACCAATGATATAGGAGTATTACACCGTACGTACATGTGTAGTGGAAACAGTATTAATAGATTTTGATATTTTGGCTGTGCATGCTCTAAACTCTTTCTTTGTGTATGATTTTTTTTACATATTTATTTTTTATACCTATTTTTAAAATTATTACTTACCTATCTTTTACTGATGGAAATCAAATATAGATTTTAACCTAGAAAATTTCTTGAAAATTAAACTTTACTAAAAATATTTATACAAATGTGTATAACCATGTCGCCCATCAGTGACTGGCAACCCCCAAAACTCATGTGTTATTAATTTCTTCTTCGTCGACTCAAACCCAGATAACCGCTGAGGGTGCAAGCACTGGTTGACAATTTGTATTCAACGCAGGCAACAACGTAGACACAGATATTGTGTAAACTTGACTTGTTGAACATGTGTGTGTGTGTTGTTGGGACCCTGTTGTTAACGGACACTTTTTTGGCTAGGCCTCCCATTTCCCAAGCTCAAGATATCAACTAAGACCTAACTGAGATGATTTAACTGTCGAGACCAGTCATTGTCCGCTTGAAGTCATCTACTCGTCTGCTCCTCTCTAACCCGCCTCACTCCCTGAGCTGATCTAACACCTCGGCAACCAATCCCTCAAATATATTTACACTTGAATGGAAATCCTAAATGTCCGGTCTTCCTCTCAGTCACCCCCAGCTGTACACTGGAACTAGTCACATATGCTTTTTTCTCAGCTTATTGCTATCCAACCACCCAGAAGCTAATAACTAATTTTCAGGGCGCCATTCCATTTATGGAGTTCAATGGATTCGCTGGTCTTTTTATTGTCGCTTGCTTATCTTACTTCCTCATCATTTTTGTATTGTCAATTATTTCTTAACATTTTCCAGTGATTCATACTATTATGGATGTATGCAATTTGATTTTCCCTTTCTTTTATCTGAATCATTTCTTTCAAACATACTTTACCTATGTACTGTTGAACCTGAATTTTAGTTTTGCAAATGACAAACATGACATGTGACTTCTTACATAAGTGTCTTTGAATTTTGGTTATCGAAATAAACTTTAAAATATCTGGTAGTGTCATTAGCAGTGTTTCCCAGGCATCATAAGAACTTTTGGGTTCATTAAACTTTGGATTCCTTTTTCCAAGCGACCTAATCAGTGGAAAATGACCCAAATTTGCAAACCTGCAGCTTCATGGTACTATATCCACCTTCATTTAGAAGACAAGGTTTGTTGATTTTTGTATGTAGTTCTGTTGGGGAAAAGTCGTAAGAATGTTAAGATTTGGATTCAGATTTTTTAATTCGAGTCCGATTATTACTGAATTTTGGTAGACTTTAGAATAAGGAGTTGGAATAATACATTTTGGAATCCTAGGATTTGGAATAATACATTTTGGAATCCTAGGAGTTGGAATAATAGATTTTGGAATCCTAGGAGTTGGAATAATAGATTTTGGAATCCTAGGAGTTGGAATAATAGATTTTGGAATCCTAGGAGTTGGAATAATATATTTTGGAATCCTAGGAGTTGGAATAATATATTTTGGAATCCTAGGAGTTGGAATAATACATTTTGGAATCCTAGGAGTTGGAATAATACATTTTGGAATCCTAGGAGTTGGAATAATACATTTTGGAATCCTAGGAGTTGGAATAATACATTTTGGAATCCTAGGAGTTGGAATAATAGATTTTGGAATCCTATGAGTTGGAATAATACATTTTGGAATCCTAGAAGTTGGAATAATACATTTTGGAATCCTATGAGTTGGAATAATACATTTTGGAATCCTAGGAGTTGGAATAATACATTTTGGAATCCTAGGATTTGGAATAATACATTTTGGAATCCTAGGAGTTGGAATAATAGATTTTGGAATCCTAGGAGTTGGAATAATAGATTTTGGAATCCTAGGAGTTGGAATAATAGATTTTGGAATCCTAGGAGTTGGAATAATATATTTTGGAATCCTAGGAGTTGGAATAATATATTTTGGAATCCTAGGAGTTGGAATAATACATTTTGGAATCCTAGGAGTTGGAATAATACATTTTGGAATCCTAGGAGTTGGAATAATACATTTTGGAATCCTAGGAGTTGGAATAATACATTTTGGAATCCTAGGAGTTGGAATAATACATTTTGGAATCCTAGGAGTTGGAATAATACATTTTGGAATCCTAGGAGTTGGAATAATACATTTTGGAATCCTAAGAGTTGGAATAATAGATTTTGGAATCCTAGGAGTTGGAATAATAGATTTTGGAATCCTAGGAGTTGGAATAATATATTTTGGAATCTTAGGAGTTGGAATAATATATTTTGGAATCCTAGGAGTTGGAATAATATATTTTGGAATCCTAGGAGTTGGAATAATACATTTTGGAATCCTAGGAGTTGGAATAATAGATTTTGGAATCCTAGGAGTTGGAATAATACATTTTGGAATCCTAGGAGTTGGAATAATACATTTTGGAATCCTAGGAGTTGGAATAATACATTTTGGAATCCTAGGAGTTGGAATAATACATTTTGGAATCCTAGGAGTTGGAATAATACATTTTGGAATCCTAGGAGTTGGAATAATACATTTTGGAATCCTAAGAGTTGGAATAATACATTTTGGAATCCTAGGAGTTGGAATAATAGATTTTGGAATCCTAGGAGTTGGAATAATAGATTTTGGAATCTTAGGAGTTGGAATAATATATTTTGGAATCCTAGGAGTTGGAATAATATATTTTGTAATCCTAGGAGTTGGAATAATACATTTTGGAATCCTAGGAGTTGGAATAATACATTTTGGAATCCTAGGAGTTGGAATAATACATTTTGGAATCCTAGGAGTTGGAATAATACATTTTGGAATCCTAGGAGTTGGAATAATACATTTTGGAATCCTAGGAGTTGGAATAATACATTTTGGAATCCTAGGAGTTGGAATAATACATTTTGGAATCCTAGGAGTTGGAATAATACATTTTGGAATCCTAGGAGTTGGAATAATACATTTTGGAATCCTAGGAGTTGGAATAATACATTTTGGAATCCTAGGAGTTGGAATAATAGATTTTGGAATCCTAGGAGTTGGAATAATAGATTTTGGAATCCTAGGAGTTGGAATCATAGATTTTGGAATCCTAGGAGTTGGAATAATAGATTTTGGAATCCTAGGAGTTGGAATAATACATTTTGGAATCCTAGGAGTTGGAATAATAGATTTTGGAATCCTAGGAGTTGGAATAATAGATTTTGGAATCCTAGGAGTTGGAATAATAGATTTTGGAATCCTAGGAGTTGGAATAATAGATTTTGGAATCCTAGGAGTTGGAATAATAGATTTTGGAATCCTAGGAGTTGGAATAATAGATTTTGGAATCCTAGGAGTTGGAATAATACATTTTGGAATCCTAGGAGTTGGAATAATATATTGTGGAATCCTAGGAGTTGGAATAATATATTTTGGAATCCTAGGAGTTGGAATAATACATTTTGGAATCCTAGGAGTTGGAATAATACATTTTGGAATCCTAGGAGTTGGAATAATAGATTTTGGAATCCTAGGAGTTGGAATAATACATTTTGGAATCCTAGGAGTTGGAATAATACATTTTGGAATCCTAGGAGTTGGAGTAATACATTTTGGAATCCTAGGAGTTGGAGTAATAGATTTTGGAATCCTAGGAGTTGGAATAATAGATTTTGGAATCCTAGGAGTTGGAATAATAGATTTTGGAATCCTAGGAGTTGGAATAATACATTTTGGAATCCTAGGAGTTGGAATAATAGATTTTGGAATCCTAGGAGTTGGAATAATAGATTTTGGAATCCTAGGAGTTGGAATAATAGATTTTGGAATCCTAGGAGTTGGAATAATAGATTTTGCAATCCTAGGAGTTGGAATAATATATTTTGGAATCCTAGGAGTTGGAATAATATATTTTGGAATCCTAGGAGTTGGAATAATATATTTTGGAATCCTAGGAGTTGGAATAATACATTTTGGAATCCTAGGAGTTGGAATAATACATTTTGGAATCCTAGGAGTTGGAATAATACATTTTGGAATCCTAGGAGTTGGAATAATACATTTTGGAATACTAGGAGTTGGAATAATACATTTTGTAATCCTAGGAGTTGGAATAATAGATTTTGGAATCCTAGGAGTTGGAATAATACATTTTGGAATCCTAGGAGTTGGAATAATACATTTTGGAATCCTAGGAGTTGGAATAATACATTTTGGAATCCTAGGAGTTGGAATAATACATTTTGGAATCCTAGGAGTTGGAATAATACATTTTGGAATCCTAGGAGTTGGAATAATACATTTTGGAATCCTAGGAGTTGGAATAATAGATTTTGGAATCCTAGGAGTTGGAATAATAGATTTTGGAATCCTAGGAGTTGGAATAATAGATTTTGGAATCCTAGGAGTTGGAATAATAGATTTTGGAATCCTAGGAGTTGGAATAATACATTTTGGAATCCTAGGAGTTGGAATAATACATTTTCGAATCCTAGGAGTTGGAATAATACATTTTGGAATCCTAGGAGTTGGAATAATACATTTTGGAATCCTAAGAGTTGGAATAATACATTTTGGAATCCTGGGAGTTGGAATAATACATTTTGGAATCCTAGGAGTTGGAATAATACATTTTGGAATCCTAGGAGTTGGAATAATACATTTTGGAATCCTAGGAGTTGGAATAATACATTTTGGAATCCTAGGAGTTGGAATAATACATTTTGGAATCCTAGGAGTTGGAATAATAGATTTTGGAATCCTAGGAGTTGGAATAATAGATTTTGTAATCCTAGGAGTTGGAATAATAGATTTTGGAATCCTAGGAGTTGGAATAATACATTTTGGAATCCTAGGAGTTGGAGTAATACATTTTGGAATCCTAGGAGTTGGAGTAATATATTTTGGAATCCTAGGAGTTGGAATAATACATTTTGGAATCCTAGGAGTTGGAATAATAGATTTTTGAATCCTAGGAGTTGGAATAATAGATTTTGGAATCCTAGGAGTTGGAATAATAGATTTTGGAATCCTAGGAGTTGGAATAATACATTTTGGAATCCTAGGAGTTGGAATAATAGATTTTGGAAACCATAGGAGTTGGAATAATACATTTTGGAATCCTAGGAGTTGGAATAATATATTTTGGAATCCTAGGAGTTGGAGTAATATATTTTGTAATCCTAGGAGTTGGAATAATACATTTTGGAATCCTAGGAGTTGGAATAATACATTTTGGAATCCTAGGAGTTGGAATAATACATTTTGGAATCCTAGGAGTTGGAATAATACATTTTGGAATCCTAGGAGTTGGAATAATACATTTTGGAATCCTAGGAGTTGGAATAATACATTTTGGAATCCTAGGAGTTGGAATAATACATTTTGGAATCCTAGGAGTTGGAATAATAGATTTTGGAATCCTAGGAGTTGGAATAATAGATTTTGGAATCCTAGGAGTTGGAATAATAGATTTTGGAATCCTAGGAGTTGGAATAATAGATTTTGGAATCCTAGGAGTTGGAATAATAGATTTTGGAATCCTAGGAGTTGGAATAATAGATTTTGGAATCCTAGGAGTTGGAATAATAGATTTTGGAATCCTAGGAGTTGGAATAATACATTTTGGAATCCTAGGAGTTGGAATAATAGATTTTGGAATCCTAGGAGTTGGAATAATACATTTTGGAATCCTAGGAGTTGGAATAATACATTTTGGAATCCTAGGAGTTGGAATAATACATTTTGGAATCCTAGGAGTTGGAATAATACATTTTGGAATCCTAGGAGTTGGAATAATACATTTTGGAATCCTAGGAGTTGGAATAATACATCTTGGAATCCTAGGAGTTGGAGTCAGACTTTATACTTCCTCACTCCGCAACTCTCGTCACCACTAACAAATTGGTTTTGAGATTCGGTCAAGCATTAATTTTTAAAATGCTGAGCAATTGAAATGCAAGGGACATTTTAACAAAAATATGTTCCTTAATGCCTTCTAGTGAGATTTTTATTTTATATTCTTTCTAAATTTATTTCTAGTAGTTATATTCCGAAAATGAAGGCGAAAAAAATTATTCAACCTTTTTAATGAAAACAAACGTTTAATTCGTTTTTATATTGTGTTTAGTAGTTGATAAACTAGCAAGACCTTTTGTAAATTGCAGAGTTGGTTGCTTCATCGATCGGTATAATTTATTGTTAATTTTTCTCTTGAAATAATAAATGACTGTTTCTTCTTACCGAACAATAATTGTTATTGTTATCTAAATATTCTTTTAAATAAATAAAACCAATGTCATTTAAAATATATTTATTTAAAATAGTAACAATTAGATGTATTTATCATCATCATCTAGTCGTGGTAGTGTCACGGATCCTCCTGACTCTAACGCCATCTCAATCTATCCTCCACCACACCTGGTAGGTCTTCATAGGTGCATTGTGAGTCCTCTGTTAGTGGTTTGCATACCATTAAATTTCTCGCACCCTCAATCTTTCCTCGCCGTGTAGAGGGGTGCGTCGTCTAGTGGTTGAATTCTTTCTTCTTTCTTTCTGCCGTGAACCACGCCACTGCAACACAAAAGCTCCATGACCGACTCAATCGACAAACAATCTTTTAAACTTTCAATTCTTTTTATTACAGGCATTAGTTATCTCGGCTTGGAGATATTCACCAACGTCGAGAGAGAGAGAGAGAGAGAGAGCAAATTACTGCTTTCGTAATTACTTATTAATTAATTCCTTAACCATTCGTGGAGGGGGAAAAATAGATCTTTCGTCTGTATTTTCTTAGGGAATCAATTCCCCTAATTATGTTGCAGACTACATGGTAAAAATCACGTCTGATAGGTTCGCCTCCAAAACCCAGACTCTACCAACTCTGCTTCCCACGCAAAAGCCCGTGACGTCACAGAGCCTCTATGCGCAGGTGCATTCGTCATAGCTTGACTCCTTTAAACCCCTGACCTAAAAGGCCTCATCAAAATGGTGGCCCGTCATGTCTGTGAGCTCCAACCGTGAGAACAGCCCTATTCCGACTGTACGGATCCACCCGCACTAAATCGCGCAAGCTAAACCAAACGATTTCTAACAGATATGCCCACCTCAAGATGCGTCCGTTCCCACAGGGCCATTATCCAACATATCGTGGGGTGCTGTCTCCAGGATATGCTAAGAGCATCTGTTAGCGTTCTGGTGTACACACTATCAATTTTCTTCTCCAATCTTTTGGTAGAAGGTTCAGGTGCTAATTCCATGTACAAGAACTGATATAATGATGGCTTCAAAGAAGTCACGTTTCATCTTGGTAGGAAGATTTGACTTTCAGATCGTTTTAATCTTGTCCAATCCAGCCCAGACCTTGCTGATTCGCACCTTTAGTTCACTCTGTGTGGAATTTTGCTTTGCAACTTTACTACCAAGATAGGTAAACTCGTCGACATTTTTTAAACATGTCCCAATTAAAAAAAATTAGATGTATTAAAATTACATTAAAATAAAAAGATTGCAAAGAGTAGGTTTTAAACTATTTAGACTTTGTTATTTATATATTTTCACTATTCAAAGTTTGCTCGAGATAGTAGTTGTATTAGTATCTGATTGGAATGTTTAGTTTGAGTTTAAATGAGAAAAAAAACAAGAACATTTAAGAATTTATTATTTTTTTTATTATATTATAACCATTTTACAGTATGACACCGGTATAACAGTATGACACTGTAAATACATGTATAATTTGGATTGTTCAGACTACTGTTCTCATCTTCAGTGTTATTCTCACAACGTTTCAGCCGATGTAACCTTTGACCTTCTTCAGGTGTATCTTGTCGAACTCGGGAATCTTTCTATCAAATTCCGGAATCTGCATGGAATTTTAAACGGAACCCTTTATTTAATTCACAGGAGCAGATTGTTCTCGTTCCCTCAGCCATGACAAGGGTAGAAGTCTTAAGTAACTCTTAATTGTATCGCCTGTACTGAAAATATAATTAAGAGTTACTTAAGACTGAAACGTTGTGAGAATGTAGAAGTCTTCAGTAATTCGCAATCCCTAGTATCGCCAGCACTGCCTTCAGCCTTCAGAAGACTGAAAAATACTAAGTAAAATTCAATTCTACGCGCAGTCTTCTGAAGGTTGAAGGTTCAATCTTTAGTGCGGGCGATACTAGAAATTGCAAATTACTGAAGACTTCTACCAAGTCATGGCTGACAGAAACTAGAGCATGCTACCCCCGTGGGTTAAATAAAGGGTGCTGTTTGAAATTTTGTGCAGATTCCCGAGTTCAGCTGAAAGATTCCCGAGTTCGACAAGATACACCTGAAGAAGGTTGAAGGTTACATCGGCTGAAACGTTGTGAGAATAACACTCAAGATTAGAACAATAGTCCGAATAATCCAAATTATACAAATTATCAATCCTCCAATCAATCAACCAGGCTTTGCCTCCCCTCTTTGGGGAGGAGTAAATTTATTGCTTACTGTCTGAGGCGCCCCTACTGGGGAATGCCGACTGGGCTGCCCAGGCAATTTTTAAATGGCCAGAGTGCTCACCTCTTGAGCGCTGGCTTATCTAATCCCACTTTCCCGACCTTGTGTCACATCTTACCTTGTGGGAGGAAGATAAATAAAACAAATTATCAATCCTCAGCTAAAAAATTCAGAAACACTGTAAGTAAATGTGGAAATAGTACCAATAGATTTTATTGTTTTCGCCGTGTATACTCTAAATTATTTTTAATATTTTAAATTTATTTCTGACACTATACAGTATATTATGTATTAAGTTGATTTTTTCTTGGTGATGCTATTATTTGTTCGGATAATATTACTCAACAAGCACTTATTTAATCTGTGGGACTGGAAATAAGCAAAGCATACCACAAAGTGGAAAAATTGTGTGAGTCTTATTTTTCACTTTGTGGTATTCTTCGCTTATTTCCAGTCTTGCAGACTAAATAACTGTTGATACAAAATGCAGCTTGATGCATAACATACTATGTAATCAAAACTGTTTCTTAGTGTATGATTTCTTTTTTACCTATTTTTTCTGATGACCTGAAAAATTGCTTTAAAATTAAACTTTACTAAAAATATTTCCACCAATGTATGCAATTTGATCTTTTATTTCTTTGACGGTAAAAATATTTCCACCAATGTATGCAATTTGATCTTTTGTTTCTTTGACGGTAAAAATATTTCCACCAATGTATGCAATTTGATCTTTTGTTTCTTTGACGGTAAAAATATTTCCACCAATGTATGCAATTTGATCTTTTGTTTCTTTGACGGTAAAAATATTTCCACCAATGTATGCAATTTGATCTTTTGTTTCTTTGACGGTAAAAATATTTCCACCAATGTATGCAATTTGATCTTTTGTTTCTTTGACGGTAAAAATATTTCCACCAATGTATGCAATTTGATCTTTTGTTTCTTTGACGGTAAAAATATTTCCACCAATGTATGCAATTTGATCTTTTGTTTCTTTGACGGTAAAAATATTTCCACCAATGTATGCAATTTGATCTTTTGTTTCTGTTACTCTTTGACGGTAAAACGAAAATCGTTTTGTGTTGAAAATGCAGCGTTTTGTCATGCATTTTTAACATTGACAATGTCTTACAAAAGTAAAATTCTGATATTTGGTGGGAGACTAAGTAGTAAGTTACCACTTTAGAAGTGATGCCAGCCTATCAGTCATACCAACATTATGACAGATATATGAAACATTTAAATTTGTAACTGTTAAAATGGCTTCCAACTTTTGGGACAGTACGATACAATGTGACTGTTTCTATCTAAATGGTTTATAAATAAAACCAAGCAAACAGAGGCGTTTTTATTAACCAGACTAAATATAACACCAGATGTTTTTAGCTAAGGACATTAAATGAAATAAAGAAAATGATTTGATTTAAAAGAAAGAAATGTTTTTATAATCTTGAGATAAACCGAGCTTATTTCTGTATGAATCCACAAAAGATCAATTCATCATTTAAAAATTCTAAAGAAAAGAGTGTCTCGGAGGATGAAAATCACGTGTGAACTTCATTCGCCTCATAAGAGGGTTGCAGTAGAAATCTTAAAAATAACAGAAAGATAAAACTTTTATGTTTTGTACATTAAAAAAAAGAACAAAATAAGAACAAAAATATTCAACTCGATTGCTTTGCCCTTCCTCTCTCCCTTGTCATTTTATTCAAAGTCATTTTGACATCCAGTGTGTAAACATCCTGACACCAATAGTCGACAATACTTCTTTATCTCCAGGATCTGAATTTTAATTAACGCTTGCAAACATTCACTTTTTTTAATATAAAAATATTTCTAAATTTTTATTATTACACTCCTCTCCATTTCACCCATTAACTGATGCCTTTCCTTTGTTTTTTGAGTGATTTGAACTAATTTTAGCAACATCTTAGTTGAGCCAGTTTGCGATTTATTTATTTATTTATATATATATATATATATATATATATATATATATATATATATATGTACTAGCAAAACCTACCCGCCCTCCAGGCAGCAATTAATTGGGAAGAGGGGGACGATGGGCGTTAATTAAAAAAAATGTTCTTTACTCAGAGAATTCCACAATTTTAATGAACTTTGGTAAATTTGTAGATTAACATCCCCAGCTAAATTACCCCACCACCTTAAAAATGAGATTTTTTTTAGGGTCATTCTAGATTGTTAGGGCAGTTGATGTTTTTAACACTAACCCTAAATTTGACTGGCAAGGTCATAAAACCACACGCAATCGCCACAAAAAGGCCCCACCCCCCTCTCCCTAGAAAAAGATAACGCACAGAATTCATCTTCAATGGATAAAAAAAAACAATGGTAAACTGCCATAAAACCCTAGAATGGCATGAAAATAGAGGATTATTTTACGTTAAATTTATATGTTAAACTGTTCCCACATTCTAAATTCTAAAATATTTTTTGTTGTTTCTCTTTCAGTCAGGTTTTTCAGGGTATTCACACGTAATCGCCTGAAAAAGTAGAATCTAATTTCATCAAGGGTGGTGTGGTGGTGTTAATCCACAATAATATCCAAACTTTCAATATTTTTTATTTATGGTGTAAAAATAAGATATTTAATTAGTTAGATCATTTCAAAGTTATTTATTTAATTTTCACTGAAAAGGTAAACACAACTAAAATCAATTGCTTAAAATTAAAATAAAAAAGGGACGTATAGTAAAAAAAAAATGTATAAGATTTAAAAAAACTTAGACTGAGGGATCAATTGTATGTATATTTAACATAAAATGTTCCCACATTTCCGGGCCATTGTATTTTTTTAGGGAACTTAAAAAATTTTTACCACTAAACCTAAGTCTGAGTGGCAGGGCCATAAAACCACACGTAATCTCCTAAAAAAAAGTAGCGCTCTCCCCCTCCAAAAAAAAAAAATGCAGCAGATTTAACTCGCATTATAAAAAAAGAATTTAGTTAACTGCCCTAAAACTGGCTCGAAAAATTGAATTTATATACAAAAACTTTCCCCACTTTAAATTATAAAATAATTGTTTTTTTTTCTTTTCTTCTTTCCATCAAGTTAAAAAGGTAGACATTTTTTTTTGATGGGGAGGATTTAGTAGAGGATGTTAATCTACAATCATGCCAAAATATGAATCTCTATTTTTTTCCTCGTAATCTGGACAGATCACAGTACTACTAAACTTTTGTTTTTATTTGTCAATGAGAATATTGAAAAGGTTTTTATAGACATTAAAAAAATAAGTTTGTTTTTAAAATGTATTAATTAGGTATTAACTTAATTAATAAAAATAAGTTATTTATTTATTTTTTACGGAAAATGTAAAAACTGCAAAAAGAGGACAAAAGAAAGGGAGAGAGATAGAGAGAGAAAGCTAGACCCCCCCTTCTCTTCTCGTTTCTGCCTCGCTTATAACAAGCCACAATCTTCAGTAAGGTCGTCAGCGAGCGCATGGAGTTAAAACTTAAGGTGCTTTAGTTATTTTTCCGATTTATTTATTAAATAACTTTAATTACTGTTAATATAGACAAAACTATTGCATATAGATAGCAAACATAAGCCAATGCAATTCCAAATTAATATTACTAAACATTAATTAACTATGAATGGTTTAAAAAATAGTTATGCCAATTAGGCAGTCAAAAGATTCTGTCTTGACTTTTTATCTTCACTATATATACAGAATATCAAGATTTTATGTTGTATTATTGATTTAAACAACAATAACCCGTTTTTATTATATATATATATATATATATATATATAATGTACAGGATGATCTCCTAAACTAATGAATTTATAATTATGGAATATATATTCTAGGCAACACAGTGGACACATTATTTACTTTGTAAATTTTAACGTTTAGGGGGAGCATAATATATAAAGTATGTGTATATGTATATTTCGTTGTACAGGATAAACTCAAAAGCTAATGAACTGATCATTATGAATTTTGGAGCACAGGTGTGAGGGTGGGTAATATGGGCTACATTTTCTTTAATTTAATTTCATGCAAAAGGGGTGGAAGCCCTTCATCAAAATTCAGATACCCCTGATTTGTGTGAAATTTTAACAATAGGTATTAGGCATCATTTAATAAATATTTTCCAAATTTCAGTTTCTTTAAAATATTTTGAAGAGTTTTTAGAGAGCATAATATGGACACAACCTCTCATTTGAAAATTACATTTTTTTCAGATTTGTATATTCAGTAGACACCAATTAAGCAAGATATCTTGAATTTCAATTTCTTAAGACCTCTTAAGCTTAAGCCTTCAATTTCAGACATTTTCTAGAATAAAAATCATGTAATGGATTTTGATCAAAATTGAAATAAGGATTCTAGACATAAGGTTTAGTATCATTATATCTTGATTTTAAGCTTCGTGAGGGGACAAAAACAGTGTTCTGTTCAGGGAATCCATGTTACTTGTCCTGGGACGGGTATTCTTCTTATATATGTTATACATTATATATATATATATATTATATATTATATATGGAATGGTTAATATATGGAATTAGTGGATAAGCATCGAAATAAACTAGTTGAAATAATGACACAGATTGATATTTCACTTTTTAAGTCAGAACTTATTCATAGTAGAAAATGAATAAAGTCTAACTTAATATTTGTGCTTTAAACGTGTGTGCGTCATTATTTTAACTAGTTTCTTCCATGCTTTACCACTAATTCCATATACTAACCATTCCATTATGTTTGAAATTTTATTTCAGCTTTAAAACTTCTTCTGTCTCTTACTCTCTCTCTCTATCTCTCTCTATCTCTCTCTCTCTCTCTCTCTCTCTCTCTCTCTCTCTATATATATATATATATATATATATATATATATATAAAGTATTAAATCAAGGTCATGTCATTCTATGATTTACTGACAATTTCACAACAAAATAACTTTCACATATGTTTCTGGAAAAGTTGGAAACACTCACAGGTAATTCAGGCTGTTATAACCGACACCCCCATAAAATACTTTCTACTTTAATATGAATTATTAAAAAAAATAATGAACAATTAGAACGCCATACAATGCATTTTAGTTTTATTAACTTTTATTTATTTATTTTCAATTTAATTTTCAAAGATATACTTCATCATCAGAATTTCAAATAAAGATATATTAAATACCTTTTTTTCCCCCTTTTTTTAATCTCGTTTTTGGTGTTATCAATTCTTTAACTAGCAATACTCACCGATCATAAAACGGTTTGGATAATCACAGATTTCAAGGTAGTTCTACTAAAATAGTCATATTTTAAAAACCAAAGCACTTAAGTCTTCAAAATACCACCATTTTGTTCGGAAATGAATATCTTTTCACAGGCATTAGTAAATAATAATCTACATCATATAATAAAAAGTCAACAGTTTTTTTCTTTAGGTCATCAGAAATGATAATAATTTATATATAAAAAATTAAATTACTGATATAATTCTGTGATTTTATATGAATATTTTAGTAATATATCTAGATAAATAATGAGTGCGAACACTGGTAACGCATTTTGTTGGGGGGGGTCATTTTTTTACGGAGGGTGTAAACTCGTAGGTTATAGTTGGAAAAGGTATGAACCCCGAATTGCCTAAACCTGTGGCTTAAAAAGCAAATTATGTTCAGTGAATCATTTACAATAAATTTTGTACAATAAGATGGTATTTTAGCATCGAATAATCTACAAAGGGTTGATATGCCATAAACATAGAAACGAAACTTTAATCTCAATTACTAATTTTCTTTGCTTAGATTTAAATCCCCCTCCTTCCGCTCTGTCTGGTGGGTAGCACCAGAGTTGATCTTATCAGTTTCCGCGTTGAACATAACCAAAATCTTTATAAACTCTGCCTGGAAGTGTCTGATCTTGTGTTCTTTATTTTGTTGTTTTGTAATGTTCATTTTTTTTGTTTGTTTACTTCCATCTGTTTTCCATATGTTAGTAAAAGATTTGAGCATTTCCGTCATTCTTTATCTCCACCTCGTCCAATTCTGCTGTTTTTTTGTTTAAAATAATACAGTGAAGAATCTAAACTGAGTCGTATATGCTAAAAAAAAAAAATAGGTAGATAGTGCTTCTCAAAGAAAGCCACACTGGAAAATAAGATGTTTGAAAGAGTCTGCGCATATACTAAGTTATCCAACATTATCAGCCTAGTATATATATATATATATATATATATATATATATTTCTAGAGATGAAAGATAGAAATAAAAAATTCTAAAGATACAATATTTATTAAAACATCAAAAGTTCAAAGCAAGGAGCTTCATATCCTATTGATGTTCTAATAAATATTGTATCTTTACAATTTTTTATTCTCATCTTTCATCTCTAGAATTGATTGCTCTATTCAATATATTGAGCTTTATATTATCACGATAGATTATTTTTGAATTTTAATTCAATTATCTTTAATTTAATTTAACATTTATATATATATATATATATATGCAACAGCTTTGTGTATAAATTTATGAGTAAGGCAATAAAAAAAGAAATAACTTTTTTTCATATTCATTCACAAACTATTAAATATTTATATAGGAAAGTGATCTCCCACTCTAAAAGCTAAAATATTTCATTAAAAAATTTTTTTTTTTTTTTAGATATTTTTTTATAGTAAAATCATTCTTTTATATTCCCCCGGGAAACGCCAGGACACAAGTCCTGCTAGTTATATATAAAGAAACAAATTGTACTTACTGGGTACATGGGATTTAAAAAAGCAGGTTTAATGAATAATTACCAGTTATTATGGATTTCTAATTTCATTGTTTTATTTTCATAGACAACATCGTTGTGTATAAAAGTATGAGGCAATAAAAAAATAATTAATCTTTTCATATGTATTCACAAAATATTAAATATTTGAATCTGGAGGATGCATAAATTTGCTGGAATATTTAACTGAAATACCAATATGTATGAATGACAATAAATGTTGTATATTGGAGGATGGATGGGGGTAGTGGTCAGAACAAGTTGGAGGCTCGAATGGTCTTTCCCTGACTCAATTTGAGACAGTGCCGACATCTCGAGTGCCCGTAGGTACCCCCTGGTTTATGTGGGAATTTGGGTACATCTTAATTGTAATTAGTGCCACAGTTAACAAAATGTTAGGATTAAATGAAAACTGAACTATAAATTCTTGTTTCGTAGTATTTTATGACGACACTGGTCTGCGATCACTCAGTGACTTGTTTAAAAATGGTGGACACATGTGCAGGACAGTTTCAGATGATAACGACGGAAAAAGATAGACATGGTGCAAAATAAAGATGTTTAAAAAGAAATACTTGGTTCTTCAGACTTAATTCTGTTTGGGGCTGAATCAGTTATTGAGGTTTGAAAAAGTTAAGTATGCTGCAAAGAGAAAGCTCCTTTCCTTCAATAACTATAAGAAACCTCTTCAACCACCGATTGCCATGGCAAATAACACCCTACCTGAGAGTTCAACATTCGGCCTGACATTCACAGGTAACATGAATTGGAACAAATACGTTGAAGACATTGTCAAGGCTGCTGCAAAGAAGGTGGTCTCCCTCTACCATGTTAGTAAACTCCTCACTCCTCTACAAAGCCACCATCTGCCCATGTATGGAGTATTGTTGTCACATCTGGGCTGGTGCATCATCCACTAGTCTCTCCCTCTTAGACAAGGTCCAAAAAAGAGTCACCAACTTAATCGGTCCCTCCCTATCTACCAAGCTCCAACCCCTGTCCCATCGCCGCAATGTTGCATCCTTGTGTTTGTTTTACAAATACTTCAATGGATTGTGCCCCCCTCGACACAAATACACTAGAACAACCCGACAATCAGCTAAATCCCATCCATTCACTGTAGAGGTCCCCAGATGCCAGAGAGCCTTCTACTCCAGCAGCTTCTTTCCTCGTGCTGCCGGACTCTGGAACTCCCTCCCTGCTTCCTGTTTCTCTGACTGTACCGACATGCAGAGGTTTAAAACTAATGTAAACAGACATCTTGCTGCACAGCTTCCAACTTAGGATGACACACAAAACCTACTACCCAATTCTCAGTAACCCTTTACGTCTACAGTGGCAACTTGCCTTGTTTGGGGGGAAATATCATAAAAAAAAAAAAAAACTAAAAAAAGATAAAAGAACATGAAGAAGCCATAATTAGGGATGATATAGAGAAGTTAGGCATTGCTTATATGTTGAAGGAGTGGAAAAGGAGTTTGGTCCTTGTGGAATAAAACATCAATAATTGATAGAGAGTAACAGTCGAGAATAATGCGATTGAAAGAGTCTGACCATGTGCTAGAACAGTATCACTCAACCTATTCAATCAGAAAAAGAAATGTCAATGCAATGGTTTCTAAGAATGTTTCTCATGCTCCACATGATGTATGAGTGCTTATAAACGTCAAAATCATCATTCCATCAGGTTTAATAATCTAATGAACATCATCAATGATCACATTTCAATATGGGTAAACATCATCATAAATCTCTTGAAGAATATATAAATATTGATGTTGATGACATGTTGTATTATTTGAATTATTCGGACTCACCACAACGTTTCGGTTGATGTAACCTCTGACCTTTTTCGGGTTTTAAACTTGATGATGGCAGTGTTCGTGCTAATATGATGTTTATGTGCCATTTGAAACTGGTCATAACAAGTTCCCAACAATTGTCACTCTAGGCATGAGTGTACTAAGAGACCAATTCAAAATGTGGGGTAAATTTAGTTAACCTTGCTTCAAAAGTGGAGGAATTCGACCTGGGATTAAGAGAACGTTTACACTGGTTAAATGCCGGGGGGGGGGGTTCCCTGGTTGAACTCTACATTTCATAATTGTGTTCAAATACAATCATCTTGTGTGTGTGTGTGTATATATATATATATACATGTATGTATGTTTGATGAAACTTTTATGAGTGCTTGTAAATGTCAAAATCATCATTTCATCTGGTTTAAGAATGTAGAGGTCTCGATTCTGCTGGGTTTGCATTAATTCTCAGACCAGTCGGCCTAGACAGAAACGATGGTCACCAACTTGACGACATGCCACTCTTTACTTTTTGAGTCGGAAAGCCACTTATATGGGACGCCACTTGCTCTGACCTTTTCATGCCATCAAGAATTGCAGAATCTGTTGTCAATCCCAGCTCTGCAGCTTCGTTTCCTGAAACCAGGAAAGCAGACAAATACATCTCACTAACTGACCGTTTTATTTTTCAACCTGCTGCAGTCGTCAAAACGTCAGGGGTCCTCGGTCCCGATACTTTATAATTCTTACAAGACATTGGATGGATGATAGTCACTTGTAGTAACGAGCCCCGAGAGACCGCTTAGATGTTCCAGCGCATCTCCCTAGCTATCGTCTGAGGCAACAGCATGTCTGTGATGATGTCATCCTGCAATGTTTAAGTCTTGATGAAGAAAAAATGTAATTCTTTTTACAAGGGAAACTAACAACAAATCTGAGAATGTTATCAACATCAACATAAGCAAACAATCAATGATCACATTTGATTATGGGAAAACATCGTAAATTTTCAGAAAGTAGAAAGACAACTTCCGCTTTACTTTCGGCAGCCTCGTAACTCTTGCTTCCCTTATTTTGTCTTTTAGTCCTCATATTCTATGAGCGATGTTTCTGACAAAGGGGGAAGGATTGCTGTTTTCTGGGTCGGAATCTATCCATCTAACACTTATCGTTGACTAGTTTTTGACCTTGAAGTAGTATTTTCTTTTAGCTCCTTTCACCAAGTGGCTTTATGTCTTGTCTGGAGCGATTTCCATAAAAAAAAAAAAATCGACCATATGCACCTGAAGAATACTTTGTCTATGTATAAGTGTTCATAAATATAAACGTCCAAATCATATCCAGTATATCGGTTTTAAGGATGTAAGAAACCCCAACGTATACGAAAATTTAACAGCAATCACATTTAAATACTTGAAAAACATCACTGTAAGTAGGTATCCCAAATCCAAATTTTATTTTCTTTATATCTAAAAACTTTTAATGTGGATACATAGATATTTGCAAAACATAAACAATGATACAAATTCTATTTTGGTAGCACAGTTAACCACTACATTATGACCATTCAAAGTTTGTTGGAAATTAGAAAATTTGCCGTCTTGTATGTACTGGACCAGAAGCCAATTTTCAGTGTATAACTAAAAATTCAGACTTTGAACAAGTGAAAAATCCTTAAAAATATAATGTCAGCTTGTGGTAAATAAAAATTAATCGTAATTGAATCTATAATTATGAGATAAAGCACGACTTTGACTGTTGATATAAGATTCATTTCAACAGCTGACACATTGAATCTTCGTAATATGATTTATAGCACAGTAGAGATCAAGCTAGATTTTTCTTTTAATCGTAAATCAATAAAACAGCCCTCAGATTTTGATCATGTAAACACACAGAAAAACAATTTGATAATAGGGCAAAAATTTTGGTACTTCTATCGATCCTGACCCAATTTCCGTGAGCTTCGCATCGGAAGCGTTCGGGCATGCTACGTAAATGCCCGAGAGATGACGAGCCGAATGGTAGCAGCCGACAATTTCGATATGTTGCTGCGTCCTAAGATTTTTAGTTATATCAGGTTAGAAAGAAAGTAATGTATTTTTTACTTCATCACTTTGCAGCCTCCTAAGTTGTACACAGTTCTAGATTTTTTGGTGAATTGGTGTCTTAATATCTTGCGTATCCTTTTAGATATAGTAATTAGTGGGAAATATTAATTTTCAAGGTCTCAGCCGTCAAAAAATGGATATTAGTGAGGAGCATCTGAGACATTGCATGCTCTATCAATTCAAAAAAGGAAACTCAGCTGCAGAAGCTACAAAGGATATTGAAACTGTCTATGGGATAAATGTTCTGAATGATCGAAAATGTCAACGATGGTTTGCAAAATTTACTACTGGAGACTTTAACCTGCCAGATCGGCGACGTTCGGGAAGGCCAAAATCAATTGATAAAGACACCATTAAAGACGCTGTGGAGGCCAATCCAAAGTTAACCAGTTGAGAATAAGCTCAACAATTTAATACAACCCATACCACAATTATTTCATGCCTTCACGAGTTAGGAAAAGTGTAAAAACTTGGACTCTGGGTTCCCCACGATTTGACCGACGCTCAACAAAATCAAAGATTGACTGTTTGCACATCTTTGCTTTCCAGGAATCATCGAGAACCATTTTTACAAAGAACTGTGACTGGAGATGAAAAATGGGTTCTTTACAAGAATACCCAACACAAAACGTGATAGTTAGACCGAAACTAAAGTCCACAGCTTGTTCCAAAACAAGGACTACACCCAAAGAAGGTTATGCTCTCTTTATGGTGGGATTACTCAATAGGAAGGGTGTAGTGATTCAGCATGATAACGCGAAACCTCACAGCAAAACTCACTCAGGAAAAGGTCATTAGTTTCAATTGGGAAGTTTTGCCTCATCCACCTTATTTACCTGACATTGCTCCATCCGACTACCATCTTTTCCAGTCGTTGCAGCATTACTTAAACAATAACATTTATGAAAATGACAACCAACTCAAAAATGACCTAAATTAGTTTTTCTCTAAGAAATCAGAGAAATATTTTGAAGCAGATGCTAGTTGATCGTTGGACAGAAGTCATAGAAAATGAGGGAAATTATTGTAAAGATTAAAAATGCCCTAATGTGAATGTTTCAGATGAAATAAATGTGTTAGACAAAAACGACATTACTTTCTTTCCAACCTGATATTTTCAAGAAGAATAAAAAGAACAAAAAAAAAAGAAAAAAACATAGCAAAATTACTGTCTGCGTCTTTAATCGATCTGAATACTGCTTTGCAAAAACTTGACTGGTTGCTGATCGCTGATTGGCTAATCGCTTGGTATTTCTCCACCATTTGGTTAGTCATCTCTCGGGTATTTACGAACGCTTCCGACGGAAAGCTCACGGAAATTGGGTCAGGATCGATAGAAGTACCAAAATTTTATTCACTCAAATTTTTACTGTTGATTTATTCTATGAAATACAACGTAAAACCCTATATTAAGCCCACCATATTTATGAGTAGCCCTTTCTCTTTAAGATGCGACTGTTGCATAGAGACACACAATATCAAGTTCAAAAACATCAAACTAGTAACCTAACTTGAAGTTAGCTGAAAAAATAAAACAAACTATTGACACAAGAGAAATAAGTGTACATTTATAAAGAGAAAATATTAAATTTTGTTTATGTCCAAATTTTATCAAAATAACCACCAAAATGAATATCACAATTTTAAATTGAAGGTAATTTCACTATATTTACCAATTTTCACACACTAAATTGTCTGGTTGTGATATCTGCTGTAAATGAGCCATAAACCTGAAGAAGACATTTTCATTTTCATGACACAATTCAGATTGAATGGAGATGTGTTCAGAATATCTAGTTTTCTTAGCGGATTAATCTGTTTTTGAAGAACTTTCAAGTTTGATCTGTTGCAAAGGCGTCTCATTATAATGAATCTCTCCTGAAGTGGATAATCCAGCTAGAAACCTATAATCCTGTATGTTTCTCCAGCTCTCCTGAATACTAACCCAGTCCAATCATACTAAACTGCCAGTAACAAGTGAATATATATTTCTATCTTCATAATATTCTATCTTAGTCTTATTTTGACGTTGGATGTCAAATAAAAAAAAAAAGTTTTTCTTATTTTTTTCTAATATATTATTTTTATTGCCTTTATATTAGTAAGTGCTTTGCAAGTATCGGACGGAGTGATAAGAAAGAAAAAAAATATCTTTATTTATATCGATTGTCCTTCTCCAACTTTCATATGAAAAAAACAAAATGATAAAATAAAAGTAGCTTAATATTTTAAACGATGGTCCATTTAACAGAAGGATGAGATGTAAGGAAAGTCTCGCCGTTAATATTTGACCCCTAAAAAGACCTTGCTGTTGTTATCATTAACTTTTTTCTTGCCGGTTGTGGTGTTATATGTGATCTGCCACCAGACATATCACTTGGCTGATTCTTGGTGATGGCTCACTGGCCATTCCAGCTACTGGTCATTCGTTCGAATTATCGATTCTTCACACATTTGTCTTTACATAGCTCCCTTCCCTCATCAAGTTGGTCAGTCTTTTTGAATTGATTGCCTAAAAAATATCTGGTGTTATATATATATATATATATATATATATATATATGTTTTTCTTTTTTATTACTTTTTCTTATTTATCGTTATTTGTTTATTTACTAGTGTACCCAGGTTGTCATAAAATGACGACAGCTTTTTCATTGCTTTCCGATTTAGCTGCAGCATTTATAATTAAAATCATTTGGAGAAAAACAAAACAATACTAATGCTTCAAGTTAGCTGCTGCCTGGTATAAAGTCGCTTAGCAAACAGATAAGCATAGAAACATAAACAAGCGTATCTTGCGACTACAAATTACACATACATTTTTAAATAGAGAATTTTTGTAGACATTGTGACACAAAATCAAACTCCTGTTTCTTCTACAAAATTTGGTTCCCAACTTGCCTACACCTTTTATAATTAAATTTATTTTGAAAAAAAAAAACAGTTGTCGTCTTGTTGATTTTACAAACAATACTAATAATTTGACCAACTGTCCTAATAAACCCGGTATTGTCCGGGCCTTTGGGTCTGGATTTATGCCGGTCTATTGGGGGTTGCCGGTCCTGTGCAGTTCTAGGAGGTCCACCCTCCCAGGCTTTGCCTCCCCTCTTTGGGGAGGAGTAAGTTTATTGCTTACTGTCTGAGGCGCCCCTACCGGGGAAT
>OY744539.1:66299310-66339310 GCA_963556195.1 Sepiola atlantica | reverse complement strand
CAAAATATAATTTATTTAACCGACGTTATTTTGATTGTGATTTGTCTGGTCATCGTCACTGGTTATTCCTTTGTGTGTGTGTGCTCATATTTCTGTAACACACACATCGATTGACGACTAAAACATGTCGAAAAAATCTTTCGACTGGTTGAAGTGTAAGAATAGTAGAAGTGCTGTTGTCTTGCGAAACACTGCCGATTCGCGACTTCCCACCGAAATCGGGGAGTCAGTTAACAAGTAACTAAAGATGGGGAAGGGGGTAGCTGTAAGCTTGGTAACAAATCAAACGATTAACTGATAACTGGTTAACACAGAAGCAAGTCCAAAATGTTAATGCCCTCTCCGGTATAAGAGGAAGACTTTATAACCACTGAATGCCTTCCCTATTAGTATAAATAGATGGAAGGCATCGGGTTTTACCTTCCGGTCCTCTGATTTTCTTCACGTGAGTATCGTCACCTCTTTTTTTCACAAACAGCAGATGAATAACAGTGAATACAAATTTTTTCACTCCCAGATACGTGTCGTCCTGCTTAAGATTTTAATACCTACTAACTATTATTGAAACTCAAAACAATCTCTGGCATTGACGACATTTTGAGACAGATTTTAAAAAAACAATTTTTTTCTCAGTAAAATTGTGAGTTTTATTTCTGTTTCAGTCATATATTATTTTGAGTGAAATATATATCGGTATTACTCTTAAACGACTTATTTTTACTTAAACCATGTTTTAGTAAAACAAATTACATTAAAAACAAATCCACACGTTTATTTAAATATTCAAATATTCAATTCACACAGAAAATAACCCTTTTTTTTTTGTAAGTTAAAATACAAACAGTTTTGTTTTAACCAAACTTAAAAATCTGTTATTGAATAAATAATTTTTGTCCCCTAATTTTAACTGAATATAGCTTTGTTGTACACTTAATATTCTCTTAAATCATCGACTAAAAAACATTATAAATAGATAATGATAAGCAGTTAAAAAGAAATCCAGCCTTCATGATTCATTGCAGTTAAAAGTTCACAAACAACATTTTAATTAGTTGCTGGAAATTGAACTATTATACCTACTCTTATGATATACATATAAATATAAAAAATAAGTAATTTAATATTTCTTTCTTTTTATAACCCAGTAATAAACAAATATAATTGTTTATGTAAAAATTGACATAGAGAAATCAAATGTCAACTTTTTTTTTATTGATGTCCTACGCATCCCTTTTTTTAACCTGTGAATCATGAAAACATTGTCTGTTATTAAATTTGTTCCTGGGTTATCGTGGTAGTAGATTTTAGTGTGAGAGTCAAACTTCCTCTGCCTTCCTTTATTTATAACTAATTAAAAATAAAATATTGATCAGGAATAAATATTAAAATCAACCGGAAATACAATTTTTATTTTTTTAAGAAAGTAGACTAATATTTGCCGTACATGACTGATGAAACAGTGAGATTAAATTTTAATTCCAAATTATAAAAAATGTAAACAATAGACATAAGAAGGTAGAGATGGGTAAGGATAGAAAAACAGAAAATGTAAAGAAGCCAGACTTCCTTCCTGGTTGTTCCATCCACAATGCTCTTTTGCCATCACAGGCGAGTTTGTCTGCGCCAGCTCGGCGGACTCTTTCCAATTTAGTTTTCAGCATTTTAGTTGGTAGGACTGATATTCTATCTATGCAGATTATCCTAAGGAGATAATAATATTTTTGCCAAAGGAGCATGAAACCCCCCACTTAAAATTTTGTTACCTCTGATTTTAATAAGATTTAAATCATTTCACAAAATGAAATAGATTCTCAAAGTTCAAGCTAAGTTTAATGATTTTAAGGTGGATTTAGTCCAAGAGACAGGGATGTGAGTTCTTCGTTCTTTTTAGCAGAATTCCGAATTTTGCTAAATCCAGAAAAAGCGAATTTCCGCTTAATTCACTAGTCTTCAATGGATCTGTGTTTTCGGATTTTTTTTTAAATAAGAAAAAGCTGATTTCTGCCAGATCGCTAAAACCTTACCTCCTTATATTTATCGCTATTTGGCTGGATTTTATTTATTAAACTCTTTCTCTGCCTTCCTCTCTTTTGCTTTATCTCTTTTTCTCTTTTCTTGTTTTTTTTCTCTCTTTCCCTTTTTCTTCCCTGTGTTGCCTTGCCTTCCTTTTTCCTCTTTTGACAGTTCTCTATGAAAACTGAAAATGTTAATTTTGCCATAAAGACTAAGACTTCAAACTGTTAATGATGGGAGTAAGAGAGCTACATCACTTTTGTTTCATAAAAGAATGACTTCCTGTCTCTATGTACCCCACATGCACACTTAGTGTCTTTCTCTCAATTTTTACTTTCTTAGTTGAAACTGATTGGAGTTGTTTAGAAAAATGCCGATAATGATTTATTTGAGTATAAATGAAGCTAAATTGCAACAAATAGGTGCCCTCTCTCCACGCATACGCACATGGGTCGTGGTCTCAAGGTCATTAAAATTCATCAAACATTTTTTACAATTGGCTATTCACATTCCTGAAGAGATAACACTCATAGACTAGTATTAGTGCAAACTGGATTAGAAGTGTTAGTTTTCAAGATAAGGTATCACAACTTTTAGGCCACCCTCTATAAAGAAACGTAAGGATGTAATTTCATAATCTCTATCTCTGACAATTACAATTACTTCAGCTTGTATAGGGGTCAGCAACCTTTTGGAGAGAAGGGGCTGATTGGCTATGCAGTGTTTTGGTGAAGGGCTATGGTATTAAATATAATGCAAATAAATTTTCTTGAAGTAAAACTTCTCTATCCAAAAAGCTTTTTATTTAAGGTTTAAAAAAAAATATGGTATTTAATCTGATTTTATTTAAACAATTTATCTTATTTTATTACAGGAATAATAAAAAAACCCACAACTAACACAATAATAAAATGCATTTTTTTTTCTTGAAAATCAAAAAAACAAAACATGTATTGGACATGTTTCGTTCAGTTCTAAAGTATCAAAGTTTTGTGTCTGTTTTTTAATGGATCGAACAACTGTATTTCTATTCAATACGAATTGGATAGTCAGAGTGCAGTTGTTAAGTTGGCAGGCTGAACTAAAACAACTCAAGAGCCGGATAAGGTTTGCGGACGGACCGGGGGTTGGCAATCCCTACGATAGTATATAGCTTCGCTGCATTATTGGACACTTTTTTTTTTGTTTTTAACCTATCATGACTTCTGATTAATATCATCAGCATCATCTACCTGACATTTCTCTCGTGTCACTGTTTTCCAGACGGTTAATGTTTCCATTTTATGTTTGGTGGGTGGCTAAAAGCTGCCTATTTTTTAAATTTATTATTTTTGTTATTGTATGCATTTAGAATGGTTATTAGTTAAATCCGTCGCCCGTATTCATTCAGTATTGATATTCTGCTTGAATGGCCGAATGAATATTCATCGTAAAAATTCTGATCACTTAACTTAGATTCCTGCTTGGTTGCCCGATTAAAAAAAAAAAAAAAAAAAAAAATGAGGTAATAAAAAGGTCACAATCCACGTCCAATGTGACTGATGAAAGGTCAAAAAGTCTGATTGCTTTGTATAATTATTGAGATTGACTTTATTCAGAGCTTTGTTAAAATATTTAGATGGCTGTGTGAATATTAGCTTACACGTTTTTCATGAAATTAATAAATTGGTGTATTAATCATATATATATATATATATATATATATATATATATGTGATTTTATGAAGGCTTACCAAAGCATTCCTTTCAGGACACCAATGATCACCATTAAAGATATTTTTTCTTACAAATACTATTTATTCAAATTAAATGTTTAAATTAAACATTTAACATTTAATTTGAATAAATAGTATTTGTAAGAAAAAATATCTTTAATGGTGATCATTGGTGTCCTGAAAGGAATGCTTTGGTAAGCCTTCATAAAATCACATATAAATACTCTGTAATCGAGTATCATCGAGCTTGTTTTTATTGGAACAACCCCGGTCTTCACTGAATGATCTATTTTATAAGTGAAAAATCTAAATCTATATATATATATATATATATATATATATATATATATATAAGATTTTAATCTTTGAAAAGCCTTGGCTTAAGGAAAGAATAATAAACATGTTTTTACTGAGTACACCTTGCATTGAACAATCCAGGCTTTGCATACTTATTCATTCAAAATGCCTTAAAATATGAGGTCCTCTTTGTGAGGAAATTATTTTTGATTGAGCTTGAATAACCAATATCCTTTTGCGTTTCCTGTCAATTATACATCTTAAAAAAAAAACAGTATTTCATTGTTTATACACCTTTCTGTTGGTAGTTGTTACACTCCCGGTTACCAGTATTTTATCTGAGATAAACTGTAAAAAAAAAAAAACGAAAATTGTGAAAATATTTCTGAGAAATTTGATGACCAATGTCAAACTGAGTAACATTGCACTGCTTTCGATTGAAAATTGATTGAGAGAATTCGCTTAGAAAGTTTGTAAGATTAATTTGAAAGCTGTCATGATTATCACAAAATTAAACTACATTAAATCATACCTAATTAAGGAAAGTGGTAATATCTATTTAGAACATTGGCACACACATTAAAATTGATTTCTCTGCTTTCAATTTTCTTTCAAATTGCTATTTCTTTTCATATGAAATGTTTATTCAGTTCGACTTGAAATATACAAAGATGGTTTAATTGTTCCATTTTTCTGCTCCTATATTGAATTATCCCTCCCTTTCTCTCTTCCTCCCCTCCTCTCTCTTCCCCCCTCTCTCTTCTTCCCTCTCTCTCTCTTCCTCTCTTAATCTCTTACCCTCTCTGCTCCCCTTCCTCTCATCTCACTTCTCCTCCTCCCTATCATCCCTCTCACTCTCTTCCTCCTTCTCTCTCCTCCTCCCTGTCTCCTCCTCCTCCCTCCACCCTCTTCTCCCTTCCCGCTTTCTCTTCCCCATCTCTCTCTCCCTTCCTCTACCCCATCTATCTCCTTTCCTTTTCTCTTACATTCTTCTCTCCCTCTTGGAATCCATCATTTCATTAACTATGTTTGTTCTCTTGGCCAATCAAATTTTATTTACAACTTTTGGCTCGGCCGTCATTCCGAAAGCAGTTCGGTTTTTAACAACTGAGTATTGAATGTTCATTTTTATGTGATAGAACATTCTTCAGAATTATTTGCAGACAACAACTTTGTACAACTTGAGGTTATATTTTATTCCATTTAGAAAACTGTTATCTTTCGAAAATCATTCATTTATCTTCTGTATATCAGCATGGAGAAGTATAAAAATAAAAATGTCTTGTCACATGTGTTTCATTATCCTAACCCTAACCTCACACCTTCCAATATCTTTTTTAAGAGTTAGAAACCACTGAAAATATTAAGTGCATTTTATAAAACAACATAAAGCTATTAATAGCTATCCAAGACCAAAAGTTTGTTTTCATTATATCTAAAAACATTTAATGTGGACACATAAGTCTTTGCAAAACATAAACAATGAGACCAAATGTATTTTGGTAACTCAATTAGTCACCGAATTATGCCCATTCAAAGTTTGTGGGAAATTAGAACATTTGCTGTCCTGTGTGCTCTATGTCCAAAAGCCTAATTTCACAGTGTATAACTAAAAATGGACAAATGAAATATATATATCAGGTTGGAAAGAAAGTAATGTCGTATTTTTTACATCAGCCTCCTAAGTTGTACACAGTTCTAGATTTTTTGGTGAATTGGTGTCTTAATATCTTGCTTTGCCTTTCAGGTATAGTAATTAGTTGGAAAATATTAAGTTTAACGGTCTCAGCCATCAAAAAATGGATATTAGTGAGGAGCATCTGAGACATTGCATGCTCTGTGAATTCAAAAAAGGAAACTCAGCTGCAGAAGCTACAAGGAATATTGGAACTGTCTATGGAATAAATGTTCTGAATGATCGAAAATGTCAACGGTAGTTTGCAAAATTTCCTTAAGACTTTAACCTGTCAGATTGGCGACGTTCGGGAAGGCCAAAATCAATTGATAAAGATGCTATTGAAGACGCTGTGGAGGTCAATCCAAAGTTAACCAGCAGAGAATTAGCTCAACAATTCAATACAACCAATACCACAATTATTTCATGCCTTCACGAGTTAGGAAAAGTGTAAAAACTTGGACTCTGGGTTCCCCACGATTTGACCGACGCTCAACGAAATCAAAGATTGACTGTTTGCACATCTTTGCTTTCTAGGAATCATCGAGAACCATTTTTGCAAAGAATTATGACTGAAGATGAAAAATGGGTTCTTTATAAGAATACTGAATGCAAAAGACAATAGTTAGACCGAAACCAAAGTTCACAGCCTGTTCCAAAACAAGGACTACACTCAAAGAAGGTTATGCTCTCTTTATGGTGAGACACGAGAGGACTGATATATTATGAGTTACTAGAGCCTAATCAAACAATCGCAGCAGTAAAATATCGTTCGCAGCTGGATGATCTAAGAATTGCTCTAAAAAAAAAAACGACCAGCATTACTCAATAAGAAGGGTGTAGTGCTTCAGCATGTTAACACGAGACCTCACACAGCAAAAATCACTCAGGAAAAGGTCATGAGTTTCAATTAGGAAGTTTTGTCTCATCTGCCTTATTCATCTGACATTTCTCCATCCGACTACCAACTTTTCCGGTCGTTGCAACATCAGTTAAACAATAAAATTTATGAAAATTACGACCAACTCAAAAATGACCTAAATTTGTTTTTTCTTTTAAAAATCAAAGAAATTGTTTGAAGAAGGCATCAAGAAGCTAGTTGATCGTTAGACAGAAGTCATAGAAAATGAGGGAAATTATTGTAAAGATTATAAATACCTTAATGTGAATGATTCAGATGAAATGAATGTGTTGGACAAAAACGACATTACTTTCTTTCCAACCTGATATAACTAAAAATGGACAAATGAAAAATCCTTACAAATGTAATGTCATCTTGTGCTAAATGAAAATAATTCATAATGGAAATAATTATTAGATTAAGCCAGCCTAAATATTGGTTAAAATCCCATTACCACTCGAAAAAAAAAAGGGTACAAAATGACACTGAAATGCAACCGCGACTCTTCATATAAGATTCATTTCAACAACTAACATATTGAATCTTTGTAGCACATTAAAGATTAAGCTAGATTTTTCTTTTAATAGTAAATCAATAAAAGAGCTCCGATTTGAACCATGTAAAAACAGACAGAAACACAGTTTTGTAATAAGGCGAAAATTTCATTCACTAAAGTTTTCAACTTGGCTGTTTTTTGTGAAAGACAACTTAAAACCCTTTATTAAGCCCACCACATTTAGGAGTAACTTTTTTCTTTATGATGAGACTGTTTTTATATGCATAAAGACACACAATTTTGTGTACATTAAGTTAAAAAAAACATTAAAAATAAATTACCTGTCATTGAAAATAGTAACCTAGAAAATAAAAAAAACTATTAATGACGAAAGAGAAAGAATTGCACATTTATAAAGAGAAAAGATTAAATTTTGTTTACATCCAAATTTTACCAAAATAAACCAAGAAATCACAACTTCAAATTGAAGGGAATTTCACTCTATTTACTCATTTTTGCACCTTAAATTTTTGCTGGTTTGTGACACCTAAGTTTTTTTTCAGCTAAAAATGATGAGTTTCATCACATTTTACAAGTAGAAGCTGCGCGTGCGTGGTCCCCCTCTGTATGTGACTCGATGTGGCGAGTGTAAAATGCAATAAATTTATGCAATTTGTGGCATTTTTGACCCCCCCCCCCCTTGACCCCCTGGGGGCGCGAACCAAAATTTTTCTGAGGTCAAGGATGCTCATTTTATATCCAGAACAATTGCCTCCACATTTTGGCCAAGTTTCAGAAAAATTGAATGGATGGATCAAACGTTATGGGAGAAAAGGGTAATTTTTTGCCATTTTGGGGGTTTTGACCCCGATTTTTTCCAAGGTCAGCGATACTTATTTTATATTAGGAACAATTGCCTCCACATTTTGCCCAAGTTTCAGAGAAATTGAAGGGATGGATGAAAAGTTGTGAGGCAAAAAATGTCACTTTTTGCCATTTCGGGACCTTTTGACCCCCTGGGGGGCTAACCAGATTTTTTTCAAAAATCGGAGAATGTCACTTTCTAACCTGACCAAAGTTACAACTTCATGCAAAATTTCAGAGAAATTGAATGGATGTTTGCGGAGAAAAATCCGGATGGACGGACATGCCTCAAAACATAAGTCCCCCGATTTTATAAATCGGGGGACCAAAAAATAGCCTTATGGAGACGTAATGGCATGTAAAATTATAGATGTTATTATAATTTAAATTTCAATATTTTGAGCAGTCCTCCACTTTTTATCAGGAAATGTTTTTTGATAAGAATTGAATGAATATGAAACCTATATGAAAAACTGAACATTTTCAACTTAGTGCAGCATTCATCCTTTGTGTCAGTCCGTGTGAAATCTCTCCACCAAATGGCTTTATCACCAATCTTCAGTGTGGTTAGACAAGAAAGAGCTTCAAACTGAGATCAAAACTTCAACAGTTATAAAGTTTTTAATGAAAATAAAGTAAGTTTTAAATGTTGCAAAATATTCGAACAAGTATGTACGTAGCGATTCTGCTGTGGCAGCCATTTAAAAAAGAAATCTGTATTTATAAGAAACAAAGCAATATCATTGGCTAATTGTATCTCTTGCTTTTTTAATGTAAGTAAATGGTAAGTCTCGTACAGTTTAGTTGGTTTAATGAATTATCAGTCCTGTTAGAATATGTATTTGATCAAAAAGGTTTTTCATCATGCGAATAACAGATTGAAAAATTCTGTACTTCACACGCCAGGCATAATCAAATAGGAATTTGTCAGATCCAATTCTATTTGAATCAAGATATAATGATGCTAAATTTTATGTCTAGAATCCATATTCTCATTTTTATCCAAGTCCATTACATGATTTTAATTCTAGAAAATGTCTAAAATTTAAGGTTAAGCTTAAGGTGTCTTAAAAAGAAATTGAAATTCAAGTAATCTTGCGTAATTAGTGTCTAATGATTATGGATCAAATTCAATGCAAACCTGAAATATTTGCAAATTGGAAGTTTCCTCTTAAAAAAGGTAAAATGTAATTTATTTACGATACGTTAAGAATATTAAAACAGTAATATTTTATATGCTAAGATCGATCAGAGTTGTAAAAATAAAATACTTATTTGTTGAATGTCTAATAAATCGTTCGTTTATCAGCGTACTATTTTGGCGTAAATAATTTATGTATGGTTTTAGCGTCCTAAATGTGAAATGAAATTGTGTGTTTTGGCAGTAGATTTGATTCAAATACGCGTAATATATATATTATGTTGTGAAGTGTGTATTGAATGTTAATAATGAAACGATTTATTTATGGGAGAAAGTTTTTAAGGAATGTCTGTAACTGACTAACCTCGGGCAAAGCACAACGTGGTCGGGATGAAATTTGTCTTATGCCTGTGTAAGCTGATCGCTGATTGGCTGTTTTGCAAATTCTAGATCGGTGAAAGTGAAACACATTTCCTCGTGAATTAATCGCAAAGCGGTATGTGAGGACTGTAAGAGTTAATAATTCATAGAGAGAAATTCACGGGCTACCCTTTTTTTGGAGCATGCACTTAGGTGAGTTATTCATGGGTTAAATAATAGGAATTAATTTTATATGTTAAAAACATGTGTAAGTTGCTGGAAACACAGTCGAGGTAAGGCTGTATAGGTAGTGTTGATTTTCTATGTGTTTGATGCATTAGTTTTCTTGCCTACTCTAAATACTCCTACATACTAAAGAAGCTGCGCCGTAATGACAGGGCAATGGTCAGATGGATCGACTTGAAAAGCCTTGCGGACATCATGCGGAAGAACAGACTGCGTTGGTTGGGTCACATTGAGCGTAGCGATGGCTGGATTGCTAAAGTCCGACAGTTGAATGTGCCAGCAGAGAACATCACCACTGGCAGACCCAAGTTGACTTGGGAGGACGTAGTCAAACATGATAGGAAGGCCATGGGTATGGATTCCATCAAGCCTTGCCAAAGACAGGAGTGGACAGGAAGACTTAGATTTCGAGACGAGACAATCAGGTCCCATCCTCATCAGAGGATTAATTGTGGCCTGATTCAACAAATAAACCGGATGATGATGATGATGATTCTGATTTGGAAGGGGAAAAACCAACTATTTTATAGATATAGATATGCACATACCTAACTTTATGTAGAGATATACACATATCTGCCCTTGTTTACTGTTTATTTATCATTTGTAATGTCACTTAACTGTGGTTCTTTGAATGCTGAACTAAACAAAAAAATATATTCATTTACAAACTCTTTCCTATTATATGGTACAACAACTCTTACAAAATCCTTCAAAAGAACTTTTACAATTGTTTCAACCTCTCTTGAAACTGCTTAAAAACTTCAAAAAAATATTTCAAGCATCCGTTCATTAACTTAAAGGTTGGCTCACCTGTCTTATTTTGAAAAATTTAAGCTTAAGGGAATTGAAATTCTTAGTTGAACATATTTAGAAAATATGCAAATAAATATATTCAGTCTTGAATAATATATTTGTTTTTCACTTTTATATACCCTATATTAATGATCTATTTCCAATATTGAGCATCGGTTATCGTATTAGGGAATTCAATGATATCCCTGGATATTATCCTTTAAGATATCTTTGAAAATATATTTATAAAAATAACATTTTTTTATATCATATATATGTACACACATGGTCATCAAAAATGAATAAATATGTGTGTGGGGTGTGTGTGTGTGGGTGCATGATTGACTTAATGAATATTGTCACACCTTATGAATCTGCTATGCTGAATTCAAATCCTTTTATTGGGAAAGGAGTGAACCAGCAATTTTCGTCCATTACTACTATAACAATTTGTGTTCAGTTAATCGTAAACAATTCATTATTTACGACAGGTATTGTATTCAGCATTAAATTGCCTAAAAAGGATTGATTTGCCGTTAAACACAAACCGAACCAATCCCCCAAAATATACTCATTTTAACAGCTGATAACGCACTGAATTTCTATTTCTTTTGAGACTTAAATTATTTGAAATAATGATAGCAGCCAGACTTGGCTTTGAGCAATGGTCGTTTATCTTAGTTTTACTGGAAATTGAATATTCTAGTTGAAGTGCAAAAACATGTTATGAAAGCGAACGTTTCAACAGATCCGTCAAGGTGACATTAGTGATATTCTTTTTTTTTTTTTTTTTTTTTTCTTCCAAGTATTTTATTTTCATTTTTCTTTGTGAGGCTTGTCGATGTTCTCGGTTTTCCAGAACATTTCTTCATTACAATCTGAACGGTTCCATCTGTTTCAGACTTATCTTTAATTTGGATGATAAGTTGTGTCTAAGTCTTTATTTACGTGCTTCCCCACGAGGGCAGAGTTAAACACAAGATCGGGTTTTCAAAACATTGTGGAGAAAACCCAGCTTTCCAAAAAAAAAATTTGGATAAAAAAAAAAATTGTCTCAGTCTAGAAGGATTTCTCCGTCATTGATCTAGGACAGAAAAGATGAAGTGTAGTATCAGAACACATGCTACAGTATGCTCCAGACAAAAGTTCAAGGATAAGTCTGAAATTCTCTCCTAAAGGCACTCTAAGATTGAATTTGATTTTCGTTATTACAAATTATTTTAAGCCTGAAAATAAATGAAAATCAATTCATTAGCTTTTCAAGTGGAGAACTCGCATAACTCTTCGCCTGATTATTAAAAAACGCAGTTCAATAGCATGACCGCAAATTGATGACATATCAGCTACGAAGCAGACAAAAACAGCAGGGCATTTATGTCAGTGAAACCTGGGGTGGTGTGAGCAAACAATGTACACATGATGGGTATATTTGATCGACAAGCTCTTTGTCAGATCATGTATTTACATAAGACGAACTGACCACGTCACCAACTGCGAGTTTCTTTGGCTTGCTCTGTTATCATCAATTGACGTAGACCTCCGATGGTTTGAACATGCCACACATCGGCCACTTGTAATCTGAGTAAAGGACACCATTGAGGTTTGACCTGGAACTAAGAATTAGTAGAATCTGATGCTGGAAGAGGAAATGATTGAACATCAGCACACAGGATGCTGGAATGGAATGATCTATGATGCGATTAAGTCATTGAAAAGAGTTGACTCAAACACTCCCGAGGGATAGTAGGATAAATATTGAACCTGATAAAATACATTCCAAAATGTTAAAGGTTTTTTTTTTTTTTTTTAACAAATGAGTTTACTCAATGCGGTTTTCCAATTATTTAATGAATGTATAAATGATGAGAATATTCCATGTATGTTGAAAACAGTTGCAATTCCATCACACAAAAAGGGTACGATACATTTACCTAGCGTGAACTTTGTGTCTGTGTCCATTCACTACACAGATCGTGATCGTGCACTCGTTCTCTTTGTCCGAATTCGGTGCTTGATTTCGACACTGGCCACAGTGTCAATCATGTGGTCTGTCAATCATGTGGTCTTGGTCACTGCTGTAGCAAAAGAATTTTCCTTATAAACAAAATTACAAAGCAAGTTTAAAACAAGTAAGAATGTTTCACTTCGAGAACAACAGACTTGCAATAAGAACAAGCATCTCTTTTAACCAAACACAGAGAGTCCCTCCACTTAAAGCCCTAAATGTCTCTATCTCTCAGACCAACTGACCCCTTCTGCCCGTTTAGTCAGAATATATATTGTTAATTCACTCGCTCAGTCACTTAGAGAAAGGAAGGGGGGAGCGAGTTAGCCTCGCCCGCCTAACTCCTACTAAGAGAGGTGGAAAGCATATATCCAGATGACAGGACCACAGCGCTTGCCCCTTTTCTTTCCTTTTTCATTTTTTGCCCGCCTGACTGTTACTGAGAGAGAAAGAGGGCATATATCTGAACAACAGTGATCACAGTGGGCTTGGCCCTCTCTCTCACTTTTCATCCCATTCCGCCCACTTTTTTCAAACAAGTGGTCCGAAAAAGGGATAAGAAAACGATAAAGAAGGATACAAGTGATTATATCGTACAAAATGCTAATTCCCGAGTCAAACACCACGACGGGAAATTAAAGGATTTTTGAATAAGGAGTCAGTTAGAGAAAAGATTTCGAAGCATTTGCTCGTCGAGAAACCCCTCTAACGAAAAGCCCAGAATCGCTTGCTAACCGGATTTGAAGACAGAATCATCCTTTTCTGTCTATTAACTTGGGATTTAATAAGGACCAGTAGGATTTCGGAATGCCCCTCAGCTAAGTAAAGAAACCTCTCTTGTCTCTCTCTCTATATACATATTTGCACATTATTCAACAGACTTTTTTCCATTTATTTTAATATTGACACACACACATCACATTACATTTCATTTAAACACTAATACGTCTCTCCTATCTTTTGAAGACCACATCTCTGAAATAAAACTTTCTTCAGTTTTATATGTATATATCATTGTGTTTTTCTTTCACTGTGTATTGTATTTCGTGTTTTTTGCTTATCAGTTCTCGTCTGACAGACAACTCCCCTAGCCAACAAAACATTGTTAGCTAGACTGACACGTCATGACGGAGGTGCACAAAGGACCAAAAATTTAAATATCTTTAGTCACGAATACAGGTTGTGACAATATAGATATAGGTGTCATTTGGGGTAGGCCACACAGCTAGCCTACTTGAAAATGATGGGGTGTTTTATCACTGGACATACAAACTTACTGACCAGGGGGATCTATTACTTGGATTGGACATTCTGTGGTTTTAAAGTGGTCTGATTTATAAGCATGAACCCCTGTTTTTAAGAAACTATTAATATTTTAAAGAGCCCAGTTGATTTCTTGGGTGGTCTCTTCTCTTAGTTAAATATTTCTCCCATTGCAGGTCTGCCGTTTGGAGCATGCAACTATGCACCCCACTAAACTTGCAGCATTGCACATGTTTACACTAGCAACTATGCACCCCATTGTGCATGTTTACATTAGCAGTTTCTCTGGCCATGTATTTTCTGTAAGGTTTTTGAAAAATTAATTAGACATTTTTGAATTGATAAAAAAACTAGCTGTATCTACTCAACATTTCCCCAGAATCTTTTTAATTCCATTTTTGTTTTGCTTTTCTTTTCTTTTTTTAACTATGCCATTTTTTATTTTACTAAATTAAATTTAATTATTAGTGATCAGTAAATTATTCATCAAGTCAAATTATTATTATAACTAATTTCGTTAAGGTAATGTTTTAATGTGTATTTATAAAATTATTGGATTAAAAAAACTTCAAAAACTTTCAATCGTTTGCTAAGACTTAAAGGCAGTTTAAATGACTTTTTGTTTGCCATTTTAAATGCTTCAAATTTTTTTCTAATTTCGAAGAGTCACAAAATAATTTGCTTTTTTTCAACAAAAGATTAAAATGGCTGACTTTTTTTACAAAGAAACCTAAATGCATTTTGGTGGACTTAATTTTAGAATTAAATTATTTAAAAACAAATAGGATTTAAAAAAAATGTTTTATTTTACACCGTTGCACTTTTGATTTTTATGAATATTTGATTAATAGTAAATAAATAAAAAAAAAGAAGATTAATTTAATGTGTAAGTCCGAAAACACACAGACAAGAAGTGATTACACAATTTTATTAATATAGAGATGATATGAATTGGTTCATCGAAAAGTCAACCATATCAAATTTTTGAGAAAATATTGTGTGATAAATTAATATTTATGAGGGGGGAGATAGTGCAGATATTTTGTACTAAGGCTTCAGCAAAACTTTTGATGGCGTATCACATTATCGTTTATTGATAAAAATGGAAAAATTGTGAATTTCAAATAATATAATAAATATTAGGAAATATTTTTTTGTTCGAAAGAATAATGTAATGATTATTCTGAATGGCATAATATATCCTCGGGTGTTTGTAAGTGTTCGCGATTGGGACTGTTATTATTTTTCATATTTATAAATTATTTTCTTGATAGTGTAAGATCAAGAGTGGAATCTATTTGCTGATGATATCAAATTGCTTGTTGAACTATTATGACAAGATCTGGTACAAATAGATCATGATAATTTGTATAATTATGGTTATTCGGACTACATTTCTCATCTTGAGTGTTATCATCACAACGTTTTGGCTGCTGTAACCTCTGGCCTTCTTTAGGTTTATCTCTTCGAATTCGGGAATCTGGACGGAATTTCAAATGGAACCCTTTATTTAATCCACGGGGGTAGCATGCTCTTATTCCGTCAGCTATGACTGGGAAAAGTTACAGCGGTTGAAACATTGTGATGATAACACTCAAGATTAGAAATGCAATCCGAATAACCAAAATTATACAAATTATCAATTCTCATCTTAAAAATTCAGAAATATAGATCTTAATAGTTTATAAAATTGAGAAAATACATAGAAATTGAAGTTTAATATAGAAAAGTATAAAGTTTTACATATTAGAACAAACATATCAAATATAAATACAAATTAAACAGGCGAATCCAAAAAGTAATTGAGGTTGATGATTTGGGAATATATTTTAATGACAAATTTAAATCTCGTAATAATATTTTATCGATTATGTTAAAGGCAAATCAAATGATTGATTGGGTGATTAAGCATTTTATTTCAAGCGATGCAATTATATAAAACTCTAATAAGACCTTGTATAGAATTTTGTAGTTCAGCTTAGGCTCTAGTAGCTAGATATAGAATTTGTAAAATAATATTAAAATTAAAAGGTGTACGGAGAAAAGTGACTAAATTAAGAAAAGGAATAAAGAATCTCAATTATAAAAATAGGTGAGAATCGTTAGGTTCAACTACTTTACTAGAGATAATATCAAAATTGGAAGGTGTGCAAAGAAAAGTGACTAAACTAATAAAAGGAAAAAAAGATCTAAATTATAAAAATAGGTGATAATCGTTAGGTTTAACTACTTTACTAGAGATAATAACATCAAAATTGGAAGGTGTGCAAAGAAAAGTAACTAAACTAATAAAAGGAATAAAAGATCTCAATTATAAAAATAGGTGAGAATCGTTAGGTTTAACTACTTTACTAGAGATAATAATATCAAAATTGGAAGGTGTGCAAAGAAAAGTGACTAAACTAATAAAAGGAATAAAAGATCTAAATTATAAAAATAGGTTAGAATCGTTAGGTTTAACTACTTTACTAGAGATAATAACATCAAAATTGGAAGGTGTGCAAAGAAAAGTGACTAAACTAATAAAAGGAATAAAAGATCTAAATTATAAAAATAGGTGAGAATCGTTAGGTTTAACTACTTTACTAGAGATAATGATATCAAAATTGGAAGGTGTGCAAAGAAAAGTGACTAAACTAATAAAAGGAATAAAAGATCTAAATTATAAAAATAGGTTAGAATCGTTAGGTTTAACTACTTTACTAGAGATAATAACATCAAAATTGGAAGGTGTGCAAAGAAAAGTGACTAAACTAATAAAAGGAATAAAAGATCTAAATTATAAAAATAGGTGAGAATCGTTAGGTTTAACTACTTTACTAGAGATAATAATATAAAAATTGGAAGGTGTGCAAAGAAAAGTGACTTAACTAATAAAAGGAATAAAAGATCAAAATTATAAAAATAGGTGAGAATCGTTAGGTTTAACTACTTTACTAGAGATAATGATATCAAAATTGGAAGGTGTGCAAAGAAAAGTGACTAAACTAATAAAAGGAATAAAAGATCAAAATTATAAAAATAGGTGAGAATCGTTAGGTTTAACTACTTTACTAGAGATAATAATATCAAAATTGGAAGGTGTGCAAAGAAAAGTGACTTAACTAATAAAAGGAATAAAAGATCAAAATTATAAAAATAGGTGAGAATCGTTAGGTTTAACTACTTTACTAGATATAATAATATCAAAATTGGAAGGTGTGCAAAGAAAAGTGACTAAACTAATAAAAGGAATAAAAGATCTAAATTATAAAAATAGGTTAGAATCGTTAGGTTTAACTACTTTACTAGAGATAATAATATAAAAATTGGAAGGTGTGCAAAGAAAAGTGACGAAACTAATAAAAGGAATAAAGAATCTCAATTATAAAATAGGTGAGAATCGTTAGGTTTAATTTCTTTTCGAACGAGATAAATAAGGAGGGTATTTAATTGAGATCTGCTAAATATGGAACACACTTTTTGTATTATATCGTCTCTCACTTGCAATTTAGTCATAAGAAAGATAAAACAAAAAAAACTAAATCTTCTACACAACCAGATTTGTTATTTCTAATAGAGTAATATATTTTTGGAATACGTTTCCTAATTAAGTCAAAAATAGCAGTAGTAAAGAACATTTTCAAATTAAACTGGATTAATTCGGGAGTAATGATAAAAGAATGAATTTACAAAGACATTCTTAGGGCGTATCTGAGGAAATATTTAAGAGAATTTGATCTTTACATTTCTGTAAGTGTACATCCTTTGTCAAAAATAATAGAATTAAGTCAGTAATTAGATTTTTTCATATATAAATTGTTATCATTTCTGATGGCCTAAAGAAAAAAAAACCCAACTATTGCCTTTCTTTAGAGTGGAAGATTTCAGGCGGCAGGGGTTGTCTGACTTGTTAGTTGCTTTCTCGCTTCTCCTCACCAGTTGAAATGGTTTCCTTTGGGAGCTAACTTTTGTGTGATGGGATGGATTTATATTTATTTATATACAAATAAATACACATTGGTCTTTATAACAGAGTAGAGGATTATTTATTTTGTGAGATTGTAGGTAGGTTACTGAGTGTGTATATATATATATATATATGTGTGTATATCTGTGTATCTCTCTCTCTCTCTCTCTCTCTCTCTCTCTCTCTCTCTCTCTCTCTCTCTCTCTATATATATATATATATATATATATATATATATATATCTATATATATATCTATATATATATATATATATATATATATATATCTATATATATATCTATATATCTATATATATATATATATATATATCTATATATATATATATATATCTATATATATATATATATATCTATATATATATATATATATCTATATATATATATATATATCTATATATATATATATATATATCTATATATATATATATATATATCTATATATATATCTATATATATCTATATATATATATCTATATATATCTATATATATATCTATATATATCTATATATATATCTATATATATCTATATATATATATCTATATATATCTATATATATATCTATATATATCTATATATATATATCTATATATCTATATATATATATATATATATCTATATATATATCTATATATATCTATATATATATCTATATATATATATATATATATATATATATATCTATATACAGGGCTTTACGGAGCCCTCCAAAAAGGAGCGCACTCCAGGAGTACGCTCCTTTTTGCTGGAGCGAAGGAGAGGAGGGCTCATTTTATGTGGAGCGGGAGCAACTCCATTTAGGACTAAAGAGCGGTGGTTTTATTGCTCCTCGCTCCAAAATTATTTGATTTTCTTTTGTTTAAACATTAGTTTTCTATTCAGCAATAAAAAGGAAAAGAAAAGAAAGTCTCTGAGTTATTTAAAAAAATTATATCTCTGGTAAATGTATATGAGAGAGAGAGTGATAAAGAACGAGAGAGTTAAGCTTGAAAACAGAACATTTTTACATGACATGTTAAATTTTTGATGGGACACTTTTCTTAAGGCAGGAGACAATTTGGGCTACAAATGTCGCCAGTGAGTTTATAGATGTCTTTGAAGTTATTTTCTTACAGATTTGAACTTTTTTGTATTTATGACAAGGATGTTTATTGCTGATTGAATAAATAAGCCATACTTTGATCATGTGTCTAACCTCCTATAAAGAAGGTAAATAAACGTACTTTGACCTCATGTCTAACCTTCTGGAGAGGAGGTAAATAAGTATACTTGGATCTGTCTCTTTTAGATTGTTTTAAGCCTCCTTAAGATTTTAATTTAGGTTTCATATTTTATAACTGTTAAACTTCTCACTCTAAACATTTTTTAAATTTCTTTTGCAATATCTTTTGTTTAACCCTTCTCCCTCTTCTTTCCTCCTCTACCACATATATTCTGTCTCTATCTAGCTCTAGATATTTCTCCCTTCCCTTCTCAACGTTATTCCTCCTCCGATTTGTATTGACTCCATCCAACTTAATTCCCTTACACCCAGACATTTTTAATGTAATGTCTTTACTTTTTCTATCTGCCCCCCCCCCCCCCCCCCACCCGCGGAGTTTATATATATATATATATATATATATAGTCTTTTCCATCTTCTTTCTTTCTACCTATTTCTATTATCTTTTTATTTCCTTTATCTTTTCCCCCCTTTGCTGCCTTTTTTCCCCTTTTCTCCTTCTTTATATCATTATAATTATATAATTTACTTGATTTATCCCATTCTAGATTTTGTTCAGTTTGAGCAGAAACCTTCATTCTTTTTGCTCTGCCTAGGAAGAAAATATTCGGCAAGGGGCATTTTTGTCTTTTAAGTTTTTACCAATCTTCTTTGGATTTATACACTTGTAATTTTTTGGTGAGTCACTTTACTGCCAATGAACTATAACTTTGGCGTTGAATCCCTCCATTTTTCAACCGGAACTTTTCACTACTCGGACTTTTTGGAGACCTTTTTTTTATTCACCCTACACTTGCTTATTATTTCTGATTCCTTGGATAGGCCTACATGGACACTTTACATTTCTTCATTGAAGATGATTCCTTTTGTTCAAAATAATTTTTTTATTTTTTATTTTTATATCTTCAAATGTGTGCTAAACAGTAATATAAATTTTACTGATTTATCCGTCTGATTTTTCTTCAAAGCATATTTTTGAAAATCGATGGATTAAGAAAACATTTTTTTTTATATGTTCCTTCTTTGAATTATCTGATGATTTAATAAATACTGTATTTCATCTAATTTTTATTCTCATCATTCATTTTCTAATATATATATATATATATATATATATATATATATATATATATATAATAATAATAATGGTACTAATCCAGGTAAAAACATCCACAGGGTAGTAATCCAAAGAATTTCAACCGGGTTTATAAAAAGTGCTCAATATCAAATAGAGCTTTATATATGATTATGATCTGAGGTTAAGATCGGATTCTAACTCTGCCTGATGAGATCTCAGTTTATAATAACTGTTGATCGATAACATCGACATGCCAGTGTCGCAGATTTTGTACATGTCTGTGTAAATAAAAATAATCATATATATATATATATATATATATACATACATAGTTTAAAAATATTTTTTATTAAGTCAAAATAAGATTAATGATTAAAATAAGAGATGCCCTTTTATATATTTATATATGTATACTCTAATATATTGAATAGTCTAAACAATATAAGAAAGCCGACTATTTTTACATATTGAAGACCCCCAAATAAACGTGGAAAAAAAAAATCTAAACTCAGTCTATTACTATCAATTATGTTTTTAACAAGAGCATTTGGCTCCTACGGTTGAGGAAGAGGAAGTTATTTGATCCATTAAAACTTTGAAATTTGACTAATTCTTGAGTGATTTTGAGGACCTAGGAAATAGAACACTTTTGCAAAGGTGGATTCATATCTTAGAGGAGGTATGAATCCATCTCTACCTGTGCAAGCTTGATGAAATAGTAAACTATACAGTTAAGTATTAATAGGGCAACTCAGCTAGGAGAAGGAACACTCTGAAATAGTACTAGTTGTTGGGAATGGTAGGATAAAGTAGACTTTCAAGCTTGTGTAGGGAAACTAATGTAGAAGGAAAATCCTTTAACTTGAAAAAAATATCAGGTTTTGTCAGGGGGGGGTTACTAGAACAATAAAATATCAGTAAATAAACAAATTTTTAATACATAATTTATTCAAATGTATAAACTATGCAATTATCACTAATCGTTAATGAAAAGTATCACACATTTTATGATAATTTTCGGTGCTGCTACAGAATATAAACCAAACTAAACTGACTTTTTCCGAATTAAATTTACATAAACACCCGTAAAAGCCGAGTCAAACCGAACCGTCATTAATTTAAAAAGAAATTCTTTTTAATCATTTAAAAAAAAAAAGACTCACATGAATATATTTTTGTTCATGAAGTTGATTTATTTTGGACGACGGTAAACAATGAAACAACTTTTCCATCTTTTTTTCCCTGAGATATTAATCATTTAAAAAAAACGCTCATCCTTTTTTGTTGTTGTTTGAAAGGTACCGGTTGTCGACTAACAGTCAATTAGTACATAGGTTAATGTTAGGTTAGGGTTAAAAAACAGTTGTCCTCTGTACATTTTTTTTATTCCTTCATGCAGATGAGGAACTGCTTCATTTGTTTCCGGCTAGTTCCAGAAATTTTCTTTGGTAAGAGTCGGTTTAGTTTGGTTTGTATTCTGTAGAGATTCCCAATTTTCACATGATAAATCAGTAAAACAGTCGGAATTCCGCAAATTAGCAGATAGCTTTTATCCATGGTTTCAAACAAAGAATTTTTTATAGTGATTACATGCATGCCAGAACACGTTTCATGTTAAAAGTTTTTTTTTTCCCTTTAATTATAGAAAAATAATTTTTAATCATTTATAACCAAGTTGAAACATGAGCAGGAATCTGCTGATTGCATATATGCTATTAATTTTGCTCGATCAGTCATTGCCAACTGATGTGTGGACAGATACACACAGACATCTCAGCTTTATATATAACATTAAGGCAGTTGGATTTATTTTGCTTTAGACTTTAATAGCTTCTATCCTAAAAAATTAAGACATCATCATCATCAGTTTAATGTCCATTTACATGCTGGCATGCGTTGGACGGCTTTAAGAGATTGACTCTCAAACCAACCTATCTCTGGTCAGATCTTTATTTACTCCTTCTATCAAGTCAATTTATATCACTTCCTCCCATGTTTTACCCTATGAACTGTACCTTTTACCTTTACTGTTCTACATCTACTAACATAAGAACTCTCATCCATTCTTTCAATGTGGCTATACCATCAAAGTCTCCTTTCCTGCACACATCTCCCTATACTGTCCAGATTTAATCTTTTTCTGACGTCACCAGAACTAAACCTATCTTTAAGACTCACATTACAGATTCATTGTATCATTCTCATCATTTCTCTCCAGACAATGCATGTCCTAAACCCTCACTGGCCAGGTTTAACTTCCATACATCATCACATTGCGTATGCATGCCTTCGTCGACAGTGGTGATGCTCTGTTGGTTAGTAATGACAGAAGTTCCCTGATACTTCATCTACTCTGAGTTTTGCAATCACACTAGCACATGCTCCACTCTTTGCTCCAATGGTATCACCAAGGTAACAAAACTTCTGAACAACTTCAATAGCTTCACCATCCAGATATACTTTCTCCACATCTGAGTTCTCATCCATCTTCATTGTCTTACACTTTTTTCATACAAACTGATTATTCTCTCTCAACCTACCAGAAATTCCCCTGCACTTCTTGTGTACCCAATCCTTACAAGTACCACAAAAATTGAATTGCATCTGACTCTTTCCACAAACTGAGCAGGGGAGGTTTCCTCTTTTTGAGAACTTTTCAACACTGCAACCATTTATCATCACTTTGGTCTTGGTAACATTCAGTCTCAGACTTTTATTTTCTATAGCATTTCTCAAAGTGTTTAACTTAACAAGTAGTTCTTCCATTGTTTCACAGGCAAGTACTAAATCATTAGTATACAGCATGTCTTCTGGACAACTCATACGAAACTCCCTGAACAATGATTCTAAGACACAAATGAAAATCAATGGACTCAGTACAGAACCCTGGTTTACTCCTACTTTAACATTAAAGCTGTCACTATATGTGCTGTTAATTCAAACAAAACTTTGAGCATTTCTGTACATTGCTTTAACAACCTTCACCAACCAGCCATTTGCCCCTAGTTTACGCAAATTCCACTTGACACTCTGAATAGTTATTTCTTTTTAGCGTTGCTCTATGTTTTTGCGAAGAAAAAAAGAATGTAATTCGATTTAATTTCTTTGCAAATACAATTATTTCTGCTTGGAATATTTGTTTGCAGGGAAGCCATCTTTCTTTTCTGCAGCAAATGTCAATTACAGATGAAAGCCATTTTGTAAGCATAATTCAAATAATGTAAGGAAGATAACTTATATTTTAATTTGAAGATTATAATAGGAGTTATCTACCTTACATAAGCATTCTTTTTCCATCCCTTTCTAATCTAACATTATGTGATCACTTCACATGTTTATGTGTATATGTGTTTCTCGCCTATACGTGATTTATACATTACTATTTTTTTTTGATTCAGTATTAATCTAATATTCATTTAAATAAAAAAAAATTATACAAACTAAAATGTTTATTCTTTTATGTGAATAACTCTAAATATACTAACAAGATTTAAAAAAATTAAAATGATATTACTGCATCCCGGGCCATGCCGGGTAAGTAGTGCTAGTCTCTATATATATGTAAAAGTCAATGTTTGATTGTTTTTGTGTTATAGAAATCGATATGTTAACATAACATTCAAATTGCTTTCAATAAGAGTTAAATTTTTCAAGGAATCTAAAGACACCATTGAATTTTTCCTTCAATTCAATCTGAGGTCACTAGGGACAATTATCTGTTAGGTTCATGAAATAACTGAAATATATTAGAATGTAAAGAAATGAAATTCATTTTTTAAAATAGATTTCTTCATTTAATAAAAAAATTAAATTAAACAAAGAAGAATGTATTAAAAAAAGGTTTAAATATTTATATAATTATTTTTATTGGTATTTTTAAAAATTTAAAATAATTTGCTTTTAAAAAAAAATAATTTGAATTCCTTTCAATTTGTTAAGTTGATGTTCCGTTTTACAGCTATTTTTTTAGTAACTATAATGAATTAACAATTTTTTTATTATTTGATCTCATATTACAAATCTTTCAGGGCAAAAATTGTAAGCATGACTATATTTGAAATTATTTTTTCCAAAAAATCTATGCAAACTATCTACACACGGTCAACACCGGGTGAATGCCGCTAGTATATATATATATAATTACTTGATAGAGAAACTACAATTTCTTGAATGCTATATATTCCTTCTATAAAAGTGTACAGCTTTTTAAACTTGTTTTTTGTTAGTCTTCTGTTGGATTCAGAATAAAATTGATAGACTCTGGTAAATACCCACCCCTACTCCTTCTCCCTCTTTCTTTTTTCAATATCAAACATTAGAATTCTCAAGAAGGTTTGTTAGGGCCAATAAGTCATTCAAAAATCTGATAATTCTTCCATATAATGATTTAATATTCATAACGTCATTAAAAGTTTTCATTTTTCGTCAAAACGATCTTAAAATATTAACAGGTTTTCTGTTTTTGTCTTAGACCTTCCTTCCATTTTGCACTGAACATTCAAATTTTAGAGACCAAAAAAATTGAAATTGAATTATTTGTATCTACTTCTTGAAATTGGAAAGATTAACAAAAAAAAAAAGAAAGGAAAAAAAGAGTCAAAGAAACTTGATTAGTTATTGCTAAAATTAAATTATTTGCACGGATTTTCAGTCAAATTTGTTTTCAATTACAAGTTGAATGCATAAATAAATAAAAATTAAAAATTAAAAAGTATATGCATATTTTGATTGATTGAAATTTATTTGCTTAATGGAAGATGGAAGTTTCTAGATGCTTAATCAAATAGGAATTAACCTTAATGTTTCAAGTAGAAGTTTAAATTCTATGGCCTCAGCAAGAGTCTTTAACAATATGGCTGTCAAAGTGAAGGGGTTTTATTTCTTAGAAAAGTGATATAAACGTAATTCTTATGAGGAGGTGGAGGAGTTTGAGGTTATCTTTTTAGATAAGAAATTTGATGATAATATTTGGAAAGTAAAAAATATTTCTGAAAATGTTGGATAAGATTGGATAATTGGCCAGAAGAGAAAACCCTTCAAGTCTGAAGATTTGTTATCAATTGTATTTTACTTTTAAAATATTTCTTTCATGAAGGAGAGAGTAAGTGGATACAGATAGGGAGAAGGTTGATAAAGAGAAAGTGATAGGGGAGAAAGTGCGAGGAAATAAGAGCAAAGAGAGAGAGAGAGAGAGAGAGAAAAGAAAGAAGGGAGAAAGGATGTTTAAGAGAGCAAAAATAATGAGGAAGGGAGAGGAGCAAGTGACAAAGAATGAGAGAGAGAGAGAGAGAGAGAGAGAAACAAAAATAATAAAGTGGTGAAAATAATTGTTATTTTATCTTTTTATTTCAAGAATGAAAATTCAGTATTCTTTTAGAAGATTTAATCTGATTATTACCAATAAATTATTACTAGTAGAAGTATTTGGCATTGCATGGATAGCAAATTGATAAAAATTAAATAACCACATAAATACAATTGCTTTATTTCGGAATTTTTGAGATGAGGGTTGATAATTTGTAGAATTTGGTATATTCGGACTACTGTTCTCATCGTGGGTGTTTTTATCACAATGTTTCGGCCGATGTAACCTCCGAGCTTCTTCAGGTGTACCTTGTCGAACTTGGGAATTTTTCTGTCAAGCTCAGGAATCTGGACGGAATTTCGAACGGAACCCTTTATTAAATCCACGGGGGTAGCATGCTCTTGTTCCGTCTGCCACGACTGGGAAGAAGTCTTCATTAATTTGCAATTCTTCATATCACCCGCACTGAGGATTGAACCTTCAACCTTCAGATGACTGTCACTTAGAACTGAATTTTACTTAGTACTATATCCACTACGGGTTCTTGCGGACAATTCTAGTATGAATTTTGGGAACCTTAAACCAATTCTTTTTTTTTTTTTAATATATAATCCATATGACATCAAGATAGTATTCAGGAGCGACTCAACTCTCCGAAAGCATCTTGTGAGAGTCAAACCCCCTATGGAAAAAGTCATGACTAAGAACTGTGTGTATGCAATTCCATGTAAGTCTGGAAAAGTTTACAAAGGCAAGACATGTCGTCCACTAAAGGTAAGGCTAGAAGAACACCGGAAAGCCGTAATAGGTGGAGAAATCGAAAAGTCGGGTATGGCTGACCAGATATTGAAGGAAAAGGGAAACCATCTACCATTATGGGATGACGTAAAAATTATAGATAGAGAAGAACGGTGGAGAGTAAGACGACTCAAAGAAGCAGCACATATGTTAGGCGTCAATGACTCACTAAGCAGACCTTGTATAGAATTTAATACAATATGGGAACCTGTAATTATAAATAATAGATAAGTAGTGATCTATATTTATAAGTAGTTAGATAAAAAAAAACATGAATATGTTTAGGGCTCTCAAAATTCATACTAGAATTGTCAGCAAGGACCCGTGGAGAAATCGAAAAGTCGGATATGGCTGATCACATATGGGATGAAGTAACTAAGCAGACCTAGTATATAATTCAATACAATGTAGGAACCTATAATTATAAATAATAGATAAGTAAGTAGTTAGATCCCCCCTCCCCCCCTAAAAAAAAAGAATAGGTTTAAGGCTCCCAAAATTCATACTAGAATTGTTGAGCCTGACAGAAAGATTCCCGAGTTTGACAAGGCACACCTAAAGAAGGTTGGAGGTTACATCGGCTGAAACGTTGTGATAAAAACACCCAAGATGAGAACAGTAGTCCGAATATACGAAATTCTACACACAATTGCTTTGTTTGATTTAGAAAATAGATACATGTATTCCTCTCGCGTCTTATTCTTATGAGAGAGTAACCCTTCTTCAATTTTCTCTTATCTCTGGAAGGGTCGTTTAAACTTATTCTTATCTACACACACACACACACACACACACACACATATATGTATATATATATATATATATGTATATGGGAATATTTTTTAGGGCTCTGAAATATCTGACTAGTACACGGGTGCAGGATTACCTCTCTTGGTGTGATGGATCCATAGATCTTGTCAGGTCATCCATCTAGGAAAAGAAAAACTCTGATATAAAAATTGTGCTACTGACTACTCACATCTTAACAGCAAACCGTTGGGGAAGGGAGGCCTCCTTAGTCCTGATCGACAACCTTCCTAAAGCTGAAGTCTCGAACAAAATATCCGGTTTGCAAACCTAAAATTGCTTAAGAAGTAGATGAGCTCTGACTATAACCCGGCCTTTACATTCCTTCTTTGTCTATTAGCCAGGCGCAGAGGTGCTAGTGCAGGAACACCTCAAGGACACTCAGTGCTTGGCCTTGTTTCCTGACTAGGACAATGAATGGCGTCTCTTTTTCTTCCTATCTTGGCAACTTGAGGAAGTCTCATATGACTAGTCTGAGTTGCTCTTGTTTCGATAGGTTGAGTGTACAGGTTAGACAGATTGTTTGGCTGCTGTTTCCGACTGGTAGTGCAACAGCCCTAACTCTTAGGTAGCACTAAGAACGGCTGCTCCATCAACAGTTGTATAATATCGTGGGTAACTGTATGTGCCATGTCGCGCATGGAAAGGTACCTTACAGTTATCTCCGGTGGGCTTTTCTGAGGCCACAACCCCCATGGACCAAGTCACAGCTAATGGTCTGGGTGTGTGAGTTATTGGCACCAAACACGCACCCACTTTGCCCTCCCCCGTTTTATCTAAAACCAAAATGACAATACAAAGAAAAATAAACAAACCTAAACCAGACACCCACTAAAAATATCTTCACCTATGCCCTTGAGACTAAAATTCACAAATATCTGGGGGCTTAGAACCAACATCAATGACGTAGAAACCTTTTTCCTAGTAAACTCCCTGGATATCCTAGCACTAAGTGAAACAAACCTAGAATCCTCAATCTCCTCTAATCATTTTGACGTGACTGAATACCTCCCACTCAAACGTAAAGACTCTGACAAACATATGCACGGGCTAGGAGTTTATGTTCGGAACACCCTCTCCTTGATTAGAGAACATAGGCTAGAATCAGATGATCAAACCTACATGTGCTTTAGATTAACCTTACAGCACAGCGTTAGATACTTATATTTCTTGTACCATTCTCCTTCGACCCAGGACTGTACACTGCTTAACTCTGTTTCTGAAAGCATAGATACAGCACTCTCACTTGACTCGAGTGCCCAAATACATGTATTTGGGGATTTCAATGTACATATCCATGCCTGGCTTGGATTCTTCAGCTATACAGACGCAGCTGGTAACTCCACATATAGTTTCTCATAGCGCACTTCCTCTCACAGACTGTCACTTTCCCGACCCGCCTCCCTGATCGTGAGAACCAGCAAGCCTCACTTCTCAACCTGCTCTTGACCTCACTGCCCGAGACTTGTGTGACGAATGCCCATAGCCCGCTCAGGAATGCTGATCACCTTGTGGTAATGATTGATATCACCCTAGAATCTCGTCCCAAAGCTGATGAGCCATTGCTCAAAACGACGAGATTCTACAAGCAGGCTGATTGAGATTCATCAGAGATCAAATCAGGGATGCCCCATGGAGTAAAACTTTTTATCTCCCTGCTGATCAGTGCGCAAATGAGTTAACCGAATGGGTCAAAGCAGGCATTGAAGCACATATTCCCATGTGAAAATTCTGCAGCAAGCCCCACTCTCCACAATGGTTCACCTTGAACTGTGCAGCTGCTATTGCTCAGAGGCAGTAAGCACTCCGACAATTCAATCGCCATAAGTCAACTACAAATAGACAGAAACTTATAGTGGCATGAAATCATTATAAGACTGTAATAGATGAAGCAAAGAGAAGATATAGAGAGATGACCAGAAAACACATTCACTCACAGAAATAAAGTACTCGCGATTTCTGGAAAATCTTCAATAGTGTGGTGAACAATGGGCAATCAACAATTCCTCCACTATCCAACCACAATGATGTTGTTCGCACAGCAACTGAGAAGGCTGAACTACTTACCCAGCCTTCTGCCTTAAACTCCACTTTGGACTCCGCAAACCACTCCCTCCACTCCCTCCCAAATTTCCTATTGCAGACTGAAGCCCCACTTAATGAGTGGCGAACACCTTGTCCAAAGCAGTCCAAGGCAGTTTACTGTTGTGACTAGAGCGATCTGTGGGAGAAAACACTATAAAAGAATCAAAGATTCAACCAGAGAAAAGTTTAGCAACACTCTAGGTACTAATTCTTGGCTTAGAGTAGCAAAGCTTATCCATTCAGTTAGCAATGAATTGTTTGAAATATGTATTTTGTCACTTCAAAAAGGTTGATATGCTGCAAAATAGACAAATCAAACTTGGTAGAATTTACCGGCCTTCTCACGAGGGCAAGATGTGACACCATGTCAGCTAATATTTGGGGTGTGAGCAGAGTGTCACAAGAGAATGCATGCCTAGGTGACAAAAGTTACCTAGTCTTCTCGTCACTCCCTCAGGGAGGGTGTCATAGGAAATGTATCAGCCTCTCACCATTTTATGCAATGAGACAGGTACTCCTTGAAAGGACAACCTTCTAATATTTAGGTCAAACCTTCAAAATAATTTGCACAATATAGGAAAGGCAGTTGGCAAAGTGCTATTTACATGCCTCCTTATGGGGGCACGATGTGACAAAGTTGGTGCTTATTGTGGGAGCATGACCAGGTGTAAAATTTACCACAATCCTCTTGGCACTCCCTCACAAGTGAAGAGACCTTAATTGACAGGCAATATATTGACACCTTCCCTCTTTTGTTTTATTGGGAAGTACTAGGAGGATTACCTAACCCTAACCCTAACCTGTAAGGTCTATTCTTCAAAGAACATGCATATGATCAGAAGGTAGCTCGTAAAAACTCTGACAAAGAGAAATTCAATCAACCGGATCGAGAATTCTTGGATTTTTGAAACTGTCATTTGAATTCTTCGATGTCTGCACACACTCATGTGCACCATTTTAGATGTATTATGGTTCTTCGTTAACTTGGGAATTGTGTCATGCAGAATGACCCCCCCCCCCCCCAAAAAAAAAGCTGCCATCTTCTCTCTGCCAAAGTATCCATTTGTTGATAATCGCCACACGAACTATAACTGCCCGTAAAGAATAGAGGGATTTTATATCGAGGTTAGACTCCCCTAGATCCGTCGTGTTCTTACTATGCCCATGCACATTAACAGGATTACCTTGTGAAGGGTGTGACTTTTCGCCATGCACGGACGCACTATAGGGAGGCTAACTATAGGTTGTAACTGAACAAAAGTGCTTTGAGACGCATCACACAACTGGATGCATGGGAATCAGTTGAGGACGCCATGGAAGGCCATTTCGGAAAGGTACTACGTTTCTGCGTGAATCCTTAGGAGAAATTAACAGAGCTTAAATAGAACTCACTTGTAATAATTAAAGGTTGCCATCTTCTGCTAATTCAAACATGCTTTGCTTCAATTCTGCAGAGGTATCAGATTTTGCTTGGACAATAAAATAGGAGTTAAGAACCAAATTTCGACTAAATAATTTTTTTTTGAAAAATTCATTACTAAAAATGTGTTATAATCGCTTACCATTAAAGAGAAACTGGAGAAATGCCAGTGTCATTTGTTTTTATGACAAAAAAATGTCATTTGGTGACAATTTTCACATATATAAAAATAGTAGGTTTTCCCTTAAATTATAATTAAAAAAAAAACAAACCTTTTTAATCATTTAAAATCTGGTTGAAACATCCATTGATAACTGATGCATGAACAGACATCTTTGCTTTAATTAGAGAATAGAAAGTGGACTTTGGGTTGACTTTCGACAGCCTCGTACCTCTTGCTTCCCTTATTTTGTTCTTTAGTCCTCACATTCCAGGAGTGATGTTTCTGACAAAGAGGGAATAATTGCTGTTTTCTGGGTCGAATCTATCTGTCTAACACTTATTGTTGGCTAGTTTGTTACCTTGAAATAGTATTTTTTTTTTAGCTCCATACATCAAGTGACTTCATGCCTTGTCTGGACCGATTTCCATTAAAAAAAAAAATTCCTGTCTTCTCACACAATAAAAAAATTTTATAACTAAATTCATACCAGCATTGAAAAAAATCATAACACGCAGCATACAAAGCACATATATACATACATATGAAAGTGTGTGTGTGTAGACTCAAACATAGACTTGCACATTAACCAGAACAAATACACTGACCTAAACACACACACATATAACAGAAAATAAACAACTCAAAACACCCCTACATAAATGATATCCACTAACTCTGACATTCACTAAAAAAAAAAAAAAAATAACCAAACAATTGCATGCTCTAATAAAGTTCAATAATATGCCCTCAAAATGTACAAATGACTCATAGAAAGAAAAGAGAAAACATACAAAACATACAAAACTTTAAATAAACTGAACTAAAGTCACATTTTCATATCAACAAATGACTGAGGAGAGCAAACATGCTCGAAACACTAAATAATAAATAAATAAAAATTTATCAAATGTTGGTAGCCTCACTTTTAAAAATTTACATTTTTCCTTTGTTGGACTCACACCACTTTTTACTTTTTATATATATATACTAGCAGGTTTACCTGGCGTTGCCCGGGGCCATAAGAAACAAAATAGAAGAGGTTAAAAAGGGTGTGTAACATCTTTATATTAAAACTTCTATCTCTCTACCTATCTCAATCCGTCTCTCTATCTTTTTCTCTTTTCACCTTCCCCGGTTTTTCCACGTCCTTCTTCCCCATCCCTTTTTCACCGCCGCTCAGCCCATTCCTCTTTTTTTTTTTAATGTATTGAAAATAATAATAATGTTAAGTCATTCACCTGAGCTTTCAGTTTTCAAAAATATAATAAAATTTATATTTGTTTTAAATTATTCCCAGGAAAATGCGGAGTTTCTTATCATCCCCTCCCCCCTTAATAATATAATGAAACTTATATTTATTTTAGTGTATTCCTGGACGACATTGAGTTTCCTGTCTTCTGCTTCTCCATGAAGCATATACAGCATATTGAAAATGTACTACTGTATTGTACACACCTACTCTATATAGCATATTGAACACTAACTACCAAGCAAACTTTTCTGGTATACAATAGTATAACAAAATACAGTGAAAATCTTTCTCCCAAGCAACACAGCATTTAAAAACACCTGCTCTATGTAAGATATTGATCACTCCCAGGCAATGCTGAAAAAACACAGCTTCTCTATCTGATATTGAGCACTTTAAATTAACTTATACTGTTTACCAGATATAATACTGTATTATTACAATTATGGCTCTCGGGCAACACAGAGTTAACAAAGGACAGAGGTTCTTTCTTCCGTGTAACACTGCGTTTAAACACACCTGTTCTATATAGGATGTTGAGCACTTTTGGATTACTATATGCCACTTACCAGATGTAAAACTGTAATCTTACATTTATTGCTCCTGTTCAGAGCGTTACTGAAACCATACAAATAAAATTAAGGATGCCTCCAGAGCACTACTAAAACCACCCTTTTCGAGTTTCTTACCCCCTACTTTCTAGTTCGAAGAGAAGCTTAAGAAACGTTAAATAATTTTGAAAGAAAATGCAGAGTAGAAGGAATACACTGAAATTAATGTTTTCTTTCAAAATCATGGCTGAAAAACTCCCTCCCCCAACAAAGTCTGCTCCATAGCCCTCTTAGAAGGCACTTAAAGATTTGGGAACACTTCCATTGTCTTCCCGGTTAATTTTACCTAAGAATACACTTTTAGATTTTATGTAGATTCTCTAACCGTTTTTATATGTGTATGTATATATATATATAAAACTTATGTGTGTGCCCTATAGAAAAAAAGTTAGAGAATCAACAACCCACACTGGAACTTCCTTACGCCAACATCTATCTAAGAAACATACTAACCACACACCCGAACCCTGCTCCCTGGCCAATTGCCCTATCCCTAACACTGATCTATGCCACCGCACCAACGGTGTATACAAATTACAGTGCAAAAAATTCTACATAGGAAACATAACAAGACCGCTACACCTACACATAAAAGAGCATATGAATGCCCGTATATCCTCTTTCCACAAGCACACACCCCTATGCCACACTACTCAACGTGACATTCACATCTCTATCCTTGCCTCATTCAGAAACATTGAGGATCTAAGAATCACAGAATCGATCCTCATCTCCAGATTAAACCCCTCACTCAATCAGCGTCACGAGCTCTACTCACCATTCATTCTATAATAATCTACCCTCTCACCCACTGACCAACACTCATATTCCAATTTCACAATTTCACTCCCCCTCTCAATTTCATCATTACTTAACTCCTATATTAAGCCATCCACTACTACCACCACAACACACCCAAATAATCAACTAGGCCCCTCCCCATACACACATCTATCTCAACACACCCTCAGTCACATGAGAATAACAACCCCAACAACCAAAAAACATAATTGACCTACTCTTACTATTCCACCAAAATAATTCACGTCATAACCTGGCATTATTAATTAATTTAACAACTTTCCCCTATTACCTCACATCTAAATACATATAAAATGTACACCAATAATATACAGATATAGAAGAAAAAAAATAAAGAAAAAATATTAAATAGAAATAAAAAACAAGAAGAGAAAATAAACAATAAACAAACAATAATACACATATATATAAATAATATAACTTAATACACAAACTTCTATCGAATAAATCTATAAATTAATACTCATTCAATACCCAATTTAGTAACAGGCAGAGTTATTCTCCTTACACTGTCTTGCGGTTAAAACCCGAATTTAACTAGATTCAATTAAGCCTAAACTAAATTTAAAATCCTATAATAAGTAACATATTACAATAATTCAATAAACTAATTTAATGAAACTCACAATTAATAATACTTTTTGAATATATGATAACCAATAAATTTAATAAAATTTAGAATAATAAAAAAGAGATTAATTAATTACTTTATATTAAAAACAAAACAAAACAAAAAAAAAACGAAAATGAAACAACACCTAGAAACAAATAAAAAATAAAAAATATATTATCAAAACTAACAGTTAATTCATCACCATACAATACCTATCATTTATCTAATATTACACACATATTTTTGAACACTACATTTATATATAGAACATAATATTAAAATGTATTAATTGATATTCTCTGCGAGATTGGTTTGCCCCTACCATACTCTCTGGCATCCATTTTGGTGAATTCTCTACACAAACAGATTTTTCCTTTGGTGTTTATTATTTTTGACAAAGGGAAGATTTTCCCGAAATATTAAATAAATGATTTTTAATAATCATCCGGACAACACACAAACAGCCAACACCACACTTGTTGTTATGTAAGATTTTAAGAAAAAATAAATAGTAAGTCCCATTTCGATTTATTATTTTTGTTCCTTCCAGCTTACAACCTACCCGGCACTTTGCATTGCCCTCAGCCTTCTTAAACATACTACTGTAAATATATATATATATATATATATATATATATATATTAGTATTTCATGTATCCACATAAAATTTTATAAGATAAAATTGATATATAAAAAATTATCAGTATTTACTTCAACAGTGCTCGATACGTAAGTAGAGCTAGGTAGTAAGCTATGAAAATATATTTATGGCAATTAAGCTATACAGAGGCTCCCGCGTTTCATCCCCGGGGGGAATCTTCATTCCTGAAGATTCCCCCCGGGGATGAAACGTGGGAGCCTCTGTGTAGCTTAATTGCCATAAATATATTTTCATAGCTTACTATATATATATATATATATATATATATATATATATACACCATTTAGTTTCGTCCATTTTTACCAGTTAGAAAGTGTAAAAGCAATTAATCTAATGCTTTCTCTTGTGTTTTGGCACTTAAAAAAATTATTGAATCAAAAAATATTGTTTGTTTTTATATAAAAGCTGTGTTTGTATGCATGTGTGTCTGGTTGATGTTATTTTAAATTATTATATTGAGTCAACTTGTCTGTAGTTTTGTGTACATTTCTCTGGTGCCTTTTGTGTGCATATGAAGTGTGGAATTCAAATTTATCTGTTTATTTTGGTAGATCATCCCTGTGAGCTTTCTGATAGCCAAGATGACAAATAGGAAATCAACTGGCAAATATATGTGTGTCCTGAGGGCACAAATACTTGAGATTTCGTGTAGAACACACACGCACATACATTTTTAGAGTAAACATGGCTTTTTAAGAGATGCCCATGTTTTGTTTAAACAAATACTGTATCAGTATTATTCAGCCTACCATTTCACAATGTTTCAGCCAATGTAACCGTTGACCTTCTTCAGGTGCGTTTTTTCATGGCTGACGGAATGAGAATAATCTACCCCTATAAATTAACTAAAGGGTTAGATTCCCAAGTTTGAAAAATATGCATCTGAAGAAATTTGGAGGTTACATGGGTTGTAACATTGTGAGAATAACATCCAAGATGAAAATAGTAGTCCAAATAATCGAAATTATCGATCCTAATCTAAAAAAAAAATCTTGCTTTTACATGACTTACACTTTTGGCTAAGATCAAAGTGTAGTATCTGTTCCGATGGATACTGCACCCCATAGACTAGTATTGTCTTGGCCTTCGGGACTTGATTTACGCCGGTCTATGGGTCTGTCCTGTGCAGTTCTAGGAGGTCCACCCTCCCAGGCTTCGCCTCCCTTCTTTGGGGAGGAGTAAGTTTATTGCTTACTGCCTGAGGCGCCCCTACCGGGGAATGCCGACGGGGGCTGTCCAGGCAATTTTTAAACCCCATATTCCTGACCCGACCTTGGGTCACATCTTACTTGTGGAAGTAAGATAAAAACTGGCCTTGTGTCTAACTCCTGGAGAGGAGTAAATCAATACTCATTTGTGAGGTCGAAAAAAAATCAGAAAACTGCAGACGATTTATTGTTGGCCATTTTAACAATAAAATTATATTACCATTTTTCATGTGTCTGTGTAGTTGTGTTTCCCACCATACGTGACTTACACATCATTATTTCGCTTATTCTTAATTGAATATTTATGTATTTTTATTCACCCCAAGTAAGGGACATTGTCACTGATGCGTAAGGGACTACTGTGAATTAGGGGCCAGATTTATAGGGGCATCCTAATGCTTGTTCATATTACACCTAAATTTCTGCATGGTGGTACAGTCGGGGAAACAGGGAGCAGGGACGGAATTCGAAAGGGGCGGGTTTTTGCTGCTGGTCGGGTTGGTCGGAATATTTACGTTGAGGGGACACAAATACAGCAAGTTCGTCGGAGCACATTCCGTTGAAGTACTTGTAAAACATTGCGTCAGTGGGACAGCGGCAGTTTTAGGCTTTGTGGTAAGGATGCGTCTGATGTGAATACTTGAACCTCTCAGCCACCAGTTGACGGCTCTGATCACTGAACAAGACTTGCAACAGTGAAGACTACAAAATAAAAATCAGCATGGTTTCATGATTTAGTGGCCATCTTTTCTGTTCACTGGTTTTTGGTAGACAGTGCTCTCACTGTCTGTTGTCTAATAAGCCATGTGTGAATTTATTTCTGTGCACCCCCCCCCCCCCCCCATTTTTATCTGAAGGGAGACTGAGCAATGACTATGAGAGATTAGAGTTTACTTTGAAAATTGATGGAAGCTTTTTCCATCAGGTTAGTGGTGGTAAGGAGGGGAAAAAAAAAGATTATATGGCCTGGCATTCCCCTCATATCTCCACTGATGTATGTGGCCTTTCATTTTTCTATAGCAAGGCTCTATAAGCTTTGACAATCATGATAGATGCTATTTTATCTAGTGTGTGTGTATGTGTGTGTGGAAGAAAGACAAATCTCACAGAACCAATTGAGAAAATCTTGAACAAATGAAAAGCTCGATATCCTATTGAACTGAGCTATATCAATAATAAATGCGCTTAACGTTACTGCAGTTTCACTGTATCATCGATCATAAAGATGGAACCAGAAGGAAGGCTTCTTCTTCTTCTTTCGTGTGAATCAGATGATTCTGGTGTTGGCATTAGTTTTCCCCGATGTTTTTCTAGTTAGAAATTTTTCTGGAAAGACATCGGATACTTACGGGAAGGACCACGAGAAGGTTGCCAACATCCCTAAGTAAAAGTGATACTGTGGAACCGAATGGATTCGAACTTGGAACACCCAGGTCTTCAGTCCGTGTCGATATCCATTTAATCACCGTCACCTCCCAGAAGAAAGGCTATTATCTACTTATCTGACTATGCATTTTGTTTGTTTTATTTTTTTAATGTAATACTGGCAGGAAAACCTGACGTTCTCTCTGAAAACTGAAAAGGCTAATTTTGCCATGAAGACAAATACTTCAAATGATGGGGTTAGTGGAAGTAGATGACTTTTGTTTCATCAAAGAATGATTTTTTATGCCCCCCCCCACACCCACACTTGTATTCGGTATCTTTCCTTTAATTTTTACTTTTTTATTTATTATTTATTTAAAAAAAATTTTTCTTTTAACTTAGTTCACCCCCAAACAAAACAATTTGCCACCACTGTATACATAAGGGGCTACTGAGAATTCGGGTGAAAGTTTAGGGTGTCATCCTAAATTGGGAGCTGTGCAGTGAGATGCTTGTTCACATTAGTTTTAAATTTCTGCATGTCGGTATAGTCGGGGGAGCAGGGAAGGAGTTCCAAAACTCGAGGAAACAAGCTATTGGAGTAGAAGGCTCTCCGGCATCCGGGGACCTTCACAGTGAATGCGAAATTAATTTTAATAGTTAATAGTTTTTACTGAGGTATTTGGTATTGGATCTTTTCTTGTTATTTTTGTTTTGTTTTTGGTGGAATTTTAAACTTGATTGATTGATATTTCACTGATTAAGCATTTTTCAAATTATTTAAAATGTTTTTACTACTTCTCGCTAGCACATCATCCAAGTTGTTTTAGTTTTTTTTTTGCACTACCCTCTCCACACACACACACACACACACACACACACATATATATATATATGAAGAGTTTGCATGCAAAACGCGATAAACGCCATTTAAAAAATTGTTGACTTACCTCTACTTAAAAAGTTACATATCATCACGCTATCACACACTGAACCATTTCGTTAAAGTATTGTAATGTTGGGTCAATATTCTTGCGTTTAATCTAAATAAGCTTTTACAGTCGAATTTAAGATGTGAAATATTCGTCTTGTAATGTTTATTTTCTCAATTTGTAGAAATTGGATTTATCGCTTTTTGCATTCGAACTCTTCATATATATATATATATATATATATATATATATTTATAGTAGTTCCTTGATCTCGAGGAAGATACATGTGTGTATCTGTTACTAAACTCGCGAGTGATTCACTAGTCAAAGTGTAGATTCGTAGATACATATAAAAACAGGACGTTGGTAGTCTGTAGATATTGCAGAGTTGAAGCTCAGTCTTGACTGTCTCTCATCATCTTGGCTCTCTTGTGCCACTGCTCCTCCTCTTTTGTGTGCTATTTTTATGATAGCAAGCCATTCTGTTTTGTCCTTTGCGTATTCAATGCGTTCAGCCCTGGAGATATCACATCATGGGAGACTTGTATCTCTTGTTTGGTTCTCCTCTATTTTTATTGCCCTGTCTTAGTTCACTAAATAACGTTGGTTTTGGAATTTGGTGGGCGTTCATTCTTATGACATGGCCATAATTATATATGTGTGTATTAACTCTGAATCCACTGCACTAATTCTGTAATTTGGGAAATAGATTTTATCCCTAACACAGGATAACAAAGAATATATATATATATAAGTCAGGTTCATATTATATTCCAATAACCATGTTTTAATTTTATTATTTTTATTTTTTCACATTTCTGTGAGATATATTTTTTTACGGTCTGTTTCATTTGTCTTGTGCCAAACATTTTTATGTCAATATCGTCTATGCAACATTACAAAATCATCAGAAAAATTTACAAAGAGTAAAAAGTTCTTGGATTAAAGTGTCTTGATAAAAAACCTACACTATACAGTGGTTCATTTTTGAGTGAAACCAAACAAAAAAACAAACTCACACTAATACGAGGTGAATCTTTTAAGGAGGCGGCAAATTAAAAGGGCACAGATAGTATATGCTAATACATATATTGTTATTAATAATTATATATATATATCTCCTTTGTTATCCTGTGTTAGGGATATATATATATATATATATATATATATATATATATATAGACGTAATAAATAGACACTCTTATCATTAATAATAATGAAGACTCCTATAAGTGGGTCCTGATCAACCTAGTTAATATTATATATAATATTAATTATTTTCCTTCTCTGATGAATTGGATGATCATTCGGTTAACTGAAAAGTGAAATTTCAAGGTTTGCGTCGATATGATGCTGATTAAGTTCACCTTTAGGTTAACCTAGAATATGACTCTTCTGAAAATTCATATGCTTCTACAATTGAAGACATTAGGATTGATTACTTTACAAGAGAGAAAAAGTATAGGTAATTTAATTGGAACCTTGAAAATAATGGAATTTTTAACTATGATGGATATTTTTGAAAAATCTTTCTCTTAAATATGGAAATGTATTGTTAAGGCAGATTTAAAAAATACAATTAAAATTTTTTTTGTTAATAGAGTAATATATTTTTGAAATAAAAAAAATGAACAAACCCCAGTTAGAACAGCAATAGTATAGAAAATTTGAAAATTGAACTGGATGAATTCAGAAATAATGTTGAAAAAAAAAAACAATGAAGAGGTAATTTTGGGGAAATATCTTAAATATTAAGGAGAATTTGATTTGTATATTAATCTATATACTACTAAAATTCTGATGTTGTTATCTTGTTTGCTTGCCTCCCGTGTAAAAAATTCACAGCAAGAACCTGCCTACTTACAACCACAGCAAATAGCTTTCCTTTCTCTCTCTCTCTGTACCATAACCAAATGGAACTT